>OU611916.1:1624369-2143925 GCA_914767705.2 Tenthredo notha | reverse complement strand
CGAGTAACGTGCTCGCACAAATTATGAATAGATCATCTACTGTAATGTATATCCCCACCTCCATGAGGTATAGCCTCCGAAACAAAATTTGATTCCGGTTCAGTGAGGTATATGGTGCGCGTTTGATTTGAATTATGACAATTCTTTTGCATGAATAATTTTTTTCTTGTATTTCATAAGTGAATAGTAACCTTATGTAAGCTTAATGAAATAGATTCTAAGGCGGATGTGTTTGACAATTCTAGAAAAAGCCAATCGGCGCTCTGGATTACAAAAATTCACAGCGCCGATTGGCTGTTTCTTCAATTGTCGAACACATCCAGCTCAGAATCCATTCATTAAGTATACATGCGATGGTGTGTGAATCATAGAATACTCGATACTAATTTAAATTTTTGAATGTAAGTACGAATAAATATATAGGTCTTCCGACTAGAAATGTTCCAAGTTATATGTGTATTAGCGGAAAAACCGCGTAATTTCGCTCGTATGGCATTAGATACATCTTCGATTTTATCGAATCAAGAGGCCAGAAATGCAATCTGTCGCTTTCTTTTACAACTTGAATGGACAATTTTATAGAATTATACGGTGTAGTATACACATCGTTGATTGGAATAAGCTTCTTACCTACGATGACTACCTTACCATCTCTATACTCAACTATGTTTAAAAGCCTCACTACTAATCCATTTTCAAGAGCGCAACAATCGTTACCGAGATTATCACAAGTGATTGAATAGGATGGTTTTAGTAATATTTTGTACTGCTTTTTCACATTTTGTCTTGTGATAAGAGGTCCATCACTGTGGGATTTTTTCAAACCATTTTGATTAATAATTTGCTGGACAGGCACATTGGGTTTTTCTATTTCCGCATACCGTCTCGCTAGTTGTTGGAGAGGTTTCTCAGGCTTTCTGATTTTCTTTAATATAGATGATATATAATTTTCAAACCGAACGGCACTGAACACATCTACAGAACCATAATTCTTCACATCTGCAGAGATATGCAATAGATTGTGAATATTATGCGACATATAAGGTAAAGGGCCCAGTTATTGACCGTGGCCTAGTTTCTGACCTTTTCAGCTCCTTTTCTTAATAAAAAAGAACATTCTTCTCCAATTCTGAAATGAATTGTACCAAAAAATAAAAGGATTCATTCTGTGTATAATTAATTACAATTAAAATTGAATTTTCAATAATATCTAAGTAAAAAAAAATCTTAAAGCTCAAAGTGACGGTAGATGTCGTTTTTTCCTTTAACTCCAAGCAGTATCGCTAGAGTGCCGTGCAAGTCGTACCGGTGTATTTTATATCATGTAAGTATTGAAATTGAGTAAGTAAAATATTAATAGGTCATAAATTGATTATGTTTCTGTTAAAAAATATAATAACACATATAAAAAATACTATAATTATTAAAATATGGGGGTCAATAACTAGGCTCACTTTTGATAGGTATGTTACAGTTAGTGACCCTCAAATTCTAACCTCTTACAATCAAAGTTACGTGTCTGCTTACATCCATATAAACTATGAAAATGTAAATATTATATGATTATTTCTTATTTTGGGTAACTTTTAATTGTTATGATATTAAAAAGTATGAAGAAATTGTATTTGAAAAGTGTTATTGTGAAAAAAAAATTTCAATGTTAAAGTAATAAATGTTATCATAATTTAAACGTTAGAATTCACATTATTATTGATATCATAATTTATATTCTGAATTCATTTTATAAATATTACATGATTTTTTTAAAAAATTTTATTTAGTAGTCCGAAGAGAAAAAGGTCAAGCTATGATGAAAAACAGCTTGAAGAAGCGTTGAAACAAGTGAAGACTGGAGTACCCGTACGAACAGCAGCTTTGAAATTTAATATTCCTAAAACTACTCTGCTCTATAAAAGCTGTGGAAAATTATCTCCAAGCATTGCAAAACCTGGACGCAATGCATTTTAGGAGAAGACAATGAAAAATATCTCGTTGACTGGATTTTTTGCATGAAAAGACATGGATTTCCTGTAACAAAATTACAACTACTGAATAGTGTAAGAATGTTATTGAATACCATGAAAAAAAAGACAGTTTTTCCAAATAATATGCCTGGCCGTCATTGGTACAATGCTTTTCGCCTTCGTCATCCAGAAGTCACTGAAAGAATTGCTCAAAATCTTACATATAGCCGAGCTGCAGTGTCCGAAGAAAAAATTAGAGCCTGGTTCCAAGAAGTACAAGCTCATCTTGAACCACTTGAGCTTTTAAATATTGATGGCACTCGAAAGTTCAATCTTGATGAGTCAGCGTTCAGGCTCAATCCAAAATGCAACTCAGTTCTCACGACAAAAGGAGACAAAACTGTTTACAATATCGTTGGAAATGATGAGAAAGAGAGTTTGACCACTTTAATTTGTGGAAATGCAGCTGGTGACATGGTTCCACCGATGGTATTATTTCCATATAAAAGAATCCCACGTAATATTGTTTCAAGTATGCCACAAGACTGGGGAATCGGGTGCTCTGACAGTGGTTGGATGACTGCAGAAACATTTTATGAATATATTGCAAATGTATTTTATCCCTGGTTGTTGAAGAATAAAATACAGTTTCCAGTCGATTTATATATGGATGGACATGCTTCGCATCTCTCATATTCATTAAGTAATTTCTGCAGAGAAAAAAATATTCAACTGATTGCCTTGTATCCCAACGCAACTCACATTCTTCAGCCGATGGATGTGGCAATGTTTCGTCCTTTAAAAGCAGCTTGGAGTACCGAAGTTCGAAATTGGAGAATGGAGCATAATGGCGAGTGTTTAAAACGTGAGAACTTTGCTCCGCTGTTAGAAAAATCTCTAAAGACTTTGAACATTAAGGAAATTCTTCAAAATGGGTTCAAATCTACTGGATTGCATCCTTTTTCACCAGATGTGATAAATTATAAAAAATATTTCGGATCTTCAGAGCTTGAAGATATTACTAAGCCTGAATCTTCAATAGATTATCCGAAAATGATGAGCCATTTGAAATTTATTGAAAGTAATATTGATAGTAAGCTTTTAAGCCAATTCAGAAGTCTGGAAGGGTCAACTCATTGGATCGGCGATCAGGGAAACACCGGTCTGTTTTCCTTTTGGCAAAAAATCAAAAAAATTACAACGGCTGATAATAATCTGTCTACGATGAATGTTGAGGAAACATACGACGATATGATACGAGTAAACAAAATAGATTGTTAATAATATTATTGAGAAACGTTTGTAGTTGAAGATTAATCATTCTTTTCCAACTTCCAACAAAAAGATTATTTGTATTGTTTATTTCAGATATTTTTCATATTTTGATTAAGGACTGATGAATTCATTTCTATTTTTGTAAAATAGTTATTTATTTTTTATATCTAGATGGAAGAAGAGAAAGTAGAGGATAGAGAGAATGGAGTGAACAATAATGGATTTATTTTCGATGCAGATGAATTACAAGCAGCTCAAGATGTTGTAGTTTATGAAGTTAATGATAAAGGAGATTTGGTGCCGATAAATAATAATTATAGAGACTTTGTAGATATGGAGCAAGATGATGAACAGGACTCAACAAAAAACATAGCACCCAGTGATCTTCAAACTAAGCCTGATGCTCCGAAAAAAACTCTATCACCCAATACAAAGAAAGTTATACCTCCCAATATTCCTTCTCCGTTCAAGAAAGCGTTGTTTTGGCCTTCAGATCCCAAAACTTTACAAAAAAAAAAGCCAAAGGAAAAGTGCCTACTGTTTACACTTCCGATACTTGGCAGGAATATTATAAAAATAAAGAGGCGAAGAAACAAAAACTGGAACACGAAAAAGAAAAAAGAAAGGCTGAACGGCTGAAAAATAAATTATTAAAAGAAAAAGAATTAAAAATAAAGAAACAAATTAAGAAAGAAAAAATTGAAGAAAACAAATTGAAAAAGAAGAAAGAAAAAGTTGTTAAAAATAAGAAAGGTTCAGATAGAAATAATTGAATAAATTGAATATTACTATTTTCTTTTATACTTTTGATATTCAATAAAACTATTTTGAAGAAATAATATTAATTATTACTTGTTTATGTTATATCACAACAGACTAATTAGTATTTGTCGATGGATGTTTCTGACTACTGACTTTATTATAATGTGGATTATAGCTTAGTAATAGGTGAAGAATTGGGTGGTTCAAGATGGTAATGAGTTGTCTGGTAATAGGTGGAGAAGTTGGTGCTTCGAGTTTGGAATGAGTTGTCTGGTAATAGGTGGAGAAGTTGGTGTTTCGAGATTGGAATGAGTTGTCTGGTAATAGGTGGAGAAGTTGGTGTTTCGAGATTGGAATAAGTTGTGATTGATATGAAAGAAGTTTGGAGAAGGTAGGCTCGGTTTGGAGAGGGGTTTTCGCACGACTTGCACATCTTGTGTCACCGTGTGCCAGTCGTACGACTTGAGCGGAAACCGAGGATCAGGTAAAACTGATGATCGGTCAGCAGAAGGAAATGGTGGATCGGGTGATTACCGGAAAGAAGAGGAGTCATGACGTAACATTTATTTATAATAAATATTTCAGTTTTATCAACAAAATGAATTTAATGCGTTCAAATTTGATAACAATCATTATTATTAATACTATATCTTTTTCAAAAGACTAAGGTCAATAACTAGGCCACTTGAGGGTCAGAAACTAGGGCACGAGAATTTTTAAGGGTCAGAAACTAGGTCCTCTGAGATCTATTTTTGAAAAATTAATTAGAATTATTGATCTATTTCTAATGATTGAAACCTTTATACTATCTTGTTCAGAGAATACGAAACTGATCGATGAAGTGGTTATTTTCTTTTCAAGTTTAATTTTATAATTTATATTTCAAAATAACCTCAACTGCGACTCTTAAAAGGTCAATAACTGGGCCCTTTACCTTACTGTTTACCATAAATTAACCCAAAAGATGTCACAAAATGCTCGAATAACTTATGAGCAAAGTCAACATTTTCACTGTGCATAGCGAGACTTGGGTTGGCTATGATGGTTGTTGCTATATGCAGCGTAAGAAAATGGAGGTACATGTCTTCTTTTAATATGCCTTCAAGGACAATCGGTCCGGTATACAGTAGAAATTGTCTGAACTCAGTTGCCTTCCAGTACTTATAATCTGACAAAGATCGGGGTTTTCTAGCAAACTCGACAGGCACGTTACATCGCAATGCTATGAGTCTTTCAGAAATTTGTTGAATCGCACGAGCGGACAATCGGGTAGTTAGCGGACCTTTGAACCACAGCGAAATAATTTTTTTCATCACTCCCAAGCACACTAAGTGCATGTAATCTAGTGGCACATTACATATAAGATTGAAATTGGGTATGCTCTTTATAATAGCATCTCCGAGCTGATATTCTTCGTATTCGTTATTTCTGAACTTTCTATCTGTTCGCAGGTCACTTACAATACGTCCCTCCGGAAAACACAGCCTCTGAGATCTATATTCTCCTGCCGTAACGCATTTCGTGCAACTGTGATAGCCAGTGTGATGTTTTACACCTAATACAAATGCTTTAGCAGGTGCATCGCAGATTAACCCGGTGATTCTAACTTATGTCATATGCCCATTACAAAAAAAGCCATTACTAATGATATCAACTGCTTCATCAACAAAAGGCTTTAAAAATTCACTAGCATCGTTCGGCTTTTGGTTTCCACAGAAGGCACCGATAGCAAAAACCTGCTTCAAAATTGTGTCAGAACATAGAATTGGCCACATACTGGATTTTGATGATTTTGAAAGCGGAGCCCCGTCAATATTGATCAAGAGTTCAATAGTTTGTACAGGGTTATCAAATGTAGCGTATTGCTTGGCAATAATGCCGAGTGCTTTTTTTAATCCAAAGTGACAATATTCACCACCTGCAATAGCCGTCACTTCAGTTTGCCTGGGGGTGCTAAGTAGAGTTCTCGAATCTCTTGGTAGATTCGGCAAGTTAGTATGCTCTCGTAATATAGATAATAAAGCAGAAAGGGAATTTTGTCGCACATTAAATTCAAGAGCCGAAGAGGTTAAATCATCTACTATTGTGTTAACATTTGCTGTCGAAGCTATTGATTCTGCTGCATCACTGGCATATAATTCATTTTCATCTTCAGCCGCTACTGGTACCAGGTAGTTTATGTTTCTATCATAACTGTCTGCGGTGTCAACATGAGAGCTGTCAGAACTTTCATTCGCATATTCTGGAATTTCAGTATCGTGATTCTGATCTTCAAGATAACCTTGCGCTATGTCTGTACGATTTACTTCTTCATGCATACTTGACATATTACTATCGCTAGACACATGAGTGTTATTAGTTGACGAAATATCAGTATCGGAGGATTCCGAAAATGATTCGTCTCGTGGTGAACTGTTGGTACACTCAACAATGAAATCTACTTCGTTTTGAATTTTTCGCCTCAAATGTCTTTTGGAGTACTGACAAGTTTTTTTTCTTTTAGAATTGTTGTTCATCTTGATATTCTGTACACCGTGAATTTTTTCATAAAACTATATATGATTGCTAAAATATTTGAATGTAATAAAGAGTGGACAATTCAAAAGAAATTCGAGGCGAGAACACGTGGCAAAGCGAAACAGAAATATTGTATATTAATCCTAACAAAACTACGGATATATATAACAGAAACTACGGTTATTTCACGTCACTCGTCATTAACAGAAAAAATGAAGTGGTCCACTACCGTTTGATTGTCGATTGCAAACTTAACCTTGACCCACAACACTGCACCATCAACTAGAAATAGGCCTATGCAGTTACGTATGAGTATATGTAGCTTGATTCCTCATACTATGACTGAAATCTGCTGAGAACAAAATATCACAATCAGTTTATCTAATATATTATTCGGTACCCACTCACATTCAGTCTCACAAGGAATGTGTTCTCTGCCGATAATTATATTATATGGAACAGATCAACACATATCGTGTAACGTTTCCGGCTTTCGCGAACCTCTAGGTTATAGCGAAAGTCGAAAGCTACGGGTTCTTATAGATATTTGAAAGATGATTTACTGAATTAATTAAATTTATGGACTCCTCAAACTCTGAGGTGAGGAAAAGGGATGGGTCTACCATGCAAAAGCCACCTCATACAGATTTTTATCTCCCTGCGCTAACTACGGACTCGGATAGGTTTTAATTATCAAAGCCGTCTTTCGTTCTGAACAGAAGGTTCAGAACCAACTCTTACAGAGCCGGGTTTTTACACCAAGCCTGTCTTGCCTGCTATTGAGAATTTAATATGTTATCTGCAGATCCGGGGTTTTACACCAAGACTGCCTATCAGACTCGGGTTTCCAACGGTTGGCCCTCGAACACAGGTTTTTACACCAATGTCGTTCGCTTCTTCCGTTGGTCGCCAAAGCTGTAACTACTCGGCTTTGCTGTGGTATAGAACTGGTCAAACGGAGTGATAAGAAAATACCAGGCAAATATGAGTGATAGCAAAGACTCTATTAAATCCCAAATCAAGCGTCTTAACAAAATGTACAGTGAATTAAATCTAACTTAAAATTATGATTTTAGGTTATCAACCTTATGCGACTATATCGTTTTTATTTAATTAAATCAAAAATGGCAACAATGCTGTTTTAGCTAGTGTCCCTATGTTTTACTTGTGTCTCTAAATACTGATCAGCTATAATAGAGTGTTTCAAAGTTATCGAGAGAAACGAAGAGTCACTCTGGTGCTTTACCGAGAGTGCTCGAATATTAATTGATTGTGAGTCGTACCGGTGCTCTACCTGGACTACGCTCCTATTTATTATGTGTGAGTCGCCCGGGTGCTATACCACGCTTGCGCTCGAATATTATTCTGTGTGAGTCGCCCGGGTGCTATACCACGAATGCGCTGCCTCTGCTTGTCGGCGCGTGTTTATATACAAAAGGTTCCTCGCCTCTGACGTCACAGGCGAGGAACGCTGGACAATGCGAATTTGTCCAGTTTTGCTTAGTGAACGTGGCCACGCCCAGCCGATCCCTTCATTACCGGCTGGACACGTTACAATATGTAGACATGGATTTTGATATATTGTTGTCTTTTTCAGGAGATGAGTGGGACGCCATCCTGGCGACGGTGGAGTTGTCGGGATGACAACTCCATAAGAATAAATAATAAATAATTATAATAGTAATAATAATAATAATAATAAATAATATTATACTACATACTTCATCTTCAGAATCTGATGTTTCATTCACACCCAAAAAAATTTCCTTCAGTTCTAGCAGTTTATTATCATAATTGTTCTTGAATTGTTCTCATATTTAGATGATGTTATTCGTACAGATCGTCATAAAAGCTGTCAGATTTTTATAGAATTCACCATTCAAGCAATTATGATCATCGATTATAAGAATTAGTCATTTTATGTAAATATTATTATTAAAAACAATTATAATGAATGAGTCCAAAAAGGTTTGATTTGCCCCAGAACCGGGGTAAATTGAACTTGAGTCGGGACAAATCGAATTTATGCAAAAAGATATTAGAAAATGGTTATTCACTAAATTGAAATTATTTTATTTGAATTAGTACAATTTTCTATTGTCGTTAAATATTAAAATCAGTTCCGAATGTAAAAGAAATTTCATCTAATTAATTAATAAAAACTTGTAACTTATGTGTCAGATGTACACCACGAAACGTGCAGCAACAAAGGTATGCAGAAGTGAAGGCATTGGAATATTCCCGCAAAAGGGCGGTCGACAGTAATTTTTCGATATTTTTGAATAGGTTAGTCAGAAAAATAAAAATTGAGTTCAAATAGAACTTTTTTATAGATCTAGGTTGAAATGTTTAAATTAGTGCGATTTAATGAATTGATGTTATCAGGCGATCAGCGCACATTACCGACAGATAGCGAGAGTTTGCCAAATAATCTCACAATTCGGTGGAACGTCGATTTGTAATTGTTTCCGAATATTACCCGGGAAAAACGAATTAGATCTGACCAGATATAATTATATCTGGTCAGATCTAATTATATCTGGTCAGATCTATTTATATCTGCTCTGATATGACATTTTAGACATGCTCGGATCTAGTTATACCTGATCAGATCTGGCCAGATATAACTATATCTGGACTGAAAACTTTCCAAGATATGATCAGATCTAGTTATATCTGATCAGATCTGGCCAGATATAACTATATCTGGACTGAAAACTTTCCCAGATATGATTAGATCTAGTTATATCTGGGCTGAAAACTTAACTAGATATGATTAGATCTAGTTATATCAGGCCAGATCTGATCAGATATAACTATATCTGGGCTGAAAACTTTCCAAGATATGATCAGATCCAGTTATATCTGATCAGATCTGGCCAGATATAACTATATTAGGGCTGAAAACTTTCCAAGATATGATCAGATCTGGCCAGATATAACTAGATCTAATCATATCTGGGAAAGTTTTCAGTCCAGATATAGTTATATCTGGCCAGATCTGATCAGATATAACTAGATCCGAGCATGTCTAAAATGTCATATCAGAGCAGATATAAATAGATCTAATTCGTTTTTCCCAGGTCGTAAGGTAAAGAATAAAAAACAAATCTTATTGTCAATAATTATCTTTCTTATTTCAGAATAGTATTTGGATTTTATACATGTACATTAGGGTGGCCCTTAATATGGGTCTGGTGACAAATTGTTCGGGCCGCCCCCCAAATCAGTTCCAAATAAATAAAAAAAAATCTCCCTAAATTCCCAGCTATGTCGATTAAGAGGAAGGCGTGCCTGTAAGCATTAACTTTCCTTGATTTAAATAAAATGACTTATTTTTTTATGATCGGTGTCATAATTTTTTTTTTTCAATTTCTGTTGATGTAAAACTTTTTTTTAGTTCACTCAGTGTGATAATGGACGTTATACGTTCTATCATTTGTAATTTTGAAAAGAATAAAGGCCAACGCGCACTACGCGGACGCGAAGCCCGGCGAACGGAAGAAAACAGTGGCGCATCGTATTTTATAATGAAAATCATGCACAGTCTTATAAGAAACTACAGAAAATAGACGATGCACCACTATTTACTTCCGTTCGCCGCGCTTCGCTTCTGCGTAGTTCGCGTTGGCCTCAAAGATATCCGCGCCCTCCAAGCCGTTGTGTCGTCAGCTGTGAGCTGGGTTGGGACACGTAACCTCGAAAGTTACATGGAGACGTGCGAACGCAGTGTACCTGTAATTTCTTGTGACAAATCTTATCGATGAGTTTTCGTGCGAAGTCGATGTCAATTAAATCATGGCATCAACACGTACTCCATGTCAGGATATTTTTTTGATCGGTAACGTCGATACGCAAATTTATGGCAATAAGCTACCGTCTCGATTACAGATTCTTAGAGTTTTGTTTTTCAACCTTCGAGAATTAAAATTAACGCTACGTGAAAGTTCAATGTTAGCAATAAAAGAAGCGATGATTTTTTGGGCCAAAGCTCGTTTACCGACTCAAAAAATAAATCGGTGTGTAATAAAATTGGAAAACTTGTATGAAGACTGGCGAAAGCTGCAAAGAAATCGTGGACAGAGTTTTAACGAAGAACGAGAAATAAATTTTACCTCTCAATTCGATAATTTATTCGATATTGCCCACGGAAATGTGCTCAAAATGATTGATCTGAGAAGAAAAGAATTTTTATTGAATCAGAGAAAAGATGGGCGAATCGGGTTCATTGAAGACATCGAAACCGTTTACGCTACAAAAGAAAAAGTTAAATTGGAGAGAAAAGAAATTGGTGTTCGGAGATTAGAAAAAAGCATCGTAGAAAAAGAATTATTGAGTAAGTTTTCTCAACATTATTATAGTGACAGTTTGATATCTCGTTCAAATAATAACAGCTTAAATAATTACTATCCGTTCATTCTTCAAGATCAATTTGTGGAATTGGAGCCAAGTTCGGGAAGCGTTTCTCTTCAAAGTCTCACAAGGGAACCCCGCCAAGTGTCCCCCTCCGATTTCAACGAAACTTTGGGAGATTGTAGAGGGGGTGAAAATATTCGACACGTATTTTTTTATATCTGCGGAATTCCACCCCAAGGGGGTGTAATCAACCCCTGAAAATTGCGGATTTCGCTATTCGATAGCTCGTGAAGAACGAACGGCCGAGGATTTTTGGCTGACAAGGTGCTACCGGGGGTTTTCGGGGCCGCTGATTACGAATCTGGCATCAGATTTTCAAAATTCAAAATGGCGCATCCAATATGGCGAACGTCGAAACGAAAAATGGTACCAATTTTCCCAAAATTCTGTACCCGGGGGTTTTCGGGGTCGCTGATTACGAATCTGGCATCAGATTTTCAAAATTCAAGATGGCGCATCCAATATGGCGAACGTCGAAACGAAAAATGGTACCAATTTTCCCAAAATTCTGTACCCTGGGGTTTTCGGGATCGCTGATTACGAATCTGGCATCAGATTTTCAAAATTCAAAATGGCGCATCCAATATGGCGAACGTCGAAACGAAAAATGGTACCAATTTTCCCAAAATTCTGTACCCTGGGGTTTTCGGGGTCGCTGATTACGAATCTGGCATCAGATTTTCAAAATTCAAAATGGCGCATCCGAAATGGCGAACGTCGAAACGAAAAATGGTACCAATTTTCCCAAAATTCTGTACCCGGGGGTTTTCGGGGTCGCTCATTACGAATCTGGCATCAGATTTTCAAAATTCAAAATGGCGCATCCAATATGGCGAACGTCGAAACGAAAAATGGTACCAATTTTCCCAAAATTCTGTACCCGGGGGTTTTCGGGGTCGCTCATTACGATTCTGGTATCAGATTTTCAAAAATTATAAATAAAAGACCCCACAAACTAATAACAGTTTTATGACTGTAGAAAAAAATACGGTGTGGTAAATACCTCGCTAATTCATGATTAAGCTACCTTTGGCAATCGTTTTATTCACTTTCATAATATAATGGTGTTATAGTATACGAATATAATATACGAATATAGTATACGAATAAAGGTCTTATGTATACGAATATAAATCGTTAGATTGAACCTTACAATATAGCTTACATCATGCGTATTTCGTCACGGGTGATAGTTTTGACAATAGTGATATTCATGAAAAAAGTGTTTTAAACATAGCGACTTTTTACACCACGCACACTTGATAATAGCAACGTCGCCGCATATGTCACACGTTGGAGAACTCTCGGTAAAACAATATTGAACCGGATTTTCGAATTTCGGTGGTCTTGCGTCTATGTATCCACTTTTATACCATGAATATTTAAAAAGATCTGTAAATCTAGGAGACGAAAATTGATTGTGAGTAAGACTTTGCAGCTTGACGATATTGTCTCTCAAATGAAGATTCACGTCGTAATCATACAATATCACGATATCAGAGAAATGTTTGATATAATTCTTCCATATGCGAAATCCGTACACGTCCAGTGGCTGTATCATTCCAGTTGTCCCTGGGGGAATGGTTAGAAGTTCTACTTTTTGTCCATTGAAATTCATCGTTTCAAATACGCCCGGACATTGACCACTTCATGAATCCAATAATATAACCGATTTCGGACTGGTGTGCGGAAGGTATACGTCTTGAAACCAATGTTTAAAATGTTCGGTTGTTAATTTCCCAGATTTCGAAGCCATAAGATATACATTCTGTGGTTTAAACATGGTCTCTTGCACTCGAGGACCAAATCCTCCACTAGATTCTTTTAAAACAATTAATAGAGGTGACAATGATTTGCCATCGGCCGAAATCAAAGGCTGTATGGTGTAGCTGTGCGTTGTTGATGACTTTGATTGTATTATTGATTCCACTGTTTTTTGCCCTCGCAACGCTAAGGTTCGCCCCGCATGTAGCTCCAAATTGAAACCGCCCTGATCGGAATTGTAAACGTTTTCGACTCCGATATCGACGATGTGGGTTTTTACTTTGTGAATGAAGATGGCAGCCTGCTCTTTTAAAGATTCCTGTGTTGCTAATGTATTTTTTGTTATATGTTTCGTAATTTTCCGCGACACGCTTCCGTGACGTTTCTTAAATTCTAATAGCCAGGTTTTGGATGCCTTAAATTTTGCTGGTGCCATATCAAACAGTTGTCGCGCTCGTATGGCCCAACGTCTAATATCAATATCGTGAATTGGCAATTTCCTATTTAAAGCATCCATTACATTGTTAAGAGTATACTCACAGATCATTTTCAACTTTTCTCTGTATGTCCCACCTTGATTAACTTGATGTGCCCAGCGCCGTAATTGTCGCACAGACTGAACTTTTCTGAATTTTGATTGAACGGACGATACCTTTCTGTTTCCCGTTTTTCCAGACCTCCAAAATTCTGTCGCTTGTTTTTTGTAATCATAATCCAAATCTTCATCATCGATGGTGCAAACTTGGTCCGGTGCATCTATATTGGGATTCAGAAATCTTTGATGATTCCAGTCTTCTGTTCCATCGTTGTCTTCTATAATTTCCGATTCGTGCACTGCATTTGGATGTTCAAAATCCAAACTCCATTCAATTTCAGTTTCCATTGGCTGTATCATTGCATCTTTGATGATGATTTCGAGCTCTTCGCTCAACTGCCTTTCGGATTCCGTGACTGGAGAATCGAGTAATTTAATAGCATTGAATGCTAGAGACAAAAGCTGAATGACGTTCAACGGATTGACGTGCATTTTTCTCCAAGTCTCTTTAGAGGGATGGATAAACTCAACTCCATACGTAAAAATACACTGAACAACAACAGATTAAACCGTCTTATGTAAGTTCGGTTTATAAGATAAAACACGTTTCTTATCACCGAATATTTTTAATTGTGAAATAGAAATCTTACGTAAGAAAAAGAAGTCTTATGTAAGTTCGGTTTATAAGATAAAACGCGTTTCTCATCACCGAATATTTCTACTTCTGGTTATCAGCACAGCATTTCTATCAGAACTATTTATTATCAATCATTCATTACTCATGATATGTCAATAGAAATACATTTACCGTACATATTTATGAACCAATATTTTTACGCAATATTGCATAAATATTTATGGAACATTCAATTTATGAAATTACCAGAATATTGGCAATAATTTTCATGAAAATATTTACACTGTTGTTTAGAAAATACTTGGAAATTACAGTTTTTGAAGATTTGATAGCAATTTCTGGAATTGAAATCATATTTTTATTGAACAAAAAATCATTACGTCATATTCTTGTCATCTCTAACGATACAATGTCCGTCTACTCATCTACTCGTAATTTTCCAATATCAATTTTCCAATTCTAACCTCAGATTTGTAATCAGCGACCCCGAAATCCCGGGGATACCGAATCCGAAGCAATCCACACCATTTTGGAAGAAGTCGGTCCGCCATTTTGTGTCAGTCATGTTGAATTTTCCAATTTCGACTACACATTTTCAATCAGCGACCTCGAAAACCCCCGGGTACAGAATTTTGGGAAAATTGGTACCATTTGTCGTTCCGACGTTCGCCATATTGGATCCGCCATTTTGAATTTTGAAAATCTGATACCAGAATCGTAATCAGCGACCCCGAAAACCCCCGGGTACAGAATTTCAGGAAAATTGGTACCATTTTTCGTTTCGACGTTCGCCATATTGGATGCGCCATTTTGAATTTCGAAAATCTGATGCCAGATTCGTAATCAGCGACCCCGAAAACCCCAGGGTACAGAATTTTGGGAAAATTGGTACCATTTTTCGTTTCGACGTTCGCCATATTGGATCCGCCATTTTGAATTTTGAAAATCTGATACCAGATTCGTAATCAGCGACCCCGAAAACCCCCGGGTACAGAATTTTGGGAAAATTGGTACCATTTTTCGTTTCGACGTTCGCCATATTGGATGCGCCATTTTGAATTTTGAAAATCTGATGCCAGATTCGTAATCAGCGACCCCGAAAACCCCCGGGTACAGAATTTTGGGAAAATTGGTACCATTTTTCGTTTCGACGTTCGCCATATTGGATGCGCCATTTTGAATTTTGAAAATCTGATGTCAGATTCGTAATCAGCCACCCCGAAAACCCCAGGATACAGAATTTTGGGAAAATTTGTACCATTTTTCGTTTCGACGTTCGCCATATTGGATCCGCCATTTTGAATTTTGAAAATCTGATACCAGATTCGTAATCAGCGACCCCGAAAACCCCCGGGTACAGAATTTTGGGAAAATTGGTACCATTTTTCGTTTCGACGTTCGCCATATTGGATGCGCCATTTTGAATTTTGAAAATCTGATGCCAGATTCGTAATCAGCCACCCCGAAAACCCCAGGGTACAGAATTTTGGGAAAATTGGTACCATTTTTCGTTTCGACGTTCGCCATATTGGATGCGCCATTTTGAATTTTGAAAATCTGATGCCAGATTCGTAATCAGCCACCCCGAAAACCCCAGGGTACAGAATTTTGGGAAAATTGGTACCATTTTTCGTTTCGACGTTCGCCATATTGGATCCGCCATTTAGAATTTTGAAAATCTGATACCAGAATCGTAATCAGCGACCTCGAAAACCCCCGGGTACAGAATTTTGGGAAAATTGGTACCATTTTTCGTTTCGACGTTCGCCATATTGGATGCGCCATTTTGAATTTTGAAAATCTGATGCCAGATTCGTAATCAGCGGCCCCGAAAACCCCCGGTAGCACCTTGTCAGCCAAAAATCCTCGGCCGTTCGTTCTTCACGAGCTATCGAATAGCGAAATCCGCAATTTTCAGGGGTTGATTACACCCCCTTGGGGTGGAATTCCGCAGATATAAAAAAATACGTGTCGAATATTTTCACCCCCTCTACAATCTCCCAAAGTTTCGTTGAAATCGGAGGGGGACACTTGGCGGGGTTCCCTTGTCAGTCAAAGAAGCTTTGGAACTTATTCTAATATTTCAATAGAAGATCTGAATGACCCTTCCTCTATCGATGTCGGGGATGATGCTGGGCCATCCATCCCAAAAAAACCACGTGGGAAGATTAGTTTCATAGACGAAAAATTAGTTGCGGCATTGGACAAATGTAAATTGAGTGACAGAGATTCTGTACATTTGATTGCTGCTATAGCCCAATCTTTAGATCATGATCTAGATTCTCTAGTTATCAATAGAACATCCATTCAGCGTTGTAGACAAAAATTGCGGGAAACGAAAGCAACAAATATTAAGAGATTATTTAAAGATACTAACGTAAATTCCGTCGTTTTACATTGGGATGGGAAAATGCTCCCTAATTTGTTGAAGCGTGAAGTATTGGATAGGCTGCCTATTGTCATAACCAATGGCGATGTTGAACAACTTTTAGGAATACCCGAACTAGATAATGGAACAGGGCTAGCTCAAGCAAAAGCCATATATGAAGTTCTTGATGATTGGGGGCTTTGTGACGCGGTAAAGGCTATGTGCTGTGATACAACAGCCTCCAATCTAGGTGGTGTAAAGGGCGCAGCAGTTCTTTTAGAGCAAATGTTGGAAAGAGATATTTTATTGCTACCTTGCCGACACCATGTATTTGAAATAATTCTAAGAAGTGTCTTCGAGGAAAAAATACCAGGCACTTCTGGTCCGAATGTTCCTATATTCAAGAAATTCAAAGAAATCTGGTCTCAGCTTGATAAAAGTGAATATAAGAGCGGAATCGAGAGTGAAAATATACGGAAAGCATTGATTGACGATGTCGAAAGTATCAATTGTTTCGTTGAAGATACTCTGATGAATATCCAACCGAGAGAAGATTATAGGGAACTTCTAGAATTAACGCAAATATTTCTAGGTTTTATTCCATCGCGCGGTGTGAGATTCAGATTTCCAGGGGCATACCATCATGCCCGATGGATGGCTAAAGCGATATATTGTCTAAAGATCTATTTGTTTCGCGAAGTATTCAAATTGACCAAAAAAGAAGAGAAGGCACTTTCGGATGTATGTATTTTCATCGTAAAAATCTACATCAAGGTTTGGTTCACGGCTCCACTTGCACCTCAGGCTCCTAATCACGATTTGCAACTTTTGAAAAAGCTTCACGATTATAAATCAATCGACGCTGATGTATCTCGGGTGACACTGCACAAACTCAAAAATCATTTATGGTACCTCAGTCCAGAATCAGCTGCGATGGCATTTTTCGATGCAACATTATCGTCTGATGTGAAGCGCAAAATGTTGTTCGAAATAAACTCGAGTGAAGGAACATCATATGAGAACAGCTCGAAACGATTGCAAATCAATCCGAAAGACATCGATCACTTATTAGACAAAGAGATGGACTACTTTGTAACTTCGCAATCCCTGGATTTTTTCGATAGATTCAATATTAATAGGGAATTTTTGACAATTGATCCATCCATGTGGGCTCAGGATCAAAATTTTGCAGAGGGTTTAAATAAAGTTAACAATTTGAAGGTTGTTAACGATGTCGCAGAGAGAGCAGTTTGTTTGATCGAAACATATAACAGTATTTTGACCAGAAACGAAAGTCAAAAGCAATACTTACTTCAGGTTGTAAGCGAGTACAGGAAAAAATTCCCGGATGCAAAGAAAGAAACGGTCATGAAAGACTTTTAATCGGATCGATGTAGGTTAAAAGAGTTGTAATATGCATATTTTTGTTCAAATAAATTATTTCATACTAAACGAACTGGTACTGATAATTCATGTGCTTTTTAAGATTACATTTTCTAAATATATTGTTTTTTACTGACCAACTGGATGGCTTGTGTGAATAAAGCAATTTGTTGCTCTCAATGAAAAATGAACAGTCCTGCCAAGTAAAAAATGTTCCCATGCATTTCTGCTGGTATAATTTTTCAAATATATTTGGTGTAACATCCATTATCACACTGAGTGAAGTAAAAAGAAGTTTTACATCAACAGAAATTGAAAAAAAAAATTTTGACACCGAACATAAAAAAATAAGTCATTTTATTTAAATCAAGGAAAGTTCATGCTTACAGGCACGCCTTCCTCTTAATCGACATAGCTGGGAATTTAGGGAGATTTTTTTTTATTTATTTGGAACTGATTTGGGGGGCGGCCCGAACAATTTGTCACCAGACCCATATTAAGGGCCACCCTAATGTACATTCACAATTTATCCAGCATATGATGGTAACAAGAATCACAACAATTTGAAGATCTGAGTATATATCTTGTCAGATTCGTCAACATTGATTATATTTTTTGATTTAGTTTATCTGGCCAGATCTAATCGGATCTGGCCAGATCTGATCTCTTTTTTCTTTGTGTTATATCTGCTCAGATCTGATTATATCTGGCCATATCTTGTCAGATAGAGACAATTTAAAGATCTGATCTCTTTTTTCTTTGTGTTATATCTGGTTATATCAAGATTCGCGGCAGCGAATCGCCGCTAAGTTAAAGGTAAGTATAAGGCGAAACGCGAGCCAAGAATCATTTACCCGGGGGATCCAGGTATAACGATATTGCATGTAAGATTAGCATGATATCTCCGGAAGGGAAAAGAGTTTCATGATATAATTTGCACGGCTCAAAGACCCACCTAAGTAGACTCTGTTGTTACGTGAGGGAGAAGCCCGAGCGGATGGTAGATCAATTCACGTATCCAAGAGTTAATTATTTTTTTGACTTATCCCCTGATAAGTCGGTATATGGAACCTTACTTGCCAAGCTCTATACAGAGCCGTACGTTTCAAAAAGGATGTTAATTGTGAGGCCAAATTATAGGATATGGATTATATTTGAATTAGGGTGAACTCAAATGAAAATGATTAATAATCTGGTAAAAACAAAATATATTCTTTAAACGGTTCGAAAGAAATTATACGGGTGAATGACAATAATATGATAAATAATAAATCTAATTTTGAACGGTAATTACTAAGGTTACTATGCGCCTGATATTACTATATGAATGTCGGTTCTCTGTTATGCAACTTTCTTTCTCTCTATTGCGCTCGGATAATGACAATGTAATTAATATCTAAAGGAATATAATAGCGTTGTGATTCTCTAGGCAAAACCGATTTATACACGTATGACTTGTGTATGAATCGGCTTTATGATCCCTCTCAGGTGATTCTCCTAGTAAGAGAGATTCTGATGCGAATGACTTACACCAGAATCTCTCTTGATCACTATGTTAGTTTGGTAATAATTTGTAATTAAAAATAAGGCTTATCGTTGTTGTCTAACTGTCTTGAGGTTGGGTACCGTCGGATAGAGTCAGAGCCGTAGGGTGATAAGTAGCTCCTGGTGGTCTCACCTCAACGAACATACACACGCGGCACCGTAACACAAGCACTTAGTCTCTGAACTGATTTGGTAAACTGATTCTAATAATTAAGGATATAATTGAATTGTCTAAATTCGAATAAAATATCAATAAATGGAAATCAAGTATCACTATAAATTGAAATTGATAACACTTATACAAAGTTGAATTTGAATTGGTTGTTAGGAGTATTATATGTGTCCATGCACTTTGATTAGCTTTCGCTATTCGATGTTTTATTTAACGAGATTAGCTAAGTCCTTCAGCGTCGTCACTTAAAAGATTTTCAATCACTAACTCTTGCTTATTTGCTTAACCTCGGGACCCGTCCGTGCACTATGCAACTTTGTGGATGAAAGACAAGTTATTTAGTTTGGATGCAGCCAGGAGGCCGCTGTTGCATTGCATAGGTGTTACTACGCCCCGGTAATTAGCCTATCAGAGACCAGCGTCTTTACGCGGATGAGTAAACTCATGGCTCTTAGCCGTTTTACCTAAGACAGTGTTCCGCGGTCCCAATCTCAAGACAGTCTGTTTGTGCTAACATTTAAAATTTCATGCATTCTGATCCTTGACAATCTTGCTCACACATTCTTCCATACAGTCTAAAGATTAATTTGGTATTGACTAACCCTTCCTTAATGTATTGATTGGTCCTATCTATTCTTGGTAAAATGGAATTATTGAGGAAGTAGTTACGTCGAACCGACTATTCGGTGCTGGGTCAGCAAAGGCCCGGCGCTGCATCTAACCTTAGCTTACCTTAGGGTGTTAGGTTCTTATCTATAGGATTCGACTCGGAGTTCGTGACTTTTTAGCAGAGAGGGTTTTGGATTTTTGAAATATTATATTTTGAATCGTGGTATATCTGAGTTCTTCCCACGGGTAATGTTATATATATGAAAAGAGAAAATTTTGAATAGTGTGTGGTCGCACGTAACACTGTAGTTCAAATCTTAACGAAATCGGTCAAACGGATCTCGAGATATTATTCTTTAAAAGTTCAAAACAACACAAAAAAATTAATCTTCTTCTTCTTCTTCTTCTTTCACTTTTTTTCGCAGACAAAGACCACGATATCCGTCGAACAGTGGCATGTACACCATAGAAATTTTAAGCGTAGGTATTCGCCGTCTTTTCCCAGCTCCCTATTGATTTTGAGCAAGATCTGAACTCCTTCTCAGTTGGTAGATTTAATTGAAATAACGAAGTGGTTGGTACGGCATAATGGCCACATGGCGGCGCACGCGACAAATACTAGTGACGTCAGAAGACAGCGTCACTCATATAATTTCATTTATATAATATAATCGATGCTCGATGCACGATCAATCAATGACAGTTAATAACCTAAAACCCAAGCAATAGCCACCTAAAAGAATTAAGAAGAAAAAGAATCTCAAACTCATGTAATAAGGTATAGGCCGCGAAGCAGAGAAAAAAGTACCTCAAAGTGCCGATTAAAGTACGAGGATAAAAATAAGTTTCATTCATTTAATATGAACCTGAGTCAACCTCGTCGTCGTAGCCTAACGTTTAATCAATACAGATCAAACAACCACCTTTTTCGTCGTGTGCTCAAAAATTGTGCGTCATTTTCAGATCAATTATTATCAAGATTGGCGGCAGCGGATCGCCGCTAAGTTACAATTTACGGCAGCATAAACTGGTGTTTTGTGAATACAATGATGTGAATTACTATTACGCAAGCACAGAAAATAATAAACATATTGATGAGAAAGTGAGTTTATTGGTTGCATCAACCATGAGACAGTAATTATCAATCAAGACAACGTTACATAAAAGACAGCAACCGGTAAAAAGGATGACCAAGTTTTTCAAATTTCACCAGAGTCAATCGCTCACAACAACGAGCAGGTGGCACGCAAACTGCTCTTATAGCGGTTTCGGTTGAGCCAAATTGTGCTGTACTGATGTGCACCGGTGTATACCGGATCCACGGCACAGTGCAAATCTAAGGATACGGTGTACACTGGTTTACACCAGTGCAGACCAGTGCAGACCAGTGCAGCACAATTTTTCCCAACCGAAAACACTATTACTTGAGGAAGATCTCAAATCAAACTAAAGTGTGTTCATAGTAGATCAGGGAGCGGCACCGTCGTGTGCTCAGCGCCAACCTGGCTCTAAGTGTCAATTCCTATGGCCGTACGTCCCCTTGGTCTACTTGAAATCGGTCACTTTTCCTTACCGGAAATTTCTATGGTAGGGGCAACGTTCAGGAGAAATAAAAGCAACTAAGGGGTATGTGGTCTATTTGGGACAGCAAAGACTACGTCCAACCATCCGGATCCTTTCATACCTGCATATCCCCACTCATACCCACCAAAATCCAAGAAAAGGCATTTAAAGGATTAGTGCCAGTGAACGGGTTAGATGAATTAACAGTTTTGGCTCTTTGGACTAATGAATGTGCCGAGCCCTATTGTAGATCATCAGCATACAAATCTGTATGAGCGACTATAGCTTCATAGCGACTATAAATAAGTTCAAGAATAATTGCAAGAAAAAACTTCTAATTTAAAACTTAGAAATGAATAATACTGTACAAGATCATGAATCTCATTATCATTATTATAGAAATCACCTCTATTACATTGAAAAGAACATTAAAATCAAACAGACAAACGTTAAACCACTGCTCGTACTTTAATTAAAGTCAATACGTTATTTTTTTTCGTTCTTATTATTACAGTAGCCTGTGGAATCGGTTTTAACACCCGATTACTATTGGACAAGTACACATTTTGGCTGAACTCAGAACTCAATATCTCATTCTTGGATAAAATGGATAAGAAGTCACATACCTCGGTCTTGGATTCAAAACGGCAGTACTTTGCACCAGACTTTAAACTGGCAACATGTCATCATTGGCTTCCAAACAGCCAGGTTTAAACTCGAGTAAAGATTTTATCTTCAATTTGAAAGCAATAAGAAAATTATAGAACAAAAAGTAAGAATTTAGATACGTATGTACTGAATACAGAATACAGTCATTGGTTCAAATTCAAAAAAACATTATTTTGATCTGGAAATGTGAAAGAATAATGAAAAGTGAAAGTATACACATATATAATTGATAGTCATAAGAAACTTTCACCGAGAAATCTCTCAAAAATCAAAAAAATGAAACTCATTGACAATATTTAGGATTCTTTCAAATTGACAAATGATAAAAAGAAAAGAAAGAAAAAATGTGAAATCAAAATCGTTTGTCGGAAAATAATTTCAGAAAAAAAATAATTTTTCGGAAAAATACCTGAGGAACTTTCGATCCCAAGTGTAACAGGTATTGACCTTTCAAGTGATTTGTCACGAATTCCGAGTCACCCTGTATAATCTAAGAAGTTTTGATTGGACAAACGATGGGTTCCGTTTTCACGTTATAACATCACTAAACTGTTGTAACAATATAAGTATCAAAACTGTACAGTATACTCAAAGGTCACACCCCTAAAGCCAATTGAAAATTAACATCGAATTTCGAGAAATTTTCGGCAATTCACAGTAATATCGCTTCTTTGGCCTTACAAAAAGGAGTGAAATCCCACGAAAAACATCCAAAATGTAAAAAAAGCCGCTAAGTTTCTAGAACCCAAATTATCTCACAATAATAATTCACGAAAAACTTAGCGGCAGTCTCTGTCGTGATATCAGGAAAGCCTGCACAGCACTACGATCTTCCTGCAAGTATACGTTGTCAAGTCGGACCTCACTGTTTCGTGTAGTGATATCGAAACATCATTCCCAGAGCTACGTTTTTTCACCTATAACTCTTAATCACCTTTCGTTTTCTTAAAAATCACTCGCTATTTATAGGGATGATTTTATCAATAAAGAGACACAAAATTGTACCAATGATAATACGCATAGAAATAATGCGACACTTGCCGTATTTTAAACACGTCGGTATTCACGTCAACAACTTATAATAATCTTAGCCCTATCGTCGGTGTATTTTCTCTGTATCTCTAGGTACACGTCTAATACTTGGTAATTATACTTGGTAAGGCTAATCGTCTCTATAATCACTTGACCATTTGTTGGCTTACGACATATCCATTACTCTTATCGACAATATCTGAATTCAATCATAATACCGTTGCCTGAGCGAAATATTATCCTATCATAAAATCGATTTGAAAATCATCATATCCCATCGCAAACTATCGTCGAAAACTATCCTACCTCAAAATGTGATTGGAAACCATTTTATCTCAGAATACGTTTAAAAAGTATTCTATTGCAGGAATCCATTTCGTTTCTCCGAAATCAGGTTGACACCACTGTACGCAGGCCTCTTACATCTTTCAATTCTGAATCGCACTGAAAAACTTCGACAATTCGAACTCTTGATAATTCGAATGTTTCATAGTATAGGAATGGTGTTTATGAAAACGCATTTTGAGATGGAATAGTTTTCGATACAATTTGAAATCGGATGATTTTAAAACACATTTCGAGATGGGATAGTTTTCAGCCACAGTTTGAGATACGATGAGTTTCGAAATACAATTTGAGATAGAATAATACCAACGCTGAAGCGTCGATACTCATTATCCAGCATATCGTTGATCATCATTATTGCGGTATGGACTTTAAGTATAATACCTCTATGAAGAAAAGAAAAATATCGTTGCGCGTGAGTGTACGTACGTATTAGGGTGGGGGCGCCGAAGGCCGAAGGCCGAAGGCGCCCACACCCTAATACGCACGTACACTCACGCGCAACGATATTCTTCTGGCTGTATATTATCACAAACTGAAACTAGCTTCGCAAAAGTCATATCCGAGACACATATATTTAATTATTGAATCGCTTATGCATGCCATAGAATATTAATCGCGTTTGTTTGAAAAAAAGAAATGCAACCACCCGTCCAGCCAAGAATCAACGCTAGATTTCGAGTCGTCCATCATAGGAGACTCCAAATAGCTGCGAGAAACTCGGCAAAACCATGAATCAAATCAATTTGTAATTTATCTCAATCTACCGTTATTTTCTTGATATCCGGATGATGCAAATGTTATTGGAAGAAAAAGTATCTTGACTAAAAGTATGCATAATTGCCATAACTTAACTATTTTCTACGAACTAATACCTAGTTCTAGGGACTAGTTTTGGGATCCAAAATTTCCTGCTTCATGCAAAAGAGTATAGCCGTTAATCCGGCAAATGTAAATTCAGTTATAATTGCGGTAGTATACATGAATATGAAAATGAGACCGCCAGGTACGTAGCTCTGGAAATGATGTTTCGATATCACTACACGAAACAGTGAGGTCCGACTTGACAACGTATACTTGCAGGAAGATCGTAGTGCTGTGCAGGCTTTCCTGATATCACGACAGAGACTGCCGCTAAGTTTTTCGTGAATTATTATTGTGAGATAATTTGGGTTCTAGAAACTTAGCGGCTTTTTTTACATTTTGGATGTTTTTCGTGGGATCTGATTATATCTGACCAGATCTCGTCAGATAGAGACAATTTCAAGATCTGGCCAGATCTGATTCGTTTTTCCCGGGTATCGATCATTTCATATGTTCAAAGGCCGTTTTCTATGATAACGGGCTGCTTGCGACCAATGGTTCTTCGAAGACTTTTGTTCGTTTCGAGGAGTAAAATTTTTTAGGGTCATAAAATTTTTGGGCTCATCTGACCTTCAAAATCAAGATCAAGATCAATTATGCGGGGGCATACTTTTCAAGATCTTTACCGATCGCAAACTGGAGAATCATCTGGTAAAACGGCGACACATAATTTTTTTACGCCCTGTACTTGGCGCGAGACTCTACCGAGTCTCTTGATAAAGACATATTTTGGAAAATAGCGAATAACTAACTGATTATTCTGCTGACATTGAATATTATTCGCATTTACCCACTTTTATCAACTCGTAAACTGCAATAACTTTCCCAAAAACTCCAGAATCGAAAATCAAAAAGTTATAAACAAATGACCAGATATCAATGTTTCATTTCCAAGCGCTTCATCACAATGGAAAATGTATCAGCTCGAATAATTTTAGTCTCCTTTTGCTTATTGTTCATGTGAAAAACATTGTTTAAAAATAGTTCCAAGACTTGGGGACATCGCCAGGGCCGGACAACGAATTTGGACGGATCTTTTTTCTCTTGAAGTACTCGACTCATAGTTACAGTGAATTGTCTCCTCGGCCCTGGCGATGTCCCCTTGTTAGTATAACAATGCGTGCGAGTGTTACGGCTAAGCCATGTATCGGTTATTAATTGATAGGCGTCGTTCATTGAGGTATTCGTAGTAAGTCAATGGGTCAGAGTGAGAGAGTGTAAACGAGATACGGATGGAGATGTCGCAAACTCGACAGATTTGCGAGAAAGACAGAGATCGATATACAAACAAACATCTGTGAGTATATGGTTCAGGTATATTGTACTTCATATGAACGTCGCATCAGTGCGAGGATAAATCAGTTCGAGCATCGGTGATGTATAGAATAGATAAAATCATTCTTCCCTGTGATAATTATAATTCGTTCAAAGAACAAGAAATATCGTACGTGATTCGCGAATAAACGTGGGACGAAGAGGATTAGACAAAAAACATCACCACGAATATTGTCATGTCGAGTTGCCAGAGGTACATCGGACTGTGTCCCGATGATTTGGCAGTTCTGGAAAGAACTGGCAGAGCAGGTATGTTGTTGGATACACATATGCATAAGTTTATTGGTATTTTAGAACACCACACTACCTTTCGCATGCAAAGTACTTTATTGGTGCAAATCCCGGAAACAATTCAAAGAATTCCGAAAAACAAGGCATGCTTACAAATATTGTTCAATGGCCCGAGACTAGCGGGACATTGGATTTGCGTTTGGTATGATACCGAAGTAGTACGCGTTTATGACAGTGCGAATCGGGGAGTATTGCACGATGATCATAAGATATTTTTGAGTAAACTGCTGCCTCGCGGTACTACGCGAGTCGTGTTTGAGAAAGTTCAGCAGCAAACTAATTACTGAGATTGCGGGGTTTTCTCGATAGCTTTCGCAATATCTGTGGTTTTTGGCCAGAATCCTTGTAACGTGATATATGACGTACCAAAGATGAGACCGCATTTAATTGATATGTTCAATTCGAACAGCTTAACACACTTTCCATTGATGCAAGCAAATTCATTGGTTATTGAGAATGTGCCTCGCGACATTACTTCTATAGGTATAATTAGAAAATGTGATTATCCAACAATTGGGATCGTTCTGGATGAAAAAACAGAGGGAGCTATAAATAAAGAAATTCAAGGACGAAAATCATCAGAATACGTGGATCTCACAACTCAAGACGTACGAACGTCACTGATCGGAGCGAATAATTTCAGTGTTACGACTACCGGTATCGGTTCTTATGATAAAGAAGCTAATAAGAAAGAAAGAGCTGTTCCTGCGAAACCAACAGAAAAACAATCTCTTAATCAAACAGCGGAAAGGGAATTGAAGAAAAATGTCCAGAGAGCAACTGTGGCTGTTTCGCGAGGGAAAGCTGCTAATAGACAAAGAAAACATCGTGCTGAAGAATCGATGGAACAAATGAGTCAAAGATTAGAGACCGCCGCAACATACAAAAAGCAAAAAAGAGGATTCGTTGAAGAGGCAGGTCACGCAGAGGCGGTTGTGATACGTGAAAAAGATGCAGATAGAAAAAAACACAGTCGTGCTAAGGAATCTGAGGAACAACGGTCTAGCAGACTTGAAGCCGCTGCAAAATACAAAAAGAAACAAAGAGAATCTATTCGTATGGTCAATTCAAATAAAAGAAAAAATATTTGCAAAGAATTTTCAGTGTCATCTAGGACGAAAAAATTGAAAACTGATAATCATACGATTTCCAGAGGAAGCGCGCTGATAGCGAACTCAGATTACAAAGAAGATGATGTAAAACTTAATTATTTGGGAGAAATGAATAATATATGTGAATTCTGTAATGCTAAACATTTCGTTTCTGAATTACCAACCGATAAAAAGTATAGCATTTGTTGTCACAAAGGTAAAGTACGTATTTTAGAAGATAGTACTTATCCTGAAGCGATCGAACAGTTAATCAACGGTACCGATAAAAGTAGTAAAAATTTCATGCGCAACGTAAGGAGTTACAATAATTCTTTGGCATTCGCAAGTTTTGGTGTGAAATTGGATTCAATGAATGGAAGTCGGGGTCCTTTTGTATTTCGCATCTGTGGACAAACGTATCATAATACATACGCGCTTCACCCAGATGTCCATGAAGCACGTAAATATGGACAATTGTATATCATCGATACTGAAATCGCCACTAGAATACGTATGCAGCATCCCGGCAATAATGATTGTTTACTAGAACTACTGAGCGAATTGGATGATATTATACGAAGAACGAATCCATACGCGAAGGCTTTCAAAATGATGCACGAGATGGAAGAAGAAGAACGAAAACTGGCGAATACAGCCGGCCATCCTGCCCGCGAAGTAAGAATGTGGTTGAAGCGGCATGATGATGTTGACCAGAATCGTTTCAACCTACCAAAATGCAACGAAGTAGCGGTTGTATTTGTCGCGGAAGACGGAGATCCTCCAGTACATAGAGACTTATGCGTGTATTCTAGGAGCGAAGGTGCTATAAGTATACCAAGTCTAAGTAAACACGTCGACCCTATGACTTATCCTCTGATGTTTCCCTCCGGTGAAACCGGCTGGACGCCCGGGATGAAGCAAATGGCAGGAAAGCGCATAATAACCGCGTTGCAATATTATAGTTATAAATTGAGCGATAGAGGGAAATTCAATCCGTGTCTGAACATGGGGAAATTGACTCAACAATACATTGTTGATATGTGGACGAAAGTTGAAAGCCATCGACTGCATTTCATAAGAAATCAACAAAGCAAATTACGAGCGGAAATGTATCAAGGAGTGATCGATTATCTACATAACAAAGCTGGAAAGGATAATGCGAGAATCGGGAAAATGGTTATATTACCATCATCGTTCAGCGGAAGTCCGCGAGCCTTGCAGCAAAGTTTCATTGATGCAATGAGCATATTGCAAAAATATGGAAAACCCGATTTATTCATAACCATAACCTGCAATCCCAAATGGCAGGAAATCGTGGAAAATTTGAAGCCGGGTCAAACTGCAATGGACCGACCAGACCTCGTAGCAAGGGTTTTTCATCATAAAGTTAAGGAGTTAAAGGTGGAATTGATCGATAACTCGATATTTGGAAAGTGTGCTGCTTATGTTTATGTTGTCGAATTTCAAAAAAGAGGGTTACCGCATGTGCATATGCTGTTTTGGCTGGAAGAAGACAACAAAATCCGGGATGCAGATGACGTAGACAAAGTAGTCTCTGCAGAGATACCAGATAAAACGAGGTATCCGGTATTACATGACATAGTCAAGCAATGCATGATTCACGGTCCTTGTGGTCAACAAAATATAAATTCGCCTTGCATGGATAGCAAAACTAATCTATGCACCAAACGATTTTCGAGGGATTATGTTTCGGAAACAAATTATCATTCAGCGGGTTATCCGTTATATCGTCGAAGAGACGATGGTAACGTGATTGTTTTCAAGTCTAAGAGAGATGGGACGTGTAAAATTGCTGACAATAGATACATTGTACCCTGTAATGCATATTTGTTGTTGAAATTCAACTGTCACATCAATGTGGAAGTGAGTTCGACGGTGCAATGTATCAAGTATTTATTCAAGTACTGCTATAAAGGACATGATTGCGCAATCGTCGAAATAACAAATGTACAGGAGGAAAATTGCATCAAATACAACGAAGTTGATGAATATATATCCACGCGATATGTCTGCCCACCCGAGGCAATGCATCGTTTATTCGAATATCCAATGAATGAACAGTCACACGCTATATACAGATTAGCAGTTCATGTGGAAAACGAACAATTGGTGTACTTTGAAGAGGGTCGTGAAAAGGCAGCCATAGATAAAAATAAGGAATCAACATTGCTCGCGTGGTTCAATTTGAATAGGAATGATGTTGAAGCACATAAGTATTTGTACTGTGAGATTCCAAATCATTATGTATTTAATAAGCAAGATACACAGTGGACGAAACGAAAAAAATTTGTCAAACCTGTTTTGAGTAGAATGTATTTCGTGAGTCCGAAGGAAACTGAGCGCTATTATTTAAGATTGTTGCTATTGCATGTCCGAGGAGCACAATCATTCCAAGATGTGTGAACTTATGATGGTATAGTATACCCATCCTTTTTTGAAGCAGCCGTACAGCGAAAGTTAGTCGCTGATGACGAAGAATGGGATAAATGTCTTGCAGAAGGATCAGGCCTTAAATTCCCCAAAGAGATGTGTCGGTTGTTTGCATACATATGTGTGTTCGGCATGCCGATTAATGCCCGCCAATTATTTGAAAAATACAAAAATGAGTTTGTTGATCAAACTGCGGAATATACCGAAGAAAGTGAACAAAAGGCTTTGCAAGTAATAAACGACATACTTATATTTCATGGATTCAGTTTGCGGAACTTCAATTTACCAGATATCAAAGATATTGGTACATTTCTGGTTGATACGAAGAATGATGACGTGCAGCATGAAAATACGATTTCGTTAAAACAGGCGGTGATAACATCAGTAAATAGTTTAACGGAACACCAACGAAATATATTTCATGCGGTCATGGCTGCGGTTCGTGGTGAATCTGCCGAGAAATGTATTTATTTAGATGGTCCCGGTGGCAGTGGAAAGAGTTATTTACACAACACTGTCATAACTACATTGAAGAGTTTAGATATGACGGTGCTGCCTGTAGCGTGGACAGGAATTGCAGCGAATTTATTGAAAGGAGGTAGAACTGCACATTCCACATTTAAATTACCGTTCCTTCTGAATGAAAGATCAACTTGTAACATTAGTCCAAATTCTGAACATGGATCACATATTCGTGACGCGAAAGTTATAATTTGGGATGAAATAACAATGGCATCTAAATATGCACTAGAGGCTGTTGATCGTATGTTAAGAGACTTGTGTCATTGTAACGAGCCATTTGGTGGTAAAATTGTCATAGTTTCCGGTGATTTTCGGCAAACTTTACCAGTTGTACGACATGGCAGTAGAACACAAATTTTAGAAGCGTGTGTCAAAAGAAGCAGCCTATGGAGTCAATTCACATATATGTCATTGAAGGGTAATATTCGTGTTTGTGATGGACAAACGGATTTCAAGCAATGGCTTCTGAAGGTTGGCGACGGGGTATTCTCTGATTCCTTTGAACGTCATAACGAAGTTGTAACCATTCCTTCCGATATTCTTTCGAATGGAAATATTGTACAAGAGATATTTGGAGCAAGTGTCGATCCTCAAGATCCGTCGATTTATGGCAAAGTTATATTAGCTCCGACAAACGTCGAGGTTATCGCCATTAATGACGAAATACTGTCGAAAATTAAAGGTGTCGGTGTAGATTATCTAAGTGTAGATTCAGGTGAGGATGAAGATAATATAGACATCAAAAATATACTTCCAATGGAATTCATGAATTCATTGACGCCGAACGGTCTTCCACCGCATAAATTAACGTTGAAAGTAGGAAGCATTGTCATCCTGTTACGTAATCTAAATTTATCACAAGGACTATGTAATGGTACCAGACTGGTTGTTAAAAAGTTGAACCAGTATCTGATTTGCACTGAAATCATCGGTGGAAATTGCGCCGGAGAAACAGTATTGTTACCCCGGATAGATTTATCACCGTCCGAAGAGGAGATACCATTCAAGATGGTTAGAAGACAATTTCCAGTCAGATTAGGTTGCGCGATGACAATTAACAAGTCGCAAGGTCAATCTTTCGATAGCGTCGGTGTGTATTTACCGAATCCAGTGTTTAGTCATGGTCAACTGTATGTTGCTTTGTCTAGAGTTAAGTCCAAAATCAATTTGAAAGTTTTGTTAACAGACAAATCTGTCTTCACTAACAGTAAAAGTTTGGACCATAAATTGTATACCAGAAATATTGTCTACAAGGAAATACTAGGTTCTGCGTGACTTAATCGATCCATAGCTACAATTTTATATCCATGTCGGCGCTAGGAAAAATATACTCTGTTGAAAATGCAGAGTTCACAATACATGTACAATGTACATGCACTGTTACATTCACATTGGCACTTCCAATTCTACCGGATACTGTGAAACTGTGATAATCAACCGCTATCTTAATAATATTCTATCGGAAATGCAATATTCAATGTTACTCACCTTTCCAAAAATTCAGTTGCTTACATGTCAGTCTAACGGTGAGAACGATTAGCTGCTCATGCCTTATGTAGGTAAAGGCGCTAAAAAAATGAGCTGCCAATGACTTGTTCATCTGGGCGCTACAAAAATTATTAGCTGCTTGAAACTTTGTGTCGCTAAGCGCTACAAAAGTTATTAGCTGCTGAAGGCTCTTGTGGTCCAGCGCTCAGAATTAGCTGCTGAAGTCGTCTATGGCTAAGCGCTACAAAATTAACCGCTGAAGTCTCATGTGGCTGAGCGCTACAAAATTTGTTGCTGATAAGCATTCATTTCATCGTAATAAAAAAAATTATCTCCATGAAATGACTGATTCCGTCAGTGTATCTATTTTATTAGTAAGACGAATTTCATTTCAATTATAATTATTTCGAATAAATCGTGCGAGCATGGCACATTACCGATTTGACTCCGGAGCAAATTCTTACTTACTCGAGATAGTTTGATATTGGAATAGTTTGAGAACATTAGTCCATCCAAACATATCATTAATCATTCCCCTCCCAATTCCTGCCTTCCCGATGGAAGAAATCGCACCACCTTCTCGTTGGTTTTCATTGAGCGATAGTACTTTTATAACCGATGATACGTTCATCGATAATTCGGATTTCAGTTGGAAAACCTTTTATATCGAGTATGAAGAAGTACTATCGGCTAAGAGTGTGATGACATTTCTTCTTAGTGTGCTATCCGTTTTGAATTGAACAACGCAAAATCCACTCATAACCGAGCGAGCGTAGCGAGTGAGGAACAACGGAAGAACCACTGATAACCGAGCGAGCGTAGCGAGTGAGGGACAGCGCAAAACCAAACGAGTGAGCGAGCGAAGCAAGCGAACGAGCAAAATTATCAGCTAGTGAAATATAAGTTTCATACAATGCAAAGTCAAAGTATGAACTACATGGCCCAATGTATGGGAATCGCAGGATTCCGAAATGCAATAACAAGCTGAAGCGCTCGAAATATATAAAATTTATTCGTGAACCTTCTTTTCTTGTTCTAAAAACAACTTCTGTAATGCAGCTATTATGTGGAGCATTACAAATGTCCCCAAATGAAAGAAAGCCACTACCGCTAAGCTACAATATTATCAGTTGCCAGCTCAAATGTTTCTAATAAATGAGAAACTAATACGCTTTCATGAGAGACTAGCCAGTCACAAGCTGTTGACTGTGCGCACATGGAGAAATTTTGAAGCAACAGCCAGGGACCAATGAGCATTAAAGATCAGCACCAAGATTCTTTAGCCTGCGCAGAAAGTCAGCAAGTTGCAGAACACAGCACGATGAAACACGCTTCTACGTGTAACCGAGGGGCTATTCACTCTCGAGTACTTTCAATTTAAGATAAAATAACAGTCGATCGTAGAAAGAAATACAATCAAGGAAAACGAATAACGACAAATTGAAGAAAATTAAGGAGAATTACTTCATAATTACTCGAATAGCATTGTAAAGCCGAAATACAGACGAATGCAGGCGAATACGGAAAATAAGAATATGAGTCATTGCGAGTGGAGAAAGAATAGCGGCAGAATAAGACGAGTCTTGACTCGGGGCTGCGAGTCGCGGTGAAGTTAAGCGAGTAGAACCGAGTATTGTGAATACATTCGCGTAAAGAGCGTTCACACACGCGTAGAGAATACTCACGTATTCTGCGCGCACGCGCATAGTGATGCTAACAGAACACGTGTCTACCAGCGCTTGCGTTGAATCTATCCGAAAATCTATCTCCTGAACGAGCTCCTGAATGCGCTTGTTATAACAAATAAGACTACTCTATAATAATATTGAATAAAAAAGTGGGAGCAGCGTATGTGAGTCGAGGTGTGAGTAGCAGTGCGCAGTAAGCAGTAAGCAAAAAACTTAAAAAGTTGAAGGTGAGTGCTAATCGAGGTGCTAATTTGGTAAGTAATAAAATGCAATACCTAAATAGTTTAATTCGAAGAAACTGAATAACATAAATACAGGCGTCGAACTAAAATGTTACGATATTTGCGTTAGTTTCTATGTAAAAGAAAATTATACTTAAATAATTACTTCAATTGTACAAAGATTCACGTTAAGAAGAGAGTTTCACAGTTATTGTTCGTAAAGGAATTACAGCAGAGATGTTCACCCTCGTTACTTTTTAAAACGCGTTCTTTTTTCATTCTCTCTATCACTTTCTAATAAGCAATCATTTTACAAAAATAACCCACTGTATTTGTACCTACATATGTTAAGTCTTTAGTTCTTCTACTGATTTCTGTACGTCAAAGCCGAGGTCAAAGCAATGCCCAATCCTCAAGACACAGGTGGCCCCGAGGCTGGCACAGCAGCCACAGATGATTACTCGGAAGAAAGTCTTATTGCCCGTTTTTGGAAAAAAATTCATGACAACACAGGTTGTCGCATTCCACAGTATTTGAAAAATATACTCAAATTTAATAATTTGGACAATCCATTTTCGATGAAATGTCTCAACGAAGCTATAATTACCGAGTTGGAAAATTTCACGAAGACAACGATGCTTGAAGTACTCAAAGAAGAGGATAATGTTGATTACAAGGACTACTATGGCAACTTTCACAAAAAACCAGAGCAATTCCGATTCATTCTTGGCGACAGATTAGAATTACTGAGATTAGCAGACTTCGTAAAGAGTAAGCCTGAAGATTTTTGGGCTCTTGCCCCCACTCAGTCCACGAACATCGAAAAAAAATCAGAATCAACAGATCACGATGCAGAGAAGAAGAAAGTCGTAAAACAAATTCATTCTATTCTCAAGAACGTCAAATTTTTAAACGACTCTCAAAAGGCCTCATTTCAAAACAATATTAATGTTGCAATAACTTCAGAACCATCAAAAGACAATCAACGCTTTGGATTGAAAGCAACTGTTGCTTGTTTCATATGTAATAAAAGCCTAACATTTGCGAAAATTTCCGTAAGCGACACCGCACAACCTCGATGGATTCTGTCGAATTTTAAAAAGCACGTCGTTGGTCACCTCAAAGAATTTAATTCTCAACCCTCCGATACACATCTACCTGGAACCTCGCCTGGAACATCGGAAAAGCAAATTTTGGACATTGAAACATCGGAAGTAGTCGCTTCCGATACGCAGTTGGATCCTTCTACGGCGATAAGGGCAGCAATGGGTGCTTTCTCCGATTTATTGATGGGGGAATAGATAGTCAAGGTATGTTAAACTAAAAGTAACCCATTAAAAGTGAATAGAAGAAAAAAAGAAAAATGTCGATTTTGAAATGATGTAATCAAATTTCTCAGTATCGTATGTAATTAATAATTACATTCAATTCAATCTTTTAAAAATACGGAACTTCTTAAAAATGAACTTTATTTGTCCAGTCTAGATACAGATAAATAATTGTATTATTCTAAAAATTATAAGTATAATAAAAAAAGATAAAAGGTGTCGTGAACTTTGAAATAGCTATACTCACATAAAAAGTAGAGAAAACAAGTCTGGTAGTTAAGAAATTGTAAGAAAATAAGTTGAAAATTTCAAAAAGTGAGGAGTACTATGATTGATTGTGGAAAAGCTTGGAGCGTGATAAAGAATAACTTAAAAAATACCAATCGTTTGCATTGAAGAAAAATTAGGAAAAAGGCATAAACCTTAAAAATCTTTTCAGGTGATGAACGGACTAATCGCCTTGACCTTGAACACCCAGGTATAAAGAGAGTCCGATTGCAAAAAAATGATACCGAATTAGATGACACGCTCAACAGTTGTCAAAAAGACGAGCAAACAGAGGAGTCTCAGTCTTCTTCACTTCTAAAGATGGTTGTGCGGTGCGCCGAACAAAAAAAACAGTACAAAAAAGGTGGATTTAGGTATGAAGAAGCAATGAAACTTATAGCAGCATATTTATTCATTGTCGGCGGAAGAATACTGTATGATACATTAGCAGCAAACCTACCATTACCTTCGCCAAGTACAATCAGTCGTACAATAAGCGCCTATGCTGGGTCAATAATAGAAGGGAAATGTCGTTTTATCGAATTAAAAGAATTCTTGAAGTCTAGAAATTTGCCGTTCAAAGTCTGGCTGAGCGAAGACGCTACACGTGTAACTTCCAAAATTCAGTATTGCCCTCAAACGAATCAACTTGTTGGATTCGTTCTACCTTTCGGTGAGAATGGAATGCCTGTAACACATTCATTTTTAGCTACCTCAGCAAAGTCCATTGACGATCATTTCGCAAATAATAGAGTTTCATCTTTATTGTACGCCGTCATGGCTCAGCCATTGAAACACGATGCCCCTTCTTTCTGTTTATGTCTTTTTGGAACAGATAATAAATTCACGACAGATCACGTAATGCAACGATGGAAATTCATAACCAAGGGGCTCGACGAACAGAAAATAGAAATTGTTGGATTCTCTTCCGACGGCGATTCTCGTCTTATGAAAACTATGCTACTCAGAACAATCATAGGTGTTGCAAATCCCGACTTTTCAAAAATTGGTAACAACGTTAATATTCCGGAATTCCACGCAGATGTTATGCCAAGAATAATATGTACTCAAGATACCGTTCATATAGGCACTAAATTGAAAACGAGATTTTTAAAATCATCCGTAATCCTGCCGGTAGGGAATTTTGTTATTTCACCCGGGCATGTGCATGTATTAATCAGTACAGTCTCGAAAGATAAACACCTTCTTGCACTATCTGATTTGTACTCCGGAGATAAAATGAATTTCGCGTCGGTCGTCAAAATAGCTAATCCAAAAGTTTGGTCATCCCTGGAAGAGCATATTCCTGGAAGTGAAGGTACGCGTGTATATCTCAAAATCGTGTATTACGTTATCAATTCTTTTGTCTCAACATCCCTCACAATAGAAGACAGAATTTATTTTCATTATTCATCATGAAGATATCACTCGAACTGGGTAGTAATTTGAGAAGGAGCTCAATCAATCGAGTCGAGTCAATGGTTTTATGTAGGCCTGACGTTTCGGCAGTGATATGCTGCCCTCATCAGAGGCTATTCATTAAAAATAAATAATTACAGAAAATTAACAGGTACTCATTCATTGCGAAACACACCACCATGCCTCTGAGTGAACTTCTAGCAGGCGTTACGTTTTTGTTGGACAATGTTTATTTTCAATTTGATAATCAATTTTATAAGCAAATCTTTGGTTCTCCTATGGGTTCTCCTATTTCTCCGATTCTAGCTGACTTAGTCATGGTAGATCTAGAACGCGATTGTTTGTCAAAATTGAAGTTTAGACCATTGTTTTATTATAGATATGTAGATGATATTATCATGTGCATTCCACACGCTAACATAGAGTATGTGACTAATATTTTTAATGGTTATCATGACCGCCTACAGTTTACTCATGAACTTGAGGTTGAGCGAAAGTTAAGTTTTTTAGACGTTAACGTGATACGAGATGATTCCAACGGGTTAATCACTAATTGGTACAGAAAACCTACGTTTTCTGGTAGGTTCTTGAATTTTAATTCCATGCACCCTTTATCTCAAAAGCGAGGTATGGTCTTTAATCTAGTGGACAGAGCTATTTCGTTATCCCACCCAAAATTCCATACTGATAATTTGACTTTAGTTAAAAAGTTCTTACGAGATAATAACTACCCCGATGATTTTTCAGAGAGGTTAATAACTAAAAGGGTGAAGTATTTAAAATCGAGTAACCGTTTTTCCAAAAAGATTAACATTGTCATTACGTTGACTGACCCGGAGGAAAACACCTCAATTCTCAGCGTTGTTAACGGTCCAACCTTGAAACGTAGGTTAGTGTCTATACCCTTCATTAAAGATTTTTCCGAGCGATTAAGTTGTTCCCTTAAGAAATTTGACTTGACACCGGTATTGTGTGTTAGTAGTAATCTAAGGACAGTTGTCACCAAAGGTAAAGACCAGACTGATGTTCATGACAAATGTAATGTAGCGTATAAGGTGCAATGTAATGACTGTTCAGCTTCTTATGTGGGTGAAACCAAACGTCAGCTTAGGACCAGACTGAAAGAACATAAAGATAACTTGAAGAAAAACCCAGAAGCACATTCCGTCGTATCTTTACACCAAACGAAATTTAATCATACGTTTGATTGGGATAATGCAGTTGTGCTTGATAGGGAATCCGTTTGGTCAAAACGTATCACCTCTGAGATGCTACGAATTAATCTGCAGTCTAATGGTCTTAATAAGAAAGAAGACACTGAAAAATTACACCAGCCTTATTCTCACTTATTACATAGGTTAAGATCTAGAAGTTGTTCTTAGTTTATTATTTTATTACTCTATGTTAACTCTTACCTTGTGTTTACGTGAAAAAAAGCTGTGTCTTGAACGCTAGTTCAACATAAACACCTATTGTAACTGACCATTGACGTCAATCATTGACGTCAGTGATTGACGTCATGCATTGACGTCACTGGTTGTTTGTTTTCATTTTGTTACCTCAGCTGACAACGTATATAAAGCACGTTGTCACACCTCTCTGCTTTATTAAACTTCTACCTGCGCAAGATGACACTTAGTACATCTTGCAGTGAGGTGATGGTGTTCATAGACACCAGTTTTTTCACGTGACACTAATCACATTAAGGTAATCTAAGTTCTTTTTGATATATCAGATTTAGTTGATTTTTTTATGTCTTCCTTGTTATCATCTTTTTGACTACCATTGTATTTGTTTTGACTTCTCTTTCATTGTTTGTTTCGATACATTTTAACTTTGACCTTGTTTTGTAACTTTAAGTTTTAACTTTTGACACTTTGTATGCACTGAGCATTTGATTAATTTTCTGTAATTATTTATATTTAATAAATAGCCTCTGATGAGGGCAGCATATCACTGCCGAAACGTCAGGCCTACATAAAACCATTGACTCGACTCGATTGATTGAGCTCCTTCTCAAAAAAAGAATTTATTTTCTTTGGCATAGTGTGTTTTTTATTCGATTATGGCGAGCTTGGTTAGGATTCCATGAACATTACACTGTGACAAATAATTGTATAACAGCAAATACATATCTATGTATCGAATTTAACGCCCACGCTCTGTTAAATATGGTTTTTAAATGCAAAAGGGACAAATGCGAAGAAATTTTTTTACCTGGCAATTAGGTAGTCAGCAGTGTGAAAGTTTTTTCAGAAATTTACGATCGACAAGCACAACTTTTTCAACCGTAGTAAATTGCAGTGTTCTAGAGTCAATTCACCGAATTCAAAGAATCCAACTACAGGTCGACATATCTGTTTTCGATTTTGAATCTACAGGAGAGACTATTCTGTTTCCCCGAACGCGACATTTAAATTCATCGTACGAAATTCACGACACAACATTGCCTACGCCTAATGCCTTGCTAGACAAAACTTGCACATTTCCGGATCATTAGGGTATTAGAGATATTCTTCATCGAGCCAAAGAAGATGCACATTACATTGCCTCCATGTTAGGTATGAACGTCAGCATAGAAGAAGCAAATAACATTCAAATCAAGAATATAAGTAACGTGAATGCAGACAGTGACGAGTTTCTTAACGACAATGACATATTAGAAACGGAAGACTATTTAGAAACAGCAATGAATAATTTAAATAATCAAGTCGAAGCCGAAGAATGCGGTCCCGAAATCCTTGATGATTTGAAAATTTTATGTTATGTAACAGGGGATTTAGAATTACCGGACTACTCTGCAACTCAAAAACAGATAACTATTGACAGTCCATTCACGGTCGTTAGAGATCCGCGAGGCAACGAACATGTTGTAAGAAAGTCCTCTATATGTTGGTTGTTGAATTCGAAAACGTCTAAGTTGAGTAGTGATAGGTGACAGCGAGTTCGAAATTCAGAATTGGACAAAAACCTGATGTTGCAGAAATCTTGTGCACTTAATTCTGTTCATGTGTCTGAGGAAATACGAGTTGGAGAGTGGTGTTTCTTCCAATCATGTGATAGCGATGCCTGCATTCCAGGTTTCATACTGGGATTTTCGTATATGAAAGGACGCACTTGGAAAACAAGGGAATATTCGAACAATTTCGCCAAAATAATCGGAAACACAAAATCTATCGGAGTATTTTGTCATTGGTTTGACGTTGATGCGAACGGCAATTTAAATCTCATTCCAATGACCGCGCATGGGTACCTTCCTATTGAGCAGTACCGATTTACTGTTCCATCCCCAATATTGACAAAGAATAGTATGAGGTTTCAGGATAACGTTCATCAGGAAATAAGAAAGATGTTACAAAACTAGAAAGGTACAAATTTCCAAAGAAAGTTAAATTATCAGTAAGAGTGTTGACACAATAGTGAATACGTATATATATATAAAATAACTATTTAAATTTGTGCGCAAAATTTATTTTACTATTGTTGTGGAGTCGAGACTACTAGCCTAGAAAGCTTTACGGAGGGAGAAGAAGTCTGACTTGATGAGACAAGTAGGAACATTTACCTTGCGTTTGTACGAAAATATTTAATTTTTTTTGTAATGATCATTAAAAGTGCATTATATTCAATTTAGGTGAAAATACCATAAGTACAAATCAGTTATTAAGAACATGTTATTATAAGAGTATTGTGTTTCTATCTCATAATTTTTTTTTTGCAGTGTTTTTTGCGTAACTCATACTTCAACGAAAAGTCATTGTTTTAATACTATTTTTCGTAATACTTTTAATGTTTTTTAATTGAATGAGAAATTTTCCTGCCTAACCCTACTGTGATAGAGTTTGCCACGAGACTTTGTAATGTTTATTTCATATATTTTTATATCCAAAATCGATATAAAAATGAACGTGCAAGTATTATGTTCCTTCGTATTTTTGTTGATGTACAGTAATGTTCATCGATGGTGTCCCCGCGGCTCACTATTTTTCCTAGCCTTTTTTTAAATCAAATTTCCCTTCTACAAATATTTCATTTGCCCATAACCAGTGGCTTACTTTATGACTCTGCTCCACCTCGCATCTGTCATATTCCTAATAACCTGAAGGTTTCACTGGTCATGGGCAAATAAAATATTTGTAGAAGGGAAATTTGATTCAAAAAAAGGCTGGGAAAAATAGTGAGCCACTCGGACACCATCGATGAACATTACTGTACGTTAATAAATGTAGTGATACTAAAATTATATATATATGAGCAAGTCTACCAATTGTAGACGTCGGATCCGGTCTCACCCTTTCGGATCTTTTTGTAAATTTACCAGCTGAAAGTTCACATCACAAAACGAGTCCCGATTTTTTTTCAGAATTTTTCCTCTCTTACTTTCGATGTTATTATATGCGGTATTTTCGGATTTTTTAAATTGTTTCGTTTTTTATCCAGTTTTCCCGCTATTTTACGAGCACAAAACAATATACGAAACACAAGTTTTTGTTGTGAAAAAATCTCACCTTTCCGAAAAAAGATTTGATTTTTCAGTCATCATTATGCAAGTACCTTAAAATCAAGTTTAAATACTGAAAAGCCGTTTTTCTGCCCTTGCCCAAATTTTGAACCAAAAAACAATATTTTTTTCGAAAAGCTGAGAAAATTTCACATCTAATATGTCATTTTCAGGATGGGTTCTCCGTAAATACTCCAGGAATTGAATTAAAAAGAAATAAAAAATCGAGTAAATTCAAATTGAATTTGGTGCATATTATAATATTACATTCAATTCGACGGCTGAGCAGAACAACATCGTATCTCAGAATTTGGTTCAACAATATCGTATCTTAGAATTTATTTCAAAAACATCGTATCTCAGAATTTGCTCCAAAAACATCGTAACTCGAAATTTTGGTCAAAAAGGTCGTATCTATCGTAAGAAACAAGCGCACATACGATGTTTTTAAAAAAAAAATCGAGATACGATGTTTTTGGAGCAAATTCTGAGATACGATGTTTTTGAAATAAATTCTAAGATACGATATTGTTGAACCAAATTCTGAGATACGATGTTGTTCTGCTCAGCCGTCGAATTGAATGTAATATTATAATATGCACCAAATTCAATTTGAATTTACTCGATTTTTTATTTCTTTTTAATTCAATTCCTGGAGTATTTACGGAGAACCCATCCTGAAAATGACATATTAGATGTGAAATTTTCTCAGCTTTTCGAAAAAAATATTGTTTTTTGGTTCAAAATTTGGGCAAGGGCAGAAAAACGGCTTTTCAGTATTTAAACTTGATTTTAAGGTACTTGCATAATGATGACTGAAAAATCAAATCTTTTTTCGGAAAGGTGAGATTTTTTCACAACAAAAACTTGTGTTTCGTATATTGTTTTGTGCTCGTAAAATAGCGGGAAAACTGGATGAAAAACGAAACAATTTAAAAAATCCGAAAATACCGCATATAATAACATCGAAAGTAAGAGAGGAAAAATTCTGAAAAAAAATCGGGACTCGTTTGGTGATGTGAACTTTCAGCTGGTAAATTTACAAAAAGATTCGAGAGGGTGAGACCGGATCCGACGTCCACAATTGGTAGACTTGCTCATATGTATTGTTTGCGCCTTTTCAATCGACCTAATACTAATCCAGTTTTAATTCATTTAATTATTATTTCGATTTCTATTTCTATTAACATTATATGCTAAAAATGTGTAATCAATCTCTAAGTCATTCATAATGTGAATTTTACTTATTATTACATATTTTTTGAAAATTAGTTAAAAACATTTAGTGAAGATCAAAAACGACCTGCTAACAGTAAGAAAATTAACGCCTGCAATATACATTGTAAGATTACGAGTCAGTGTAGTTCGTGAAAATAAGGTCGAATAAGAAGCGAGTAGGATGAAGTACCGCCGAGTAGACTGCAGTGGTCGAGTATTTCAGGCGCTAGCGCTGAAATACTCGTCAAATACTGTGAAATATCGCGGAGTCTCAACTTTTTCTTATTCACAGTATTTTAAAGCCCGAAATCTACTACCTGCTTATTTAAGAACAAATAACTGATGAAATACTTTTAATGTATTTCATATATTTCATATCTTCAGAATAGACTCGAGAGTGAATAGCCCCTCGCGTGTAACTAAATAGTCGGATGCGCAACGTGAAACCTTGAAGAAAAAGAAGGACTGAACTACAAATTATTAAACAATCCACTGTTTAAATTTTCGTTTATGTTACGGTGAATCTGGGAATGGGAATGCGTGGCCAAAAGAGATCAACGGTTCAAGATGCCACAGCAGAAGAGACAGAAAATCTGAGATGCCTTGATCAGAAAGTTTCATAACACCACCTTTTCGAATTATCTTACACCATATATTTTGAATATTCATTTAATTTGTACCAATTTTCATTGAATTGCGAATCACTCAAAACTATCTGTTCAGCTACAGTATATGCTACTTGCATCTAAGTTTTGCTCCGATCAATTTCTCGTCTGCAGTGAAAATTCACACATACCCTATGCCCAAAATGAGAGATTGGCTTCATTTTATTCTGAAAGAAATATTTTCTTTCAGTCTTTCATAAAACATGAAAAATGCTAAAAATTTAAAATCAGGAATATTTAATGTTTTGGAAAGGGAACGAATGAGTCAACGTCAGATCTGATCCCTATCTTTCTTCACCTCAGTGTGCTGAAAACCTCAGACAAAGGTGAATATGATGCGACTAAAATTGAGATGCGAGGAGCATTCAGCAGTTCAATATATTTTTATCATTGAATGTTGCATAAGTTCTAGCTAAACGTGTGATTTTCTTTGTTTTGAAGTGCACTTCGATGTGATTTAAGAATAATTTTGATCATGAGCGAGATACAAAGGTTAAGTAGATTCTGTTCTTAAAAAGATGAAACTAATATTAGATACGAATCTGTGTAATGTAAGTATAAGCGGATCCACGTCACTTCACTCAAAAAAAAACCGTCAAGTCACGGATCTTTGCGCCATTCAAAATATCTTTAGTACTGTGGAAAAAAAAAATACAAGTTGAAGGATTTTGAAATTTTTTTCAAAATGGCGGAGTTAGAGCTACGTGAATTTTTGTAAACTGCTGTTGCACCGCTATGTTTGAAAATTCATATCTCCGAAAGTATTCATAGGAGCGGGCTGATCCTTGAATCATTTTGTTCGTAAAAGAATGCGCTTTTATAGAAAAAAAATTGTTTACGAAAAAAAAATTCCTTCAATTTTTTTTTGTCGTTTTTTTTTTCAATTTCGCTGCCATTTCCGCGGGACTCACAGAAATTCATGAAGATAAATTTTTTTGGATACCCGGATCCTTCCCCTCCAACCCTAAAAAAAAAAAATTCATGGAGAAAATACCTGGGCCGGAGAAAAAAAATGAAACGTCTTGTCGCGCGTCGCCGCGCGGTCGATCTATTGCAATATTTTGGTGGCTCTGAGAAGTGCAGATGTTTTTAGCGATGATTCGCTCGATGACACTTAGTAGGACACCTCTGTTTGAAGTTAATTCATAATTTTCATGAAATCAAATTTTTCTTTGTTTCATCTTTAATTTTGTTTTGACGAGTTTATGAGAACCCCCAAAAAAATTCACCAACAAAAATTCTTCCTCGACAAAAGTGGTACTATAGAAATGTCTACTTACAAAAGAATTGAAATCAGATATAATTGCCAAGTACATGTCTTCTGTATAACAAAAGTTTACAACAGAAGAACAGAAAACTGAATAGTCTTGTATCGTTCACTCGCTACGCTCGCTCACTCGATCGGCTCTTGATAATTACAGGGAAAAAATCAGGAAAAAAAATTTAGTACGTGGTACTTGCGGGCCATTTATGAGTAAGTGCAAGAGTATTTACTTAGGTCTATGTATCATTTGTTTGATACATATTGCTATAATGGCCCGCCAAGTACCACTTCCTAAATTTTTTTTCCTGATTTTTTCCCTGTAATTATCAAGAGCCGATCGAGTGAGCGAGCGTAGCGAGTGAACGATACAAGACTATTCAGTTTTCTGTTCTTCTGTTGTAAACTTTTGTTATACAGAAGACATGTACTTGGCAATTGTATCTGATTTCAATTCTTTTGTAAGTAGACATTTCTATAGTACCACTTTTGTCGAGGAAGAATTTTTGTTGGTGAATTTTTTTGGGGGTAGTGACCACATTAATGTACTTGGCGAAAAGTTTTTGCACCAGGGGTGCTTTTTGGGGTTGATATCACCACTTTTTGTACAATTTTGCTTGACTACCTAATAATTGTGCTCGCTCGCTACGCTCGCTCGATTGGGTTTTCCTATATCCTCGCTTGCGAGGCTTGCTTAGTTGTCAGCATTCTGCCAATTGTTCCTATGAACATCTCAATGCATGTACGGTGATGCATTTTATATCATCCGAATCCCTCAAAAAGCAGCAATGTTAAATGTGGTAGTATAATTTAAATGAATGAAAATAATGTTATAATATACACGTATGCTCATACTTTTCTGTAAGCCTTAAATTTCTGTGGACAGACGTAACATGTGTTCTTTCATTAAGTTCTACGAATTGTTTCGTTAGAATCCGGTATAATTCTGTATGCCTGCAACGTGTAACCCAGCGCGCAGCCCTTCTCCTGTCTCATCTGGGCTTGGGACCGGCAATGGCGGAGTTACTTGCACGCAGGGTTATAGTTGCAGCTCATGATTAAATATATATAAATATTAGATATATGTATTGCAATTCTTAGGTAGTTTTTTTTTTTTAATGCAGCTAGGTCCTCTGCAAAAAGAACATGTACGCGTCCTGTACTCATAACGTCAACTTCAACTTCGGGTCTGAACCGAAGGTATCGAAATATATACCTAGAATTGAGCCTATTAATGCAAGACTAGATGTTCTCCAATAATTACATTCATAAATGAAATTACGCCGAGTCTAAAACGAATAAATAAATATAGATGAGAATCTTTATCATCTGACAAAGAGGGCGACGATCGATCATTTCTTTCATAACGAATAAGTATTTTCATTCAATTTGTCGTGATAGCACTAATCTGAATTTGAAGAAAGCTTAAGAGACTTGAACATACAGACACAGGTTGCATACCAAAATCTAATAAATTTATGTATTGAAATTTGACAGTAAATTATGAATATATAGTTTGTACGATCAATTTACATGTAATCATAGATATTTATACAGATTTTGAGATCGCTCTGAACAAAGAATGTAAGCTGTTAGTAAAACATGGATTAAAAATTATCTCCACCGAAGGTCAAAGCACTACGTTGACGTGGAGTGTAGAATAAAGCCTATCGGAGTCTAACACACAAGTCGACTTACAGTCTCGTTTTGACTAGAGGATATAGATCATAAAACTCGTCGGAATCCTACGTATAACGTCGACTCACAATTTGAGTCTGAGCAGACGGGCCTTCGGAGATGAAATTAACATAGAGCTTGAAGTGGAATTCGCTGCAATCCGACGCTTGAACTCGGCTTTATTGGTCTGGCTCCTGGCCGTTCCTTATATCAAATCATGATATCCTGATATTTTTCGACTTCAACATTTGCTCTTGATTTTCTATCATCAGACTTCCTCAGGCGGTAACTTGCTAAATAATTAAACCCCAAAAAACCGTTTCCTCCGATAATTGCATTCATAAATAACCTCAAAAGCTCAATATCGTAGGATTCAAAATTAACCTATCGAAACATTTTTGTTGGTGACTATCACATTAATGTACTTGGCATAAGGTTTTCGTACCTGAGGTGCTTTTAGTGGGTATTCACTAGTTTTCGTACCTTCAAATTTTATATCAATCATTGCTCGTACTTTATTTTATTTCCTTTATTTGGATTTAAAAACATGAAATGACAACACGCGTCTGCTAGTGTTGCAGACGATTTTTGTTTGCGAACTAGCGCTGACTACGTCGTGACTATCGTACTCACGCCACTCTATACAACTTTTGTGTAGATTTATCCCTTCTATGTCATGTTCCCAGATGCGTAAGGACGTATGTTCTGTGTATGAGCATAGGACATACGTCCTGCGTTTAGCGACGCGATGTGATTTTATGGGAATGGTTTTAATGGGATGAATCTTGGTCTGAATTTTTGTGTGGAGTTTCCCTTCTATGTCTGTTCCCAGATCCGTAAGGACGTATGTTCTGTGTATAAGCGTAGGACATACGTCCTGCGTTTAGCGACGAAATGTGATTTCATGGGAATGGTTTGAGTTGGCAGAATCTTGGTCTGAAGAAGACTAAAGAGAAACATTGTACGAGGAAACGAGGTATCGGAATCTGTAATTAATTATATCTCAGCACTCCGGACACCGATTTAATCGATTTAGGGCTCAAATGAAAGCTTTTCATGCCCACATCTTGGATAAAATTAGTTTCAATTCGTGTATATTGTGAGGTGAAAGAAAACGAAGATACTAATTCGCGGTATAGGTTAGGGTAGTTGCCTCTCGGGTATATAGACTCGTTGAGTCTCGCGCTTGAAATTTTTTTTTTTTTTCAATGTACTTGGCGCGAGACTCTACCGAGTCTCTTGATATTGGAATGACCGCATGTAATTTCAGAGTGCTACGAACTGTCAAGGCTTTGTCAAATCGATTTTGTAAAATAGATTCTTCTGCTTGATGCGGCTTGATGTTCTGCAGACGTACAGTACGCAAAAGAGACCTTGACAGTTGGCGAATTTTTGGTAGTATGCGATTTCGCTGAGAATTATGTATTCGTTGTACGAGATTCTACGCAAGGGTTTCGCTGGAGCAATAATCAGGCGACTATTCATCCAATCGTGGTTTACTATAAAAGTTACGATGACGACCAGTTGAGACATTTTAGTTTTGTGATAATTTCAGAGCATCTGAAACATAATACAGTTGCGGTTCATTTATTTCAAAAAAGTTAGTCAACTTTATGGAAGAGAAGTTCCAAGATTCAATTCCTGTAGAAAAAATAAGTTATTTCTCCGATGGAGCAGCTTTCCAATATAAGAACAAGGAGAATTTCATAATTCTAACACATCCCTTCAAAGACTTTCAATGCCAAGCCGAATGGCATTTTTTTGCAACATCACATGGAAAAGGGCCGTGTGATGGGGTAGGAGATTAGCCTCACGTGTGAGTTTACAACTGATCAGCAATTCCGATCCTATTCAAACACCGCTGGTTCTATATAATTGGGCATGTTCTTATTTTCGAAGCATATCTTTTGCGTACTGTACGTCTGCAGAACATCAAGCAGAAGAATCTATTTTACAAAATCGATTTGACAAAGCCTTGACAGTTCGTAGCACTCTGAAATTACATGCGGTCATTCCAATATCTCATAAACTCGTCAAAACAAAATTAAAGATGAAACAAAGAAAAATTTGATTTCATGAAAATTATGAATTAACTTCAAACAGAGGTGTCCTACTAAGTGTCATCGAGCGAATCATCGCTAAAAACATCTGCACTTCTCAGAGCCACCAAAATATTGCAATAGATCGACCGCGCGGCGACGCGCGACAAGACGTTTCATTTTTTTTCTCCGGCCCAGGTATTTTCTCCATGAATTTTTTTTTTTAGGGTTGGAGGGGAAGGATCCGGGTATCCAAAAAAATTTATCTTCATGAATTTCTGTGAGTCCCGCGGAAATGGCAGCGAAATTGAAAAAAAAAACGACAAAAAAAAATTGAAGGAATTTTTTTTTCGTAAACAATTTTTTTTCTATAAAAGCGCATTCTTTTACGAACAAAATGATTCAAGGATCAGCCCGCTCCTATGAATACTTTCGGAGATATGAATTTTCAAACATAGCGGTGCAACAGCAGTTTACAAAAATTCACGTAGCTCTAACTCCGCCATTTTGAAAAAAATTTCAAAATCCTTCAACTTGTATTTTTTTTTTCCACAGTACTAAAGATATTTTGAATGGCGCAAAGATCCGTGACTTGACGGTTTTTTTTTGAGTGAAGTGACGTGGATCCGCTCAATTTTATAATAAGTCGTATTGTGTGTATCATTTTTATGATATTAGTATTCTTAAATAATTGATAGATATAGATTATTTTGAATTGTAGGCATTACAATAAATATGACATTCGACAAAAATATTTATGTTTATCATTATTTATATTTTATTCCTATAACATTATATAATAATACATAAGATTAAAGGAATATGAATTATAATGAATTAGATTATGATTAGTAGGATTATTGATATATGAATACAATATGATTATAGATGTATGAAAATATGTTCAAAGAAATAATGATTAAAAATTAAAAGTGATGGAGTTTGAGCCACGACCTCGGCGTCGGCCACCTCTATCATTTTGGCCTCGCCACTGACCTTGGCTCCAGCCTCGGACCTGTCCTTGGCCTCGGCCTCGCCATTGACCTCGGTCTTGCCATTGACCTCGGCCTCGCCATTGACCTCGGCCTCGCCATTGCCCTTGGCCTTGGCCTTGGCCTTGACCATCTCTCTGGCCTGGGTCAGGGCCCATTTCATAATTTTGGCCTTCATTATTGGCTTGTGGACGCTGGCCCCAAGCCAGGCCTTGATTCTCGGCTGCCGCAAATTCCTGCAAGGCTCTTGTCATCATCGCCATCTGTGAAAAAGTTAAGCTTGTAAGAAATATATATATTATATATATACCTATATCTTTAGTTCAAAGATATAACAATGGCACAGTAGCATGTTTTCTAATTAATAATCATATTTTGAATAGTTGAAAATCCACTATACAATACTAGAGTTTTACTCGAGTCATTAGATATTACAAAAATTTAGATGATTTAATGAGAGTATCATATGTCATATGTACCATCTCCGCACGATGAATTGGTGCATCCTGCCTTTCAGCATTAGGTCCAATCACCGGACGTTCACCTTCATTCATGGCTACGTCGTCTCTTTGAGCTGCGGGTGGAGCCATGTTTCCATGATTCGGATCAATCTGATTATCTTCTGCAATTCATGAAAAATCCATTTTGATGAAATGGGATCAATTAATTGAAAGTCGTAGTAAAAAATTACAAATGAATTCTGAAGTCAGGTGTGAAGAAGCTTGTAAATTTAATCGAGTAGGAAGTGGAGTATTATGATGTTATTTCCAATAGTATTATTTATGTAATTACTATTTTGAATAATTTATCAAATCAATGAATTATATAAGCTGTAACATTGCATGTTACGACAGACTCCTTACCCCTTGGACGAGCTTAGCGGAATGACTGAGAAAGAGTAAATGAGTAGAGTGACCCCGAGGTCTGACAATAATTCCGAGAGGCGACCGTGACCGACTAAAAACTGTAGAGCATATTATTTATTCTTTTGTTTTGTTTTACGACTTTTCTCTAACATGTGGTGTAACGGATTGATATCCGATCACTACTTACTGGAAGGTAGGACGGGGGTGTGAGGGGAGAGTGACGACTCTACGGTGTGTGTGTGTCACTATAATTATTTTTATTCAAGATATCCTTAAATTAGGTACAATTGGGTGAGTGGGTGGGTGTGTGTGGATGTGTGAGCGTGTGACGTTAGATATAATACAGGGTTGATAACGAAGTTATCGGAGGTCTGATGAAAAGGTACTGACCTTAGAGTGTAGAGGTTTGGAGTTTCACAAAAGTTGCGGTTTCTGGATTCTAGCACTTAACGTGAAGACGGTAGTTACTCGAGTGACGATCGGTCCTCGTGGCCGATCGTCTTCGACTGAATTCGTGTATTTTCGGTGTTTTTGAACTGCTTCGGTTTCTCCGCGTGGTTTGGGGAGGTTTGTGACTTGCTATGTCACAGTGGGGGAACCGAGACCTATCCGACGGCCAAAACTGAGACCAATACGCCACTCGACGGACACAAGAGACTGCATACCGAGCGTTTGGATCCTTTTGACGAACACCAACGAGAGAGAGAGCACGGGGGAGTGCCGAGGGCACTCTACAACGCGGGATATCGGTGGTGGAAGAGATTCCCGCCACCAAGAAGAGCCTGCAACCCGTGTTCCTCCGATTTATAATTACCGTAGCGAATTTCGAAATTTCGCGCGTTGTGACAATAGGTCGCCATATTTGAGGATCCTGCGCTCGATACGAAAAATCGATATTCGACCCTTACGGAAAAAAAATACTGAAAGTACTGCCAGTACAGCAGTACTTGAAGTACTGCCAAAGTACTGCTGTACTTATTTCGCGAGTACACACAGTACTCATAGTACTTCAAGTACAAAAATTACTGAGAAGGGATATATAAGTAGGTGGCAAGTACTAGTGTAGTATGACTGAAGTATTACTTCAAGTTCTAGCCCTTCGGTATTAGTCCAATGAGTACTAGCTAAAACCGTACAGTACAGTATATGAAGTCCACGTACTGCAATATAATAGTATTTGGACTATCACTGTAGTACAGCAGTAGTATTAATTCTGAACTTGGACTAATGCGGCAGTACTAGTTCGAGTGCTGCAGTACTAGTTCGAGTGCTGCAGTACTAGTTCGAGAACTGCAGTATTGGTTCGAGTACGAGTACTGGAGTATTAATTCGAGTACTAGTAGTGCAGCATTGGTTCGAGTATTAGTACTGCAGTATTGGTTCGAGTACTAGTACTGCAGTATTGGTTCGAGTACTAGTACTGTAGGATTGGTTCGAGTACGAGTACTGGAGTATTGGTTCGAGTACTAGTACTGCAGTATTATTTCAAGTAATAGTATTGCGGTATTAATCACAGTTAATACTTGTGTACTTATAGTACTGGTACTCTTGTACTGATAGGTCAAAGTGCCACAGTACTGAGTACTGTATTGTACTTGTACTTAGTAATAGTACTCTTCAACTTAGTACTAGTACTCTCGTACTCGGTACTAGTATTCTTTAAATCCGTACTAGTACTCATGTACTAAGTACTACTAGTTCCCTTTACTAAGTACTAGTAGTCTTGCACTAAGTACTACTAGTAGTCTACACTTGGTACTAGTACTCTGCACTTAGTACTAGTACCCCTGTATTAAGTACTACTAGTTCTCTGTACTCAGTACTGTAGTGTTAGTACTAAGTACTGAAAATTCGTGTACTTAGTAGTGAGATTTGTGTACTAAGTACTGAGCTCTCAGTATTTTTTTTCCGTAAGGGGACCGAGTAATGAGGGCGCTGGGTACCGGCACCATGCGGTCTAGGCACTCTGCGTTAGACTAGCGCCAAGACCACCTGTGTGGAATTAAGTCTGAGTAATTTTCGCCGAAAATCTAATTTTTTTTGTTTCTTACGTTCGAACCCCTTGGGTTGTACACTAAGTGGTGATTGCCGAGTGAGAGTGAGCCATGGATTTTACAGGCGAGCGAGGCCTCTTCATGAGATGGCTGGAAAGCGGTAAGCGTTAGCCATTCTTACTCATACTAATTCGAATTCGGCAACGGTCGTCTGCCATCTTGCCTTAATTCAGCCATGAGGCTACTTAGTATTTTTGAGAATCGAATTAAGCCGATATCCGAAGGGTAGGCCGTCACCAGTGTCCCACTGCACCTGATTTAGAGTTCGAGTCCATATTATATTGTAAATTATCGTATGATCTAGAGTTAACCGGGTCGATACTCGTCGTACCTGAGTGCGACAGAGATAGATAGTCGGTCACTGTCGCTCTCTCTCTTCCTCCTGCGAGGAGAAGTCGAAGCTCGAGGCTTAGCTGAGAGCTGTTTGTTTATTTCGCGTTCGAGTCACAATTTCGTATTGTTCGGGTTATTGTTTAATTTATTAATTGCGTTAGGCGCAGAGTTAGGTTAAGTTAGTTTTAGTAAAAATTGTAAATAATAATTTAGTCAAGCAGTCTATTAAACGGGAGGTTTCGTCTCTCGGAGGCGAACCAGCCGTCTTCAACGGCTGGTGACGACATAGACTGCGATCATCATTATTGTATTAGTGAGATAGGCCGCGAGCCTCCCGAATTTGTTATTCTATTTATTGTTCTGGTCCTTCCGGTAGTTGTAAGTTTGTTAATTATTTGTAAATGAATTTTCTTCGTGGAAGTAATTAGTGTTTTAGCTAATTTATTGTCACACGAGGGCTTGATTTGCCGAGTTTTTCCTTTTTGATTTATTTTTCATTGTTATTGCTCCCCTATGTGGAAGCTAGTAGTTTACTTAGTATTGTAAAACTCGCAAATCGCGGCCAGGTCGCCTTTACACGACCTGTAGCCGTTCTATACCCGCGGGGAAGTACCCCCGGGTACACGATTTGTTAATTATATTTTTCATATTTCGTTTATTGAATAAATTCTATTTTTTTCTTATTAAATTCAAAACTTCGAGTCGTTACTCAACGCCTAGCTAATCCTTCATTTAATCCTGACTTTTAGTCTGATTAATATTGTTGTAGAGGTTTAAAATGCGTTTGAAATCTCGCGCTAATCTGCTCACATTTGTTCGGAAGTAAACACGAGGATACAAGTATGTGAGTGTGTATGAATGTGAGATGACCGATGCGCGGTCAGAGACAACCTGCTAATCCGTCTAGTCTACGATCCGGTTTTGTATGAGAAAGGTGTATACTGTAAATCCAATCATTTCAATAAAAGTGTTCTATATCACGTTATTCTATACCTACTAGAAGTGTTATTTCACGAACCTATCCTCACTATATATATTCCAGAAAAGATCCCAACAGGTTATGGGCCCAGTTATCGTCACTGGAAGAATATTAGTGCGGATAGAATCAGTGCACGGAGAGAACGTGAGTCGCGAAAAACGTGGTCGGTGTGCGGACAGCTTTTTTGAGAAAATCAGTAAGAAGAAAATCGAGAATGTCCGAAACGATCCTGACGCGTAGTGTAACCAAATTTAATGGACAGGATTTCCAAGGCTGGAAATTTCAGATCCGGGCATTATTTTTGGCGCATAGAATATACGGGGTGATTGACGGGTCGCGTGTGCAGCCGGCCGGAGCCGGTGCCGAAGCCATAGAAGAACGTGAAAAATGGCAATCGGACGACGCGCGTGCGATGTTTTTGCTCTCATCGGCGATGGAGCCGGAACAGCTACGTCCGCTGTTAGTGTGTTCGACATCGAAAGAAATGTGGGACAGTTTATTGAGGATCCACGAGCAAAAATCCGCATCGAGTAAACTGACGCTCATGTCGAAACTCTGCGAATATCGAATGTCTCCGGGAGACTCGATAATGCAGCACGTGGCAAAAGTGAGGAACATGGCAGCGAAGCTGAGTGATCTTGGCGAGCCAGTGTCTGACATGACTATTATGGCAAAAGTGCTTGGTAGTTTGACGTCAAAGTATGCGGCATTCCGGACAGCGTGGGATACGATGTCAACGGAAATGCAAACCCTCGCGAATCTTGAGGATCGGCTGATTCGCGAAGAGGAAAGATTGTCGCTGGACGACGAAGCTCCGGGAGCATTCGCGGCGACAAGAAAGACAGCCGAAAAAGGAAGTGAAAAATCGAGCGCGAGTGAAATAAAGAAGAGCAAAGTCGGGAGAAATAGAACACAAGTGCGGTGTTACAATTGTCAAAAATTTGGGTATTTCGCGAGAGAGTGCAGAAGTAAAAGGCGGGAAAAAGACATTCGTAACGAGAGTGAGTCACGTGACTGTGCGTTTATCGTAGAGAAAGTGAACGCGGGTACGTCGATTAATGTCGGTAGTGAAGGCAGCAGCGAGTTATCTGCTGAGGTGGTAAACTCCGTGCTGAAGGCGAGTGAGCAGGAAACCTGGATTACCGATAGTGGCGCATCGAGACATATTACGTACCGACGGGAGTGGTTCAGTAAGTATCGCGAGTTGTCTGATGGTGGAACAGTTTCCCTCGGTGATGATAAAGAGTGCCGCGTGATCGGTGAGGGAACAATCAAGATCGAAAAATATGTCAATGGTGCGTGGTATCCATCGAGGATTGAGAAAGTTCTTCATAATCCTCGTATGAGAAAGAACTTATTTTCGGTTGGTGTGTGTACCTCGCGAGGTCAAGAAGTGCATTTCTCAGGTGATCGAGTGCTATTAAAAAAGGACGGGAAAATTATGGCACAAGGAGTAAAGCAAGGTAATCAGATTTTTCGTATGCTTTTCCGCGTAGAGTGTCCAAGCGAGACCGTCGAAGCGAATGCCGCGAAGACAGATTTTCAAGTCTGGCACGAAAGGTTCGGGCATGTGAACGGGCGTGCGATGAAAGAGCTCGTGGAAAAGGGACTTGTAGAAGGGTTCAAACTTCCGAAAACAGTGAATTTCATGTGTGACGCGTGTCAAGTGGGGAAGTCACATAGACAGACTTTTCAAAGTGAGCGCGCGCGAGCGGCTACCGAGCCTGGTGAAGTGATACATACCGATGTATGTCGTCCAATGACATCCGAGTTTCTAGGAGGTGCGCGGTTTCTCCTAACGTTTAAAGACGACGCGACTAGCTACCGGTATATTCATTTTTTTAAACACAAAAACGATGTGTTTGACAAATTCCGAGTGTTTGACAAATTGATAGAAAATAAATTCGGGAGAACAATGCGCGTGTTGAGATCGGACAATGGAGAAGAATTCCGAAATAGACGAATGGACGAATATCTCGAGTCTCGTGGTATTGAACGCGAGTGTACAGCCCCGTATACGCCGGAACAGAACGGCAAGGCCGAGCGCGACAATCGCACGATTATAGAGAGTGCAAGAACGATGTTGTACGCGAGTAAACTCCCTATCAGTCTGTGGGCAGAGGCCTGCAGTACCGCTGTTTACCTGATGAATCGAGCGGGATCTTCAAGTGCGAAAAATGGAGCAACTCCGTACGAACGATGGGTTGGCATGAAACCAAACCTGAAACATTTACGCATATTCGGCTCAGAGGCGTTCGTGAATATACCCAAGCAGCAGACAACGAAATTCGATGCTCGTGCGAAGAAGATGATACTCGTAGGATATGAGAAAAACTCATCAAACTACCGGGTATATGATCCAGATACAAAGAAGGTGCAAGTGTCACGAGATGTTATCTTCAAGGAAAAGGTCAAACAAGTGACCCTGCCAGAGAGTAACGACTTATTCGTGGAGTTACCTCTACCGAAAAAAGAGAAAGAAGATGTTCGAGCACGCAGAGCAGACATCGCAAGAGAAGAGGAAGAAGACGAAGACGAAGTCTTCCTACCGGCAGTCGAGGATAAAGAGAACGAGAGGCCAAATGTGGCAGCACGAGCCCCACAAGCCGAAGTGACTCTAAATTTGAGAGATAGAGGAACACTGAAGAAACCAACAAGATACGAAACAAATGTAGTCGAGTACGACGAGCCGACAACATTTGAAGAAGCAATGAACAGCAAGGACTCTTCGAAGTGGATAGAAGCTATACAGAAGGAGCTCAAATCACACGAAGAGAATAAAACGTGGTCGGTTGTCGAACAAACGCCTGAGATGAAGGTCATCGATTCCAGATGGGTCTTTCGAGTCCTAAGGGACACTGCGGGAAGAGCATATCGCTTCAAAGCACGGCTGTGTGCGAGAGGCTTCAAACAAAGAGAAGGAATTGATTTCACAGAGACGTTTGCTCCAGTAGTTCGCTACGACTCGTTAAGGGTCCTACTTGTCATCGTCGCCGAGAAAGACTACGAACTGGCACAGTTTGACGTTCAGACGGCGTTCCTGTATGGCAAGCTGGATGAAGAGATCTTCATGGACGTGCCGGAAGGTCTCAACATAAAAGGAAGTGCCAGTGGAAATGTAATGTGCAAGCTCGAAAAGTCCTTATACGGACTCAAACAGGCACCCAGGTGCTGGAACCGTGAGTTCAGTGTATTTTTAAGAGAATATGACTTTTGTGAAACCGATGCAGATCGTTGCATATTCGTTGGTAATGTCGGGAAATCTACTGTATACCTAGCATTATTTGTGGATGATGGATTGATTGCAGCTGAGTCGAATGATATACTTGAACGTGTGTTGAATCATTTAGGCAGATCTTTCAAAATCACAATTGGTGATTCAAGTTGTTTTGTAGGAATGCAGATAGAGCGCGATCGAAACGAGAGAGTGGTATTTGTGCATCAGGCAGCATACGCGAAACGTGTGATAGATAAATTCGGTATGGGAGATACAAAATCACTGAGTGTGCCTTCAGATCCGCATGTAATTCTGTATCCCACGAATGAAGGAGAGAAAAAGGCTGAGAGAATGCCGTATAGAGAGGCTGTCGGGTCGCTTATGTTCCTCGCGATAGTTACACGCCCCGACATAGCGTACGCGGTCAACTCAGTTAGCAAATATCTAAACAATCATAATGAGAACCACTGGCGAGCGGTTAAGAGAATACTCGCGTATCTGTCGGGTACAGTCGACTACGGAATAGAGTATCGCGGCGGTGGAAGCGTGTTAAATCTAGTTGGATATTCGGATGCCGATTACGCCGGTGACGTGGAAACGCGTAGGTCGACAACCGGGTACTTGTTCCAGCTCGCGGGTGGGCCAGTAACTTGGTCAAGTCAACGACAGAAATTAGTCACGCTGAGTACGACGGAATCGGAGTACGTCGCAGCATCTGTTGCCTCACGAGAGGCTATCTGGTTAAGAAAGCTATTAGAAAACATCGGATGTCCATGTGTTGATGCAACAACAATATTCATAGACAATCAAAGCGCCATAAGGCTAGTCAGGAATCCTGAATTCCACAAACGTACAAAACACATTGATATCCGTTACCACTACATTCGGGAAAAAGTCGAGGCAAACATATTAAAAGTAGATTACGTAGCAACAGAACTGCAGAAAGCAGATATCTTCACAAAAGCACTATCCAAAGAACGGTTCTGTACATTAAGAGAGAGCCTTGGCGTGAATATGTATTTAAAACGCAATTAAACGGTGGAAGTGTTGTAGAGGTTTAAAATGCGTTTGAAATCTCGCGCTAATCTGCTCACATTAGTTCGTAAGTAAACACGAGGATACAAGTTGTGAGTGTGTATGAATGTGAGATGACCGATGCGCGGTCAGAGACAACCTGCTAATCCGTCTAGTCTACGATCCGGTTTTGTATGAGAAAGGTGTATACTAGGGTGGCAATATTTTTTCGCTTTTTTTTTTTCTGAGCTCACATGAAAATTTGCTAGTTTGGTCCATTTTAAGAGGCCTCTCAAAATTCTAGCTAAATCAAAAATTTCGTAGAGGTCGCTCAAGAATTTTGAAAAGGTCAAAATTCACCAAAATCGATCTTTTTTTCTTTATGTTCTGCACTTGCTCACCAATCCAATTTTTCCCAGGTGGATTGTAGAGGAACATACTGAAATTTCAAGTCAAAATATTAATATTCAAAGGTCGCTCAAGAATTAAACGAAAGAAATTCTAATGACCATTGAAAGTTCATTAGAATTTCTTTCGTTTAATTCTTGAGCGACCTTCGAATATTAATATTTTTACTTGAAATTTCAGTATGTTCCTCTACAATCCACCTGGGAAAGATTGGATTGGTGAGCAAGTGCAGGACATAAAGAAAAAAAGATCGATTTTGGTGGATTTTGACATTTTCAAAATTCTTGAGCGACCTCTACGAAATTTTTGATTTAGCTAGAATTTTGAGAGGCCTCTTAAAATGGACCAAACTACCAAATTTTCATGTGAGCTCAGAAAAAAAAAAAAAGGCGAAAAAATATTGCCACCCTAGTGTATACTGTAAATCCAATCATTTCAATAAAAGTGTTCTATATCACGTTATTCTATACCTACTAGAAGTGTTATTTCACGAACCTATCCTCACTATATATATTCCAGAAAAGATCCCAACAAATATCGGTATCTAATGAAATGTAACTAATGTAACGTCTCAAGTTCAATTTAAATATAAGTTTCACGCTACTTAACCCGATTTTTGAGGTGAGCCTCAGGTACTTGATGTGAAGGTACGAGGTAGTTCTCTGATTAAATATCGCTTTCAGCTGTAATATCGTTGTATACCTCGCAGCTCTGTGTTTTATTTCGTATTCGTTGAGCTATCTCGTGACTGGCCAAAGTATTAGCCATCGCTTTATGAAATCTATGTAGGTAACTCTATAACACCAACTGTTAACAAATTACAGGTGTCGAGTAGTATTTTTATTATAACTTTTCAACAATTTTGCGTGCATAAAATGCAACGTAACGCGCGTTGTGTTAAAAAAAAACAAAGTCTAAAACACGTGCGAAAGATGATTCTCGACTTGTGTGATCATCACCCTTGCTTCGCTCGGGTGAAAATTTTCACACTCGTACGAGAATCAACACTTTCGCACTAGTATTGAAAAGTACTGTTGCCAAACTTTCCCTGGAGTAAGCCCCGAGAGAATAGATAGACGCGAAGACCGTGATACTCATCATTAGCGTTATTTGATTGTGTCATTGTGTCAGCGTATGATAGGATATTTAGTTCTTATTGATTTATTTTCTTTCTGCTGTAAAATGATTTTTTCTTTGTAAGAGAAAACCCTACTGAATTTTTGACTAGAAACAGAAAATTCATTTCTTAGAACTTCTGCAACATTCAGACTACGGTGGGATGTCTATTGAGATAGGGGAACCTTTCGAATGAAACTTTTCGCGAACTGGCTGTTTCCGAAATTTTCGTGGGATCTTCCCTTAATTATTAATCAAATAAAGCCTACACAGAGGCAAAAAATTCCTCGTTTTAAGAAAAAGATTTTTTGTTTCAAGAAACTGTAGTTTCTTGAATGTTTTTTGATTGAATCAAGTAAATATGTTCCTAATTCGAATTAAGAACTCTAACGAGGCAAAATAGTAGGCCTCGTAAATGAACCATCTCCTCCTCTGAACGATTATATTTAAAAAATTAGAACCAAAGCAAGAAGTCCCAGCTCAAGTGTCCAAGGTCCCTAGTTGTAATTATAAGTTCATGTACTAATGCTTTTTTCCCGTTCCCCCCCTATCTTATATTCCCGTACCGTTCCGGCTTGACAACACTGAGGGAGATCATCCCTACATCCAATCCGACCTGGCGGGCCAACCGGCTTTCGGGTGATTAACCAGGGGACAACGAGTCCTCGTATCCAGAGATATGCCTGGAAGAGCGCTGCATAACGAATATCTAACCAGGAGTAGCTTCCTCCTTCTAATCACCTGTCCCGTACCGGCTTGGTCCACCGGTCCAAATGCATAAATTCCGCCTTCCAGGATATCAAGAACATGACGAGCCATCTGACAAGCCCCTGGCCAAAGCTCGAAGTGTCAAAAGGCCCTGCCAGGTCTGCGACAAAACCCAGCGGAAGAAGAATACGCCCATTGATTTTATGCGTAGATCATATACCTCCCCCAAAATTGCATCTGCCTAGCGACAAGCCTAGGAGCTTCACTTCTTGTTTGGATTTCGTATCGAACCATTGTTTATTGAATATTTTTCAATTTTTGTTCTTTGTGCCAAACATTTAACGTACCGTAGCTTACACCTGAGTAACTTCTAACTTCAGTTAGTGTAGTTTTTGTGCTTTGATTAAGGTAAGATTCCAATCTTGAACGACCCTTCGATTGATATTAAATTGATTAAAAGAAATTCGTTTCTAATTGCGTCGTTGTGACGCCGTCCATATATCATCGAATTGTCGTGCTGTAGCTTCATTTGATTATTAATTATTGTTCATTGTGTTCCCCCGTCTTATGGTAACGCCTTATTGATTGATTTTTCGAGACAGTATCGTTATTCCTTGTCGTGTCGTTATTAATTATCGTACCGTCATTTATCGTTGCATCGTCATTTCCCTGTCCTTTGTTAAATATTTCTATATTCATTCTCGTTTTATATGTAATTAATTGTTGACTGAATCTCCCCCTTAATTGTTGTAAAATCTAGTCCCAGAAATAAGGATTTCCCACGTGGAAGAATTTGTTGCGTAGTAAAAATACGATAATTGATCTCGACGGCTTGTTGAGCCACGTGTTTCTGGAAGAGTCGATCTACGGGCTGTAGAAACGATATTGTGATATTCTGATTAATTTAACCCCTTAGTTACTGAAAAGAGTGCCCCATTCTCCCCAGAAACCTTGAGCTGGTATAATTATTGTTATTTAAAGTTAATAATTGTCATAGATTCTAACGTCCCTTTTGTTAGTTGGTTACTGCGTAGCCACATGGCGTGTATCGTGTAACATTGCCTTGGCCATCTTTGTACGACCTTATTTGAATTTGATTCCGACGCCGTGTACTTCTCTAGGGAATATTCCGTGATACCGAACCGTCCCATTAGTCACTAGAAGTCCACAAATCATCGATTCTGGACTTTTTGATCCCCCTATGTTACCGACTCATTTCCTAGGAACTAATATATTTCGATGATTGATTCCTGCTATATCATAAGATATTGTTTTCTTTCTTTTTGTCTCAGTGACTTGTTCTAACTTACCTACCTCCGTGTTCTCTAGTCTCTGACGTTCTGTATCACCCCCTGCCCTACTTAAATGTGTGTGACCTAGTCAGTCAGCTGTCTTTGATATTATTTTCCGGTATCTTGTTTAATTGGTATTTAAGCCGACATAAGTGATCGGCCTTGACTATTGAATTGTTTTATCGTGTGTATTATTGTTTTTGTTAATTGTTATCACCTATGATTTTGTGTTACGGGTTTCTTTGTGATTAAATCCATAAACCTAACAACTTTTTTTTTATTTTCTAATCTACATTATTTCGCCCCCATGTTCCCCTCACGCTAAGCTTACCGAGTATTATCGCGCTACTTTTAGTTAATTATATCGTCGCTGTATTTGTATTCATTATATTCTATCTAATTCTTCATTAATATTATTTCGAGTTTAATTGTAACGTCCCTTGGTTACCGCGGTATCATTTAGGTACCTGGCGCCCAACATCTCGTACTTTCATCGGGAATTAACTATTTTATAAATTAGCTCTAATTAGTAAATTCTCCGGTGAGCCAATCGTGGCTAGAGTGTCTGAATTTGCAGACGTAGTCGGTCAGGCCTTAAACCCAGGTCGTTGGCAGGCACGTCACAGAACATATTTCCTTGATTCAATCGAAAAACGTTCAAGAAACTACGGTTTCTTGAAACAAGAAATCTTTTTCTTAAGACAAGAAATCTTTTTCTTAAAACGAGGATTTTTTTCTCTCTGTGTATCTACCTTATAATTGCCGAGTACCGGTACTGCTTAGTAATGCTGTACAGTTTGATTTAGTCATTTTATATCTGTTGTAATATGTAGTAAATATTGTAACTCGATTCTACCCTAAAACGGTACACGTCGCGCCATCTGTTCGTAGACGTGTTACGAGATTGACTCTATCTCAAATTACGATATGTAAATGTCAAGCAGTTCCGCTCTGACTTAACCGCAGGCATGTACTCGTTATAGGAAACCTCATTATAATATATCTTTATTTCGTTTATTAACCTATTTCATTTTATTTAGTCCACCACTCCAACATGGTAGCAGAGCGTGGTTGCTGTTAATATCTTTACATCTATCCTCGGAGAAATGTAAAAATTAATTAGTTCAGAAACAGGTTATAAAGCCACGTGGTAATGAAAAGTTCAAAGTGAAAAATCAAAGTGTTTGATTGATTATAAAAGAAAAATAGAGTAGAAATAATGATCATTAGTGAATGTTTGATTGATTATAAAAGAAAAATACAGTAGAAATAATGATCATTAGTGAATGATCGAATGATAACAGAAAAAGTTTTATAAGAAAGTCGTGAAATCAAAGCGATGTAAGCAGATTGAGTTTTATAATCGGAGCACATGGTAAAGTGCTAGTACAAAGCACGTGGAAAATTTTGAGGTTAAACGCATGTTCTTCTGGAATAAAAAAGTGGTAACTCAAGAGGTTGCATCAGAAGCTAAAGATATAGAATTTAATATAAAATTACGGAATCAAATTCGAAAAATATTCTCAAAAGAAATTAAGAAAGTTATCTTACTCAAAAATCAAGTGTATGAAAACATAAGTACAAAAGAAACGAAGATGGCTAGACAAGCAAAAGTCAAAGATATCATGATACCCATTTTCGACGGTGAAAATTACTCAAGCTGGAAAATAAGGTTACTGACCTTATTGGAATACAAAGAGTGTGATCAACCAGCAAAGAGTAAAATAACTGACAAGTACAAGGATAGAGAAGCAGAGTGGAAGAAAATGGATTTGAAAGCAAGAACAATAATAATGAGTACAATTACAGATAAACAACTAGAATATGTTGGCGAATGCTCAACAGCAGTTGAGATGATGAATAAATTTGACAAAATTCATTTGACAAAGTCTACAGCTCTACAAATAATTTGCAGAGGAAAAATAGAAGATATAAAGCTAAACAATTACAAATCAGTGGAAGAATTTTTCGTCGAGTTCGAAAAATCAACAAACGAATTCAAAGCAGCTGGTGGCAAAATGACAGAAGCCGAAAAAATGAGATATCTGCTTAAAGCACTACCTCCAAGCTATAGCTACATTGGAGATTTCATAGACGTCATTCCAGAAGAACAAAGGACGGTGGACTATGTAAAATCAAAAGTCAAAGAGAAAAATATGACAAAAATAAGGAGTCAGAAAACAAAAGCAACGTGAGTACATTTGCTGCAAAATCAAAACAAAAATGTTCTGTATGTGGAAGAACGAATCATCTGAAAAAGGATTGTTGGTACAATGGCCAACAAAGCAGTCAAGGACAACAGCAGCAGCAAGGAAGTAACCGAGACAGAAGTGCTCACTCCAACCAAAATCAACGAGGTCAACGACGAGAAGGATTCCAGAGAGGAAGAGGACAAGGACGAGGATCCAGTCAACAACATCAATCCTTCAGCGACCAACCGAACTTCTCAACTGAATCCTGGACAGCGCAAGTGTGTAGTCTTCAACAACAAAAAGCGACAAGTGCTGGCAGTGAAAATAGTGAGAAGTGCAATGTGATAAATTGGTTGTTAGATAGCGGGTGTACAGATCATATTGTTACTAGTGATAAATATTTTATTGACTATGTAATATTGAAAAATCCGGTAGATGTGAAACTACCAGATGGTAAAATGTTAAAAGCAACAAAATTAGGCTCAATTAGAGTTTGCTTTAAAAATTATTACAATCCCGTGTAGAAATTCTGTTCAGGCTGTGATCAAGGCCTGAACATTTTGCCCGATTTTAATTAAGGCCTCGATCGGGCCAAATCATCGGGATTTGATTAGAAGTGTAACGCTTCGTACTTTTGGCCCTGATCGGGACAACATGTCAGCCCCTGATCAGGAAAATCTATAACGGGCCGACTAGGCGTGTAGAACTTTGCATGACGGGCCCTGGTTGATCTAGCTCATGAAGTCCTGGAAAACAGAATTCAACAGGCCCTGATGGAGAGCATTCATCAGGCCCTAATGTGGAAAATTGATCTGGGCCTAACTAAAAATGGAACGTTCCGTACTTCAGTTTATAATCGGGCTAGTTCACCAGATCCTGATCAAGAGGATCTATCATAGCCCGACATAAAATGTGAGGCCAGATACAATGGATACTGATCAGACCCCGATCAAGGATATTCTTGAGGACCTGACTAAAAATGTCACACTGTGCACGATAGGCCCTGATCATGCGAATTTATCAGGCCTTGTTTATGTAGCCTCAACAGTTCCTGAAATTATAGTGGGGCTCTAATAGGGTTCTCACACTTGATAGACTTCTCATTTATTGTCTATAAGAAAACACATTTTTAACTGATATATATTGTAACGGAGTTTCAGAGTTCAACTCTCAAAATCAAAGTAAACTATAGCAATATTCACTAAAAGACTCGATTACCGGAACGACGGCCTTAAAGCTCCGGTTAGCTCAGATTTACCGAGATAAGAGTAGAGTGGGTGGATTCACCTTACTACAATATAAAATATAAAACACCAGATTTAAATTCTTTCAGTGAAATCTACGATTTCGTATATTGTTCTTTACTGATCTGCGGTAACAATTTTATCGGCGATAACAAAGAGATTCACTTATAACTGACGATATCAAATGACACAGAAATAATTATTAGAATGTTCGTTACGAATAATGGATGAGAATGACGGTTGGAATAATACTTTAGAAATTACTAGTTTGACAAAAGAAGAGAATATTATATTATTGAGCTGTATTCCGCAACGCAGCGGTATATAAAAAAAACGTAAACAGGCCGGTTAGCTAGCGAGAGCCGAAGAAGCGATATAATACAAGCTAAACTACTTTCCAGGCTACGTATCACCGAGCGATACGATACTCTATAGCAAATCTTCTAACGCGGCTCGCTAGCGATATTACTTATTATTTGACGATACAGAACTCAATAAATAATTCGGAGTAATCGATGGTAGACGATAAACTAATTAATTATAGCGCAGAACTGAGGGAACTTATTATAACACAGTATATCAAAATGAACAGATCAAATGTAGCACAATAATCAAATAAAGAAATAATAGAACAAGATAATAAATGAACAACTTAAAACTATGACTAACTACGTTCAGCCAACCCTCGGGGAGTTGGATTGTAAGCGACACACCATGCACTAATATTCTAACTAATTAATAATAAATTGCCAAATCGAAGGTAAAGATAGATGAAAGAATTAGGTGTTCTCAAAGCGAGAATGGAAGCAAGAACAAGCTCTCAAATAATATTAGCAAATCGTACGCGAAGTAAGCAAATAGATTAGACTAATTGAAGCGGAAAAATATAGAACAAACTAGATATTTGAATCAACTACAGCCAATTATGAGATGCTTTCACTGAATTTCTTTATCGGAGGTAAGAAGCGACGGCGTGGCCCGTAGGCTGCACGCGGTACAAAAGAATCTAATTTAATTAAACAAAATAGAAATTCAGACCTAGTATCGTGGCGTTATTAGCTATTTTAGATCATAGAGATCTTACCTTTTTGATGAGCTGCTTATGGCACACACTTAACTTAAACTTAACGTAACTACTGCTTTATTTAGCGGTACTTGATTTTATGATAGCGAGAGAGAGGAGTACGTCTAGGTGCGTCTAGGCGAAACGTAGAAGTGATGAGTCCCGGATGTAACTCGGTGAGTCTCGACGATATTCCCTTGACTCGGAATAGAGGACCTATCAGGAACGGCTAATTAGCTCATTGGTCCGGCTAATAACGCTCGTCGAACGACCAGCTCGTCAGCTGACCGTCTCCAGGTGTCATCTTGTTGCCGGACGTTAGGCGTTAGGTCTTGGTGCTTCCTTGCCGAAGAACCACCGTTTGGCGATATTTCAGCGGCGAGATGATGGCAGGAGGATGTGACCTTGGTTCTTGCTCTGCGATACCGTCCAAACGCTACCAACCACATCGGATATACTCCACAGCGGTTATCTCTTCCAGATAACCCGTCTGCAGACTGCTGGCAGGCCTAGGTGTTCCTCCTGGACCTCCACCTTGCCCTAGCCAGAGTACGCGGGACACTATTCCTGTCCTTTCACGCGTCATACGTCCTTCAGCGATAACGTTACTGCACTGGTCCTTATGCCAGACCTTTCGTGAGTCGGTAATGGTAGGTTGGAGCGGGTGATGGAAGCTGGCTGTACTCGTCGTATCAGCCAGATGCTGGGTAGCAAGATGCATCGGCTGGCAGGAGACTTTATGTGAGTCCTGTTCACTGCCTAGCGGTATTAGGCCAAGGTCTACAGTCCTCCTGGTAGATGTTGCGGTACTATCCGTGGTACTGGATCCTGTACCGGATTTCATACCGTCCTGGTCGTCTCTGAAGCGGAGGTTCTTGCAACGGAAGTTCGGGATCGTCGTCTTCGTTATCGTCTTTTCCTCTCGTTCTCTCTCTCGCGGTACATTAACAGAAAAACCCTTCAAATTAGTCTAATTCTATTATTTATTACTAGGTGTGTCACTTGTATCCCGAGGGTCTAGACGTTGATACTCTCTCTCTCGCGATATGACTAATAAAAAGATGTAATTTAGCTACTCTTGTGACGGCAGCTAATCTGCAACGTCACAATATATATTTGTTTATTTTCATATTATTAAGTGAATTATATCATATTCAATGCGACACAGCCATTGCATTTGCCTTATACTACTAGTACATGTTTTATTTTAAGGTGCTTCCCTACGCAATTCCACCAGACCTGAAAACATTGGGAAAAAAGGTGTTATTAAACGGAATATCTCTGCCTGGGCTCCGAAATCAACGAAACAAACTTCGTCGCGCAATTCTATGTACGATTTCGAACACGTACGAACAAAAAAATGTTTTTTTTTGCGCGAAAATGGAGAAGATATCCATGTAAAACGGCTTTGAAAACGTTCTACATGGATAACTTCTCTATTTTCGCGTAAAAAAACCATATTTTTGGCCGTACGTGTTCGAAATCGTACATAGAATTGCGCGACGAAGTTTGTTTCATTGATTTCGGTACCCAGGCAGAGATATTCCTTTTAATAACACCTTTTTTTCCAAATTTTGAGGTCTGGTGGAACTGGGTAGGGAAGCACCTTAAATGCAAATAATGACAGCTTTTCCTTACATAATATCAGTACATAAACTATGTATAATAGTTCTCAATCGAATATAGTTAATATCACATTTCGGTTATTGCGTGACCTCTCAACTTTTTAAGGGTAGGAGATACTGAAAACTGCCCATCTGATCCAATTGCAATTTTCAAATGAGGTTTGACACACATGTTTGCCATCTCAAAACATAGACATTGTACAAATTTCAAGTCATTTGAAACAATAAGTACAGAGTTACTCCTCATAATGCTTCTGAAAAAGCCGTTACCCACGAAAAACATCCAAAGATGTAAAAAAAGCCGCCAAGTACTCACACGAAAATCACAATTGCTTTATAAGCAAAACGGTTCGCCAGTCTCTGTCGTGAAATCAAGAAAAAAGCCAAGCACCGAACGTACAACTGCGATCTCTCAGCAATTTGTTAAAAAAAAAATAAAAAAACTAAAACTCAAACTCAAGCCTACGTCGTGAAGTCGGAGTTTCGTGTGACGATATCGAAGCATCATTCCAAGAGCTACGTACTTGGCGGGCACATTCGGTTTTTCTTCTTTGTGTTTGTTGTTCTCACGTTGAATTGATATTTACCTTATCGTATTTTGCGAACCAGTCTCAAAGTACTGTTTTCGGTCGCTGGTTATAAACATGTCATGAACTTTGCATCGACTGACGAATGTTAGATTCGCAGATAACATTGGTTCTATAGGTATAAATTTATTTAAAATGCATCTTCCGATCTTGTCGGACGACTATGTCGTGGCAGTTGAAGGATTAGCGCTTGCGAGTTCACGGTAGTGCGTAGTGCGGGCGCCAAAAGCGCCACTACGCACTCCCGTGAACTCGCAAGCGCTAATCCTTCAACTGCCACGATTGTGTAGTTGCAAATGATTATTCTCCACAAACGAATGAGCAACAATATAGTACATTATGCTACCAGGGAGGAAAGTGTGTGGTTTTTGCTGAGTGCGATGTTCAGCACGAGCACGGGGTGAAAGTTCGCTCCTCCCGTGTGGCATATATCACTCTTTACCCGACTAGATAAAATGTCCATATTGCATCCATTTTTACAGATAGCTATGATACTCTGATTTCGACAATTTTTTTTATGAAAAAAAAAAATATCATTCTAATTATTTTTTCTAAAATCCGTAGTTTTGTCTCGATTTCCAAAATCTAACGTGGGTTTGTAGCTAGTGTGTGTAGGAATTCACCCTGAAAATTTCAAAAGTCTTCGACAAAAACTCAGACGCATGGGACTTTTTCAATTGGCAAAAACATAGTTCTGAGATAAATCGCTTTGAAGTTTTTTTTCAAATTATTCACAAAATTCAAGATTTTTATTACTGCATGAACCAAACTAGTTTCAGACGAGATGACCAATAGTTTTGAAGCATGTGACGTTAAAAAAAAAACTTGGTCTTGTCGAGTCTAAGCAATTTGACCTGCGGGCAGCGAATCGTGCGGTTGATAACTTGTAAATCTGGTTCTGTAAAATGAAGACAAACATTTGGAAGAATATTGATTCGTTATATAAATTTCAATGCTCATCTCTGATGAAGTGTGTGACCAAAAACTTCAATATGATTTCCAACCGTAGAGAAACACATTTCGGAGTTGTTGTCTTATGGGGGTATACTAGGGTGGTCCTCATTTGGGGTGTTGACGAATTTCGACAAGTGCGCCCCCTAGACACGTTCGAAATAAATAAAATAAAATGTGTGCAAAAACGGAGCGCTGTAGTCCAATTAGAAAACGTGCCTCTAAGCTCGTTTTGTTTCTCATTTGAATAACATGGGATTTTCAGACTACTTTAGTCATTATGTTTTTGAGTTGTCCCCGAGCACGCGAAAAATTCTTTTTTCACATAAATCTGTTGTTGTTGCCTGAAGATAAACATTTCAACAAAGGTTTAAATGTGGTCAAACATTTAAAGGTCGTAAATGATACGGCTGAGAGAGCAGTTCATTTAATGGAAGAATATAACAATATTCTTACACGGGACGAAGATCAAAAGCAGTATATTCTTCAGATAGTCTCGGAATATCGTAAAAGCTTTCCCGATCCAAAAAAACAGACGGTGATCAAAACATTTTAATTTTAATTATTATTTTTCACAAAAGCATAAAGTGTAAACGATGTGTTTTGAAATATACTAATTGAAATACATATTTTTTCCCACATGTACAATTACTTTTTTTTACAAACTTATGACGTAAATAAGACTGCCTTTGAATTGGTGAAATATTGTCAAGCACCAAGCGACTAAAAACAGGTATTCACGTTGATCAATTTGCCGTTGTGCCCCGATAACAGGGGGATGGGGGGCGTAAAGGTTGTGATAACGACTTGTGGAAAAATACACGCGTAGTTGTACCCATGAACAACAGATTTATGTAAAAAAAGAATTTTTTGCGTGCTCGGGGACAACTCAAAAACATAATGACTGAAGTAGTCTGAAAATCCCATGTTATTCAAATGAGAAACAAAACGAGCTCAGAGGCACGTCTTCTAATTGGACTACAGCGCTCCGTTTTTGCACATATTTTTTTAAATTTATTTCGAACGTGTCTAGGGGGCGCACTTGTCGAAATTCGTCAACACCCCAAATAAGGACCACCCTAGGGTATACACACCTTGAAAATGATTTTTTCCAAATCACTGCTAAGCTCTGAGAGAACATTCTAGTGACTCAGTTCTTTTACAGTTGATAAGTGCTATTTTGATACATAGTTCATGATTTTTCCAGATTTTATGTCCCCCGCTGAACAAAAATTTAGTTCATCGAAGAAAAAGTAGTTGTCGTAGGGTACAGGTCACTGCGTTGCATGAGATTTCTCAAAATTTGGAGAAACATTCTGTATGAATGTAATTTAGGGGCGAACAAATAATATTTCATGAATTCAAGTTGTAGACATAGAAATTTGTGATTGTAACACTTTTTTTTCCCTAGTTTTGGTAGAAATATTTTACAATTAAAAATTTCTATGCCTAAAACTCAAATACATGAAATATTATTGGTTTGCTCCTAAATTACATTCATACAAAATATTTTCTCCAAATTTGAAGAAATTTCATGCAATGCAGCAGCCTGTGACCTACGACAACTACTTTTTCTTCGGTGGACTCAATTATTGTTCAGCGAAGGACATAAAATCTAGAAAAATCATGAAAAAAAAATGGCACTAATCAACTATAAAGACACTGAGTCACTAGAATGTTTCCTCAGAGCGTAGCAGTGATTTGAAAAAAAATTATTTCTATACACACACACACCGTGTGCCTGTCGAACACGAGTGCCATCTCGCGCCATCAACAAAAATGATAGATTCAGTAAACGCATTACTAGCAGCATCTCATGTAAAACACCTAAGTATTGTAGCTCTATGGAAAAATGCATCTCAAGTTACTTTTTTTTACGAATTGAAAAAGAAATAACCGAAATATAGGAAAATTGAAAACTCCTGCTGAAACATTATACGCTTTATTGGGTGAACGGGGCATAATAATTTTTTTTTCGGTTCAAGGATTTGTGTACATGAAGATAAGGGTTCAAAGAACACATTTCCGTAAAGATCCTAAAATCGATTTTTTGGAAATTTTCACACTCAAATTTCAAGAAAATCGATTTTCGGTTTTTTACGGAAAAGTGTTATTTGAACCCTCATCTATACGTACACAAAGACTTGAGCCGAAAAAAAATTTATTATGCCCGTTTACTCAATAATAGTACATTATACAACGTGGGAATAAAGTAGAAGATTATTCCCGAGGGCGAGTTTACTGCCCGAACGAAATTCCCGAGGGTGGGTTTACTGCCTGAGCGAAGCGAGGGCAGTATTCACCCAAGGGAATTTTCGCAAGGGCAGTAAGCCCGAGGGAATGATGCACTTTATTTCCATGTTGCATACTATGTTTTATTCACGCCTCAACTGTAACCACTTTATCAATTCTCAGAAATTTTGCGGGAAATAATGTAAATTATTCCCGCAAATCTGCGGGAATAATGTACATTATTTCCCGCAAAAGTATAAGAGGGAATAATATGCTACTTTATGCCCGCTTTTCAGGTCAATAAAGTGGCGATTACAGTTGAGGAGTGAATAAAACGTATAATGTTACAGTAGAAGTTTCTAGTTGTTGACTGAAAGTTAATAGCAATGGTGTTAATACGTTATTATTGGAGGTAGGAGAGGGGATGGAGGGAGGGGGGGCCACGCGCCCACCCACTTCCCCCCCTTCCTCCAGGGGGTTATTTGGACTAAGTCCACTGCTCGAGTTCTTCTTCATCTCGACGTTTCGGGCGCTGAAATCTGCTCCCGTCCTCAGGATGGTAGTCTGGCGACTTCCCATGGCAGAGTGATCAAATTCCGTGCTCCCACCGGTATATATAGGTTCGTTGTCGGTGGCGCCAGCTATGACTGGTGGCGCCGCCTTGGCTTGCTCATGGCCTCCCTCACCTCATCCCTGTACAAAGGTAACCAGAGTTTGTTAAGTTCTATGCTGGGTTGACTTACAGCATTTGGTCTGACTGCTATGCAGGCTGACTCCTTCAATTTCCGTTTGATAGGATTGGATTCCTTCAACAATATCCGGGCATCATCCCATTGGAAGTGGTGTTCATTCTCCCAGGCGTGATCGGCCAATCTCGATTTCGATCGTTCGCCCATTTTAACGTTTTTCCGGTGTTCCTGGATGCGAATGTTTAATGGCCTTCCAGTTTCGCCGATATACACATCCCCACATTGGCATGGAATTTCATATACACACTCCTTGCTTTCTTGCGCAGTATGTGGGGCTTGGTTTCTGTCAACAAACCACGCAAAGTGGATGTTGATTTGAAACGTACCTCGATGTCATGTGCTCTGCATATGCGACGGATCTTCTCCGCAGTCCCCGCTATATAGGGGATCGTCATGGCAAAACTCGGGGTGCCGACGTTCATAGAGTGTTCCGACCTCATTCCTTGTGTGATGGTAGTTCGGTGCTGCGCTTTTTGCTGCGCTTTTTGGATGACACTATCTGGATAGCCGTTATTTCGTAGAGCTTTTCGCACTATTTCTAGTTCCTGCCTTAGGCCTTCCGGCGTCGTACTGATCTGGAACGCACGATCCATAAGACTTTGCGCCACACCTTTCTTCGTGCTCCCTGAGTGGTTCGACTGGTAATCTAGATATTTTCCCGTGTGCGTGGGTTTCCGGTAAACGCTTGTTTGCAAGGTATTTCCCCACCCTCTCTCTACTAATGTATCCAGAAATGGGAGCGTATTGTTGTCTTCGACTTCCATTGTGAAATGGATCGACCCCCTTACGCTGTTTATGTGGTCTATGAAAACCTATAACTGTACTTTTAAGTAATACGGAGGAAGGGGGGGAAGTGGGTGGGCGGGTGCCCCCCCCCCCCCCCCCCCCCCCTCCCTCCATCCCCTCTCCTACCACCAATAATAACGTAGAAGTTTCTAATTTTCCTATATTTTGGTTATTGCCATTTCAATTTGTGAAAATAAGTAACTCTAACTTGAGATGCATTTTTCCATCAATATACCACACTCAAGTGATTCACGTGGGATGTGGTTGACGTTGACGGCAATGCAGTTCTTGAATCCATAATTTTCGTAACATTCTAGTGACTCAGTCTTTTTACAGTTGATTAGTGCTATTCTGTTACATAGTTCATGATTTTCCTAGATTTTATGTCCTCCGCTGACCAAAATTTAGTCCATCGAAGGAAAAAGTAGTTGTCGTAGGGTACAGGTTGATGCGTTGCATGAAATTTCTCCAAATTTGGAGAAATATTCTGTATGAATGTAATTTAGGGGCAAACCAATAATATTTCATGAATTCAAGTTTTGGACATAGAAATTTTTGATTGTGAAATATTTTTTCCAAAACGATGGAAAAGATTTCTATGTCTACAACTTGAATTCATGAAATATTTTTGGTTTGCCGCTAAATTACATTCATACAGAATATTTCTCAAAATTTCGAGAACTTTCATGCAACGCAGCAACTTGTACTCTACGACAACTACTTTTTCCTCAGTGGACTAAATTTTTGTTCAGCGGAGGACATAAAATCTGAGAAAATCATGAACTATGTATCAAAATTCAAATCAAAATCAACTGTATAACTGTAAAAGAACTGAGTCACTAGAATGTTTTCTAAGAGCGTAGCAGTGATTTAAGCCTCGGTGGATTTATTTTTATAATCAAGGGACTTTCTATTTTGATAAAAGTGATATGAGATGTAGATAATGAAGGCCAGCCCGTTCTCAGCTTTCATTTCTTTAGATAGCATCAGAATGCTGAATAACCCGGAAAGTTTGATTGTCCATATCGACGGGTCCTAATGAAACGGATATATCTCGCCGGGCAGGCTAGAACAGACGCATTTCGTCATGCAGGCTAGAACAGACTTACATCACAAAATTCTATAAGCCGTGTATAGCGCGCTATATACACTTACTGTAGTGTTTTGTGAGATACGTCTATTCTAGCCTGCACGACGAGATACGTCTGTTCCATTAGGGCTGGCGATATGAGAATTGCAAGTCGTTAAAACGTGAAATCCCTTCTGGTCGTTCAAAATCGGACTTACTTGCTTCACCCCTGAGGACGACAGGAAACCATCCCCAGCTTGCTGGCGCATCTGCCTGAGTTCTTCTCAAATCGTTGAGCAAAGTACGTTCGTCGGGACCAATTATTTCATCAAGGAATTTAGCTACACATTTACCAATTTGAGGATCAAAATCGATCCATTTTGCTGGAACAAAGTCGACCATTTCTTTTGTCCCCTTTCTTTCCTCAGAAAATTCTACAACTTGGTATCTTACTGTTTCTTTTGCTCCATCAGGTGCCTTAGCCTTAGGAGAGACCTAATAGTTATTTTACGTATTATGTGTAGCTGTACGATTACATGCGACGAACAGGTTATGATTTGGTCACGTAATTGGTAAAGTTATCTATTACAACTAATTGCGAGAAGATATTCTAAAAAGTCTGGGTATTCATTTCAAATGTAGTAAAAAGCGTCGCTAACTATTTCCATACACCGATACGTACAAAATTTACACGCGGCGAACAAATTTAGCCACGTGGGTGAAAAGAGGCCATCTTCCACGGCTATGAATTTCGCATTACCCTACAGTTTACACATCTGAGAGAGTGTTTAGAAAGTTTAATGACACTCACCTTTTTCGTTTTGCCGCTTTTGTCCATTTTTCCACTTTTTCGGGACACCGTTTCACAAAATGTAGTTGAGATGACTTGGATCCTTACTCGAAGACGCGCAACAGGCTGCAACACGCTCGCGGGAGGAATATACGGAAGTTGCGTACCGCTTTATTCGATCGTGGCGCTATCTAACGGGCGCAAAACTTCCGTGCTTTCATACAGGGTGGTCCATTTCAATCTCCACAGGCGAATATCTCGAAAACTAACAGTTATAAAAGAAAAAATTTTATACAAAACTTGAAGGGTTTTGAGGGGCAAAGATAATGCTGATATGTGTTGACTTGTGGACTTCCAATTTTTTTTGCTTCCGTATTTGAATGAGTCTTTGATCTCGCTATCAGCTGCCCCCAACCAAAGCATGTGTTCCCTATCTAAAATCCGAAGTTACTTGCGAAATCTCGGAATTGGCGAAGTCCACGAGTCAACACATATCAGCATTATCTTTGCCCCTCGAAACCCTTCAAGTTTTGTATAAAACTTTTTCTTTTATAACTGTTAGTTTTCGAGATATTCGCCTGTGGAGGTTAAAATGGACCACCCTGTATATCAGTGAGACAATTGAACAGTAGTTTGTGACTGTGTTGTGGCTCACCAATGAACCGGCATCCTAAGTAGACGGCGCCACCAGCGGTACGCAACTAGCGTATACATAAGCCGCGTGACATCCGGCACGCAGAAATCATGCTCTATTATCGGCACGACCGTTAAATATTGTGAACATAGCGAGATAACGACTGTTTGGAAAGAAGGAAAAACGAAGAAGATATTATTGACGAGTGGGTAAATAAATCTGGACATGGGCGCCAGAAAACCGTGCTCACGGAATCGTGTTAAGAAACATAGAGCTATCCGTAAAATATATCAAAGACAAATGACGGAAGTACTACCCATACAGCACCGAGACATTGCAGCAATGTTGTAGCAACATAACTTTGCAATATCGGAAATGTTGCGGTTATATTGCTGCAACCTTCCTGCAATGTTGCAGCAATGTCCCAATGTCCGCGTTTCTTACATAACATCTGCAATGTCCCTGCAATATTGCAAAAAATCCTGGAATATTACAGGCATTTGGGCAATATATATACATTTTTTTTCCAAAAATAAATATCTTTTTTTTTCTATCAAACTTTTATTATGATTTTAACTATACATCATAATATATGCTTAAGAATATGCAACGTGGTACTTATATAATATATACATATATGTATTATTATTCATCTATATCAACGAGATATATATGTGTATGATAATTATAGGTAGGTAAAATATATCATAGGAACTTTAAAATGTTATATATATGAAGCTCAAACAGTCATAGTATAAAACTAGAAAAATATTGTTATTTATGAACTAAAAAAGCAATTAAGGCTATATATATGCAACGATATATTATTTGATATATCTTTGTACTTGAAGTGACAATTATAGGAACTTTGATGCATTATATATGATAGACAAGTCATAGTATAAAACTAAAAGAATATATTATTATTTATGAACTAAAAAAGCAAGGCTATATATGCAACGATGTATTATTATTTAATATTTCTTTGTACTTAAAGTGACAATTATAGGAACTTTCACGTGTTATACAAGGTGTTTCTTTTAACTCTGTACAGGTACATACCAATAGGGTGTGTATAGGGGCTGCCTAGACAAGCATTTTAAGGTAAGACACCCAAGGTCGGAAACTCATCCCAACGGCTGTGGAGGGCTTTGAAGGTTTTGGTACCGCACGCTTGTTCGTAGTGTAATGAATCAGATGCGATCAATTTTGACCGAACGTTTTATTTAGCCGTAGACAAGAGTTCAAAGTTCTTGCAACAAAATGATAAACTTGGCAAATAAAGAATAACAGAACAATTTCCGATGCTTATAAAGGAAATTTGAAAAAGTTATACAAAACGAAAAGCCCAAGTGTGCAAAACCACATTTCGTTCTCCTTAACTTCTTCAAATTCGTTTATAGGCACCGGAAATTGTTCTGTTTATTTTTTTATTGCCAAGTTCATCGTTTTGTTGATTTTACGCAAGAACATTCATACTGTTGTCTGCGGCTGAATAAAATGTTGGGTCGGAGATGATTAACATCTGATTCATTACACTACGAACAAGTGCGCGGTACCAAAACCTTCAAAGCCATCCACAGCCGTTGGGATGAGTTTCCGACCTTGGGTATCTTACCTTAAAATGCTTGTCTAGGCAGCCCCTACAAACCCTATTGGTATGTACAGAGTTAAAAGAAACACCCTGTATAATTGATACACAAGACTCATAGTATGAAACAAAAAAAATATTTAAAAAAGCAAGGCTATGCATTGATGATTATGACCCTGAGTTATACAGATAGGTAAATGAAATCACAGTGCAACACATGTGATGATATTCATTCTACTTATCTGAAGCATCTTTCTCTTTGCTGACTGTGTTTCCTGTGCTGTTTCGACGTTCCGCTTTTTCACTACAAAAATTCGAAATGGTGAACATTATATGTGACTAATCCAGGTACAATCATATATTTTGTGAACATGATAGAGTATACACACTAGACTGGTTTAAAAAATCGACTGTTGTTTTTTTCAAAGTCACACGTTTGATAGTTGTAGGAAGAGGAAGTAAGGCGCCTGTTAAAATTTGAGCCCTTAATATTAATATTCAGTATGGTTCCTGAACGCAATTTCCATTTGATTAACATAGGAAAATTCAGAAGTAACTACGAAAATGTTCCCATGTTTATCAAATGGAAAATGGAAAATTGCGGTCAGGAACCACTGAATATTAATATTCAGTCAAATTTTAACAGGCGTCTTACTTCCTCTCTCTACAACTATTGAACGTGTGACTTTGAAACGAAAAGAACAATCGATTTTCTTAAACCAGTCTAATACACACGTGCTTCGGGTGTTCCTTAGCGTAGCCTGGACAAGCCATTTTGAGACGACGGCGCGAATATCATCATCGGTCACAGTGTTGGTAACACTTCGGACAGTTTCTGTGAATTATGAGCAAATATAGTCATTTGAATACCTCCATCACCTCCTCCAATAAAATTTCGACACCAAAAATGGAAATAGTTTCGACACTCAAATTGTCAACATGACTCACTAATTAGCATTCTGCAGATGTTTAAGTCTCTAAATGGCTTCTTCTTTCTGGCGCCAGACCAACTGTAATCTAGTGCCAACTTATCCGAGAGCACATATCTCAGGACATTCACAATGACCGTATTCGATGCCGATCCACCAATAGTCTTCATACATTGGGCCTACACAATTCAAAAATAAATAATCGCAAAGCTGTATTTATCAAATACGCGTTCCAAATTGAATATCATTGCAGTATAATCATATGTATTAAGCTAGAGAATTTTTAAAATACGTCCGACAGACATACACACACATAAATTGATGGAAATATTAACCCTTCGTAGTCACTCTGGGTGGATTCCACCCAGGCATTCTGGCCCAAATATCTATTCTTCAACAAATTGACCTATTTACGATTTTTTTTAAAAATATGTTGTCATTTGAATTTTGACATACCGACTCTTGATACATGTTCTAGAAAGTTTGAAGTATTTTCTAGTATTTTTTTGATCCCGATCGAACTGATAGTTTTCACACAACAACCATTTAAAAATTGACTGGGTGAATTTCACCCAAGTGTGACTACCGAGTGATTCTACAGAAGTGTGACTACGAAGGGTTATAGAATTTCGGAACTGTAATGGCTGTGATGTAACGTTAAATTGCTTGCATTATAAGATAATTCGATTACCATTTTGGTCAGATAGGTTTTATCTTCCAACGCATTCTCAAACTTTTGTAGTGCTTTCTGGTCTTGTAGAGGAAAACTGTGCTCAGCTCCTCCATCGCAATCTTCGTCTGCATCTTCAGTATTATTTTTGTTGTCAAGATTTTGCTCTATGTCACGCAGTCGGTAATTGATTCTGCTTAGTTTTGTGAGGATCTTATTTAGTATATCTACAAACAGAACCTAATTTTCACTAGACTATCCGAGAAATCGCGTTTAAAAAGTTCAGTATATATTATATTTATTTCACCTTTTAGTGGCCATTGTTTTTCAGGTCCATCATCAATTGCGTTACTTTTTTTGTTATGAAAAGATTCCATGGGTGCAGCCTGCGACTCATTACTTGTAGGATACTGCGGTCTTGCAAGGATATTAGAGCATAATGGTGTTTTTGACGTGCTAGGGGTTGTTCTTGCTCCAAGCACAATCTCGCTATTGTAACTCTTTGAAACCCTTCGAAATGGCTCATTCAAACCAGTAGTGTGTTTGCCTTGCTCTGAGGCACTTGATGCAATTGAGGTGGACCACTCATTTTCAAAAGTATCCACAAAATGACCATGATCATCACGGTCCGTTACTAAAGTATCTTATTGGAGAAAGGGAGTTATACATGTTCGATTCAGAGACAGCATATAATTAACTGCATGACTAAAAGATTTTTTACCTTCAGCAGGAGTTGAGGTGGCTTGTATTCTTTCGTCTTCAGAACTTTCGATAAAATGACCCTCGTTACCTTCTGTTCATCAATACACAATGGAGCATAATTTTGAAGTGAGTAAATTATACATATTTAAATCAAAAGCAGGGATAATTGGCAAGCTATAATATTCATACGTTCAGCTGGACGCTGTGTTGCCTTTAAGATGGATGACCCAAAATCTTTTGGTACTGTTGGAAAGGGTTGCAGTTTTTTTTTGGGAGGTGGTGGATTCGTTCCTGGATCATCATCGTCAGAACTTATATATCGCTTAGCTCGTACATGTCTACTCCGTTTTCCTGATAACCGTTCTACATCTGAGGCTGCAGTGTCAACATCAGACAATTGTTCAGCCAATTTCAATTTCATCATCCCATCCGCATGTGTTTCTGTAGAATGACCGATATGGATAAATTACTATAAAGGGCTAGTTTCATTTTCCACAACTTCTCAGTTCATATGAATTACTCCGCTATAAATTACACAATCCATAATTTCGCCAAGGAAAATATACGGTTTCATATATTTGGTTCGTAACTCAAAGGGTCGCTTTAGAATGGAACACTCGAAAAATAAGATTCACACCCATAGGAAGATTATTCCCATACTCATAGACAACATTATGACTTACTTGCTTTTCCGAATGTACGAAGAACTGTTTGTTTAGACCAAGTCGATGTACATGGTACTTCGAGCTTCGCTATGGCGTTATTAATCTTTATTTGGTTAGTGTAGTTTGGCCAAAAGCAAATGCCGTCTTCCTGCACCCAAATGCTGGGGACCATTTGTATTCCATCCGCAAACTCGACAATCATATACTTCGTCATTGTAGCCGTGGTTAATATATGTCCTGGATGATACAGTATCCCCCGTTATAAGTAATCATAGTAGAAATATTTGAATACATGTTCTTGTCGAAATAGAAACAGAAACACGAAATGGAAAAAGATTATGCCCGGTTGCATGAACGTAGGGATCTCCTCGATCACAGGGAAAATTAATCAGTCATAATATTTTGTTATATTACAAACAGGATGTCGCAGAATTAAAACATTATAATTACCGTATGAGCAAATTGTTCATTAGAAACTGTAACACATATTACCAATACAAATAAGGGATTTTCAAAAGTTGTTTTTCTAGCAATATCAGATAATAAAGACTTGTTATGGGTATTTGTCGCACAGACTGCTATCAGGTTGGGCATCCACCTGTGTTTAAAACTGATAATTCATTTCTATGACTCCGTGTAGCAAGCAAACTGACGTTAGACGGCGACCATACCAAATATATATCGCTATAATAAAAAAATATATAACTTTATAGGTTCGGATCACTTTAAAACAGCATACCTACTTCCATAACGAAGCCTCTGATACTATAAATTTGGGTTCGGTTAAGTTTGGCATGTACGCGTCCAATTTATTTTGTCATTGCATGATACATTTTTGTTCGGATTTCATGAGCTAGTATAGTCATCTTGTACGGACGTATATGCGATGATATGTGAATCATAGAAAAATTTGTGATGATCCTCTACACGGAAAAGGTTTCGGGAATGCTGCAGCTCTAAGCGGCAGAACGGTGAGTTACGCGTGTCCAAACACAGGCGCCGTCTCTGCGATGGAACGCTGCGTTCCCTCGCAAGAACGCTGCAGTCTGCGAGACGTTCGACATCCGTTAACATGGAACAGTCCAACGTCTCGCAGAAGGCAGCGTTCTCGCGAGGGAACGCAGCGTTCCGTCGCAGAGACGGCGCCTGTGTTTGGACACGCGTAACTCACCGTTCTGCCGCTTGGAGCTGCAGCATTCCCGAAACCTTTTCCGTGTATTTACTTTTCGACTTAAAGGACGAGCTATATGTGTATTAAAGGGAAAACTACAAAATTTTGCCCATATGACATTCTGAACATTTTCAATTTTATCGATTCAAGAGTCCAGGAATGTAGTCTTTTGCCCTCTCTCACAACTTGAATGGATAATTTCCCGGATTCACATGGTGAAGTATATACATCATCTATCGAAATTAGTTTTTTACCTACGATGACTATCGCCCTATCACTATGCTCAACTATGTTCAAAACCTTCACCACTGATCCGTCTTCAAGAGCACAACAATCATTGCCAACATTATCGCAATGGATCGAAAAGGATGATGTCGATAGTATTTTGTATTGATTTACTACGTTTAATCTGTTAATAAGAGGTCCATTGTTGTGGCATTTCTTTAAGGCACTTTGAAGAATAGTTTGCTTTGGTGGTGCATTGAGTAGTTCCAATTCCGCATACCGTCTTGCCAGTTGTTGGAGAGGTTTCTCAGGCTTTCTGATCTTTTTTAAAATAGACGATATGTAATTTTCGAACCGGAAGGCACTAAACACATCTACAGGACCAAATTTTTTTACATCTGCACAGATATGCAACAGATTATGAATATTATGCGACATGTAATGTTTTCCATATATCAACCCAAAAGATGTAACAAAATGCTCAAATAAATTTTGAGCATACTCAAGGTTTTCACCGTGCATCGCGAGATTCGAACTGGCTATAATTGTTGTTGCTATATGCAGAGTGAGAAAATTGAGATACATGTCCTCTCTTAATATACCCTTAAGAACAATCGGTCCAGTGTATAATAGAAATTGTCTAAATTCGGTTGCCTTCCAGTATTTATAATCTGACAGAGATCGTGGTTTTCTGACAAACTCAACGGGTACATCGCACCGCAATGCTTTCAGCCTTTCCGAAATTTCTTGAATCATACGAGCTGATAGTCTGAAAGAAAGCGGGCCTTTCAGCCACAGTGAAATTATTTTTTTCGTGACTCCCAAGCAGAGTAGATGCATGTAATCCAGTGGGACGTTACGTATAAGATTGAAATTTGGTACATTTTTTAGAATAGTGTCTCCAAGCTGAAAATCTTCGTATTCATTATTTCGGAACTCCCTATCAGTTCGTAGGGCGCTTGTAATATGCCCTTCCGGATAACATAGCCTCCGACATAAATATTCGCCCCTAGTCACACATTTTGTACAACTGTTATAGCCAGTATGATGTTTGACACCCAATACAAACGCTTTAGCAGGTGCATCGCAAACTAATCCAGAGATTCTAACTATCATCACACGCTCATTATACAAAAAACCATTACTGACGACCTCAATTGCTTCATCAACAAAAGGCTTCAAAAATTCATTAGCATTTTTTGGTTTCTCTTCACCACAGAAGGCACCAATAACGAAAACCTGTTTTAAAATTGTATCTGAACATAAAATTGGCCAGATACTAGATTTTGATGAATTTGAAAGCGGAGCCCCATCGATATTAACCAAGAGTTTAATACTTTGTGCGGGGTTATCCAATTTCGCATATTGTTTGGCAATAATTCCGAGTACTCTTTTCAATCCGAAGTGACAATATTCACCCCCTGCAATGGCTGCTACTTTAGTTTGCCTGGGGGTGCTGAGTAAAGTTCTTGAATCTTTTGGAAGATTGGGCAAGTCAGTATGTTCTCGTAATATCAGTAAAAGGGCAGAAAGGGCATTGTGTCGTATGTTGAAGCGGAGAGACCAAGAAGTTAAATCAACTAAAATTTGTTCCACATTTGCTACCGAAGCTAGGGATTCTGCTGCCGAAACTATGGATTCTTCTGAGCCACTGGTATATTGATCTTCTTCTGCAGCCGCTACTGGTAACATATGGTCTACATTTCTATCGTTCCTATCTGGGGCGTCGTAATTGGGATTGTCAGAATTTTCGTTCGCATGTTCGGAGATTTCATTATCATGATTTATATCCAGCTCAAGACGATCCTGTGTGATTTCTGCAGCAATCGCTTCATCATTCATAAGTGATATATCACCGGACATGTTAGTATCATCAGCTGACAAAACATCATCATCAAGCGACTCTGACCATGATTCTTCTCGAAGTGGACGGTTGGAATACTCAAGATCGGAGTCTACATCATTTTTAATTTTTCGCCTGAGATGTCTGGAGGAGTACTGTGAAGTTCTTTTTCTTTTACAATTCTTGTCCATCTCGCTACTCTGTGTACCATGAATTTGTCTAGACAACTATGAACTTATTCAAAAATATTCTAATACGAAACACGGTAGACAGTCGAACCCCAATATTGGAGATTCACCGCAATGAAAATTATGAATGGAAGGTGCAAATATTGTACGTCACTCGTTTACAGAAAAACAAAGTGGTCTACTTTACCGTTTGATTGTTGTCTATAGAAACCCAGCTGTGATCGGCTGTGAAAACAGGCCAGCTAGTGTGCGTCGTAGTTCACGAAATGATAATTGGAATCTGTTTAAAGAAAACCAATAAAAATCAATTTATGTGATGGATTATTTAGTCCGCAATTACAGACCCATGAACAATACATGCGTGTTCGGTAAGAATGATTGGGACAGAACAACAAACAAAAATATGTTAGTCCTTTCAGTTCTCATTTTCGAGGTTAAACTAATTATACGGGGTAACAGTCTAACGCGTCCGGCCACTCGGAGCAACGTTGAGGTGGCCACGACTTCAGCACGCATAAGATTTTACATGCTCCGAGTGGCCAGACGTGTAATATGGGTGTAGACTAGACTGTGTCAAAATATCTTTTTTTTTTCGATTAAATATATCTAAAAAATTTCTTCAATATGAAAAAGAAATTCTCCTAAAGTTTGAGCTCAATATCTCTAAAATTGAGCTGGCGCAAAGGGGGGTCGCCTTTCCCATCTAAAATACATGGGAAAATTTTTTTTTTTAGTTTTAGAATAACTATATGTATACAAAAAAATTTTATCAATTTTTTTTTTTTCCCCAATAGAGAAAAGCAACTTTATCGACTATAATATTCGATTTTTATTTTTTTTTCCCATATTCAGCGCTATGTAACTTTGTTTCTGTTGAGTTTGGAGAAAAAATGCATATGAACAATTTTGTAGAGAATTGAATTTCCTATGAGGTAGTGTGTAACAAAATTGAAAAAAAAAAAATTTATTCATATAGTTATTCTAAAACTAAAAAAAAAAAAAAATTTCCATGTATATTTTAGATGGGAAAGGGGACCCCTCCTTTGCGCCAGCTCAATTTGAGAGATATTGAGCTCAAACTTTAGAATTTTTTTTTCATATCGAAGACATTTTTTATATATTTAATCGAAAAAAAAAAGTTATAAGAACGCCGAAATTTGAGGTTATGATCAATCCAAACACGCGATGAAACGACAAACAATGATGAATTCATACTGAATGAAAGAAAAGAAAGAAAGAAATTTACTCATGGTATCCTACAGCATCATAATTGTACAAAATATTTACTTACTATACAGGTAAATAGCGCCGAAGGGCAATATACATGCGGAACCAAGATGCAGTATATCCGTTGAACTGGTCGAACATGCCGTAAACACGCTACACGTGGTCGACACGCTATAAGAACTCCCGCGGAAAATGGCGGCAGCATTAGAGACGTATGGTCACGCGCGCCAATATACGAATCGAGTTCATCAATTTTTTGAATAAACAATAAACATATTCCAATATAATGATTTTGTCTTCATAGAATCATGATAATATATAACGTACGATTTTATGACTTTATCGAATGGGATAAAATTTTATCCCTCAATTGAGAGGTCATACAAGTAAATTATATACCGTTTATTAACCCGCGCGCTCTATAATTACATAATTTTTTCTCCAAATCTTAGAAAAACTTTCTTAATGCGATATTATTGTATTATATTTATATTATATATATTATTAATCAAAATAGTATATATATATATTGGCCATTCCACCAATTCCTGAACCGAAATCCGGCTTCAAAATTTTTGAGTTTTTTTTTTATGATTTCTTCGTTAGCACCTATATAATGCGAAGAAATCATAAAAAAGAACTCAAAAATTTTGAGGCCGGATTTCGGTTCAGGAATTGGTGGAATGGCCAATATACCAAAGTTATATTGCAGTAATCTTGCGGTAACATTGCATTTGCAATGTTACAAATGTCATATCGCAGAGATCTTGCAGCAACGTTGCAGTGTAATGCAATGAAAATGAGATTTAGCAATGTTGCTGAGACATTGCTGCAACGTTGCGTGCTGTATGGGTATGTAGGGTTTCTGCAACATCTGTGGCAACTTCAAATAAAGAAGGTATGAGATATGACATTCTACTGGTTAAGCTAGTACACAAAAATTTGTTTGACAATAATCGTGATTTTTGCTTCAACAAAGTTCGTCTATTCTGTTTAGAGCCGTGGTGCGTGTCATAGAAAATTGAGGAATGGTTGATTTAGTTCACGGATGCTAAATTGTGTGCTGTACGAATTTTTGATAATATTGTAGAGAAAAAAAGCATAGCGAATGTGTATGGGCAGGTCCACCAATTATCTGCAAACGATCCCGGGTCAAAATTTCGATCTGTCTGCAATTTCGATTTCTCAGGCCGGCGTCCCACGGTCCGGAAGAAATACGGACGGAACGGCCGGTAGCCAATGGCTAACGATTTTCTGTTGGATCCGTCATTGATGATTGGCCACCGACCTCCCGTCCGGATGTATTCTGGACCATGGGACGCCGGCCTCATAGTGTGTGTTGAGATGTAGAAATCCACCAAGTATTAGCGTCTGAGCCTCACCATTCAGGAGAAACGTGTTGATTGGTCCTCTAACTTTGAGCACATTGACGTTTACATTCGAATTTGTATTCCATCTTTATTGCTGAAGAGAGAATTCGATCCAATGTGTTTTTTATGTAAAAATGTCTGATCTTTCCGAATATCAAATACGTTTCAAGTTAGATCCTTAAAAACTTTCAAAAAAACGTTTCTTCGAAAAAAAATAGTTTTTTCAACGTTCCCGAATTTTTTATTTTCAAATTTGATATTTTTATCTGAAAGCTTGCAGTTTTTAACCAAAGGAACTGAAATTTATTGAGGGTGCTCGAAATGGGATCAGGCGGGAGCTGCATTTATGTTTATTGAATTAAGGATAGAAATTTTCATTTTTTTTTTGCTCAGCGAAGAATCTTCATTTTAGAGTATGTATAAAAGACATATAGCACTTCTACAAATGTGAATATAAAATAAAGATACTTCGCTGGACAAAAAATAAAAAAGTAACATAACTGCAGCTCCCGCCTGATCCCATTCCGAGCGCCATAAATAAATTTCAGTTCCATAGGTAAAAAATTTCCGGGTTTTCGGATGGAAATATTTAATTTAGAAAGAAAAAAAAATGGGGAACGTTGAAGAAAACGACGGGCACTTTCACTTTTACAGGATTGCTATGAGACTGAGCACGCCACGTTACAGCCGTCTTATTGGGTGGACTGAACCTTCTATAACTCAGGAACGACCGGTCCCTCGAAGTTTTTGATAAGAAATGTTATTCTTAGATTTCGATAGAAATCTTTTCCGCCACTTGGTAATCACGTAGTATATGAGATATCAAAATTGCAGACAAGTCGGAGTTTTGACCCCGGATCGTTTACAGATAATTGGTGGACCTGCCCGCATATAAGTTACCAAATTATGTAATAATGACTCATTATTTCAGTTATTTCAAGAAATGCAGATGCTATAGAAGATATTGCTATCATTGACGACTATGATGGTCAGCAGGAAATGACGATGCACCTACATCAGGATGCTGAAGACATGAAGAATGGATCTGATATCGATGATATAAATCAGGAGGAAGAGATCGTTACGCAGGAAGTACACGTAGATCTTCTGCATCCAGCTACACTTTCAGATAGCTCCATTGAATCAGAATGTACAACAGAAGATGTTACAGAAGAACTACGGCATTGGGCAATAGAATCGAACATTCACCAAATACATTTGGATAAATTACTCAAGATTTTGCAGAAAAAATTGATCCCCAGCTTGCCAAAGGCATCAAAGGCGTTCCTTAATTCAAACTCAGTAGCTTCATATTGCATAACGGAAATGGAAGATGCTGAAATAGGGTACGCTTGCGGACAGTTTGCTTATTTTGGGATTGAAAAAGGCCTTCAGCGATGCATAAATCATGAAGTTCACGAGGGTTTAATTGAATTGATTTTCAATGTTGATGGACTGCCAATATCCGAGTCATCTGGAAAATGTTTCTGGCCTATATCGTGCAAACCCCATTCTATTCCAGATATCTATAGCCCCTTTCCGGTTGCAATATATTTTGGTATGAGCAAACCAAAAAATATTGACTCTTATTTGCGGCAGTTCATACAAGAAATTAAGGGGGTATTCTAGTCTAGCGGCATAAATTTCAGGTAATTTTTGAAGTGTCATAAAAAAAAGGCAATTAATATTTTTAGCATCTATTTTTTTATTAGTTATTTATTAACCTTATAAGAATACAGAAAAAAATGAAAATACAAGAAAAGTTAAAAATTCCAAAAATTAGCAGCTGATGAAGTGGGGGGTCTCAAAAAATTGGCACGTGACGGTACCAATGATTTTTTAGATTCTACTGGACCGATTTACCTGAAATTTTTAGAGAGTCTTCTTTATAGATTTGTCTATACCTGTAACTAACCCCATCCCCAAATTTCAATTTTCCCTATTTTTAAAAAATTCGAAACAGTCAGAAAAAGTGGTACAAAAATTGTTTTTTTTTCCAGGCAGTCGCCATTTTGTGAAAAAAAAAATTTCCAACTTTTCCGTAGTTCCAGTCATTGCGACATTATTCTAGATTGATAATCTTTTTTTTTTTTTTGGGTTCAGATTGCTACGAGGGTTGAAATCATTGGTACCGTCACGTGCCAATTTTTTGAGACCCCCCACTTCATCAGCTGCTAATTTTTGGAATTTTTAACTTTTTATGTATTTTCATTTTTTTCTATATTCTTATAAGGTTAATAAATAACTAGTAAAAAAATGGATGGTAAAAATAATAATTGCCTTTTTTTTATGACACTTCAAAAATTACCTGAAATTCATGCCGCTAGACTAGAATACCCCCTTAATGATTTACAACAAAATGGAGTGATTATTTCTGGCAAAGCGTACGAAGTGAAACTCAAATGCTTTGTAGCAGATACGCCAGCACGAGCATATTTGAAATGCTGCAAATGTCATGGGGGATATTCTGCCTGTGAGAGGTGTGTTGTTCGTGGCAAATCAGAAAGGACGGGAAAAGGATCGTGCGTAGTGTACTCAGGAGTCGATCATGAACAGCGGACGAATGCGTCATTTCGGGAAAAAACCGATGTAGAACATCACACTGGCACCTCACCATTGCTAGCTATAAAACCTCCTATATATATGGTTTCAATATGCCTTTTAGATGTTATGCACCTAATCTCCGGTTTGTTGAAAAAACTGATTGTGTATTGGACGAATAAGGGTTTTTTCAATGTAAGATCAAAAAAAGTACGACTTAGTCCAAGCCAAAAAACGGAAATTTCCCGTAGATTACTATCCTTGCGGAGACAAGTCCCTCGTGAGTTTCAACGGAAGCCTCGACCTTTCTCGAAAGTTTTGACGTGGAAAGCAACAGAATTTCGCTTTTTTCTGCTATATTGCGGTCCAATTGTGTTAAAGTCGATTCTTTCATCAAATCTCTACAATCACTTTCTGTTATTGCACGTCGCCTTCAGGATTTTGTGTAGCAATGAACTTGCAATACCTTCTAATGCAATAGCTAAAAAATGTTTAGCAAAATTCGTACTTGTGTAATGTACGTACACACGTCATACAAACACACGCACACGCACTCGCTCCAACATACACACAGACACATCTGACTACCCAATATCCCGACACCAACACTCAGTCTCGTTCGGGCATCCGATGTAAACACTCACTCTGATCTATTGAATAAATGTTCAACTATATTGCAATGCGAGTGTAATCATTTACCCACATAACATTGGCGACGAGGATTAAAAAAGTCACGCGTGCGATATAAATCGGCACAACCAATGGATAAAGTGAAGTGGAGTGAAGTGGAAGAAAACATTAAAAAAAAACAAACCGGATGGATACAGGATAAGTCAAAAGACGAACTGTTAGACATTTGTAAAAAATATAAAGTGCAAATTCCCGAAAAGGCAAACATTGACAGTATAAGAAAAACACTTCGTGAATTTATAAAAAATATAAAAACAAGCGAAAGTGATACTAGTTCAATAGAAGAGGAAGAAGAGGAAATGGCGAGGGCGATAGGCAAACTATTGGAATTCGCACCAGAGATTCAAACTTGGGAGGATTACATCGAACAATTCGAGTTCTACCTAGACGCCAACAACATAACCGACTCAAACAAAAAAAGGTCGACTCTTCTTACCGCGATAGGTGTAAAAGTATATCCTACTATAAAATCTCTATGCTCGCCGAAGGCACCGAAAGAGGTGTCCTACGAGGAAATGGTAAAAAAATGCAAAGCTCATTTCGGAAAAACAACGAACGAATTGCTAAGCAGAATACATTTCCACAAGCGCGACCAGCTAGAAGACGAATCACTACAAGAATTCGTACATGAATTAAGAAAGCTGGCACAAGACTGCAGATTCGGAGGCCCAACGCAAAAATTGCCGTTAGAAATAATGCTCGCGATAGATTTGTTGCAGGCATAAGAAACGAAGAACTGCAGAGATATTTATGTCGACGACATGAAGAAATGGTCACGGACACAAATCCCGACGGACTCACACTAGACAAAGCTCTTGAAATTGCTCGCAGCGCAGAATCGACAATCGATCAACAAAAAATAATTAAACAAAGAGAATCGAAATCGGTTAATAAAATAATAAAAAAGGAAAAAAAGAAAGAAAGTAGAAGCAATCGCGAAAAGGGTTGTTATCGATGTGGGTATAAAAACCACGACGCTGAAAATTGTTTCTACAAAAACGAAAAATGCGACTCGTGTTCCAAAATAGGGCATTTGAGTCGAGCCTGTAAAAGTAAAAAAAGATCATCTACGAAGACAAAGGCATCCAGAACACATCGTGTAGAGGATGACGACACGGAGATAGAAGAGGACAGCGACTGTTATTCGAACGCGATAGTACACAAAACAAACGCGACGAAGCACAACGATGAATACAACGTGATAGTCGAAATAAACTCTATACCGTGTACTTTTGAAATTGATAACGGGTCTCACCTTTCCATAATTAACCAAGATACCTTTAAAAAAATATGGCCAAATAGCACTCCGCATTGGTCGGCAAAGGAGGTAAAACTTTTCGCTTATGGAAAAAAAAGATTAAACGTGATAGGTTCAACAAACGTTTCGGTCAAATACGGCGAATTCAAGAAAAAACTCCCACTTACAGTCACGGAGGATACTGTAGGACCAAACCTACTCGGAAGAAACTGGTTCGCGGACCTCGGAATTAAAATAATGGGAATTCAGCGGATCGAGAAGATCGAAACAGACTACAAAAAGATGATAGACGAATTTCCTTCAATAACCTCGACTAAGTTAGAAGGTCATCACGGTACCCCAATAAGCATCTTGCTGAAGGAAAACGCCCGGCCAAAATTTATCAAGGCTAGACGCGTTCCTTACGCACTACAAGAACCAACAACAGAAGGAACTATTCGCAGTTGGAACGAGAGGCTTTGGCATTAATCAAGGCTACAGAACATTTTCACCAATACCTGGCAGGAAGAAAATTTAAACTAATCACCGACCACAAGCCTCTACTAGGAATTTTCAACCAAAAAAGCAAAAGGTCGCAAACACTCTCTCCGAAATTAGAACGTTACAAAAGAACGCTCTCAGCTTACGAATACGAGTTGATTCATCGACCAGGAAAGAAACATGGTAATGTGGACATGTTATCAAGATTCCCTCTCCCAGAAGAAGCTACCGAAGAAGACGACGTTGCCAACGTGCTGATGTTGGAAGGAATCACAAGGAACCCGATCTCAGCCGAAGAAATAAAACAAGAAACTGAAAAAGACCAAACCTTAACGCAAATAAAAACTTACATGATCAAGGGATGGCCGAAGAAAACCTCAAAAATTGTAAAAAATTTTTGGGCAAAAAGAAACGAGTTGTCCATTCAAGAAGGCTGCATTCTACGAGGCGACAGAGTAGTTATACCAACAAATCTTCAGCGTGAAATTTTAAAGTATCTACACTTAAACCACAGTGGAATAGTAGCGACAAAGGCTTATGCACGCTCTTATGCATGGGTGGCCTGGTATAGACGAGGACATCGAAGCTATGATTAGTAATTGTGACAGATGCCAGGAGAACAGAAACAATCCTCCACGAGCTCCAGTAGAAAATTGGGAAATACCAGAAAAACCATGGAGCCGAATAGACATAGATTTCGCAGGACCGTTCCACAACCAAAATTTCCTAATCGCTGTAGACGCGACGTCTAAATGGATTGAAGTAAGCAGAGTTTCATCGACGGTGTCAAAAAAAGTAATCGAAGAACTCAGAAAAATGTTCGCGACATTCGGATCACCCGATACACTAGTCTCGGACAACGGTACTCCTTTCAAATCAGCAGAAATGGCAAAATTCACAAAAGGAAATGGAATCAAACAAATTTTCGTTGCACCATATCATCCAGCTGCAAACGGACTAGCTGAAAGGGCAGTACAAACAACAAAAAGAAATCTGAAGATTCTAATCGAAGGCAACTGGGAAGAAAAACTGAGCAGATTCCTCCTAAAACAACATACTGCGCCATCGAAAACTACGGGACTTACTCCAGCGGAAATAATGATGAATCGGAAATTAAGGATTCCACTCGACCTGATGAAACCAAAAATTGACAAAAAGGAGCCTCGCACGACGGAGACACCAGACGGAACGCGGGAACTAAAAATCAACCAGCGGGTCCGCATGAGACTGTATCATAGCAAATACGAACCGAAATGGGCACGCGCTATTGTCAAACGAAAGACTGGACCACTGTCGTACGAGGTCCAAGAAGAAAAAACCGGATCTATACACAAACGACACATAAACCAGCTGATAAAAATAAAAGACGAAAGAGAACAACAGAAATCATCAAAGAAGAAAGAGGAAACGAGCGAGAAAAAAACAGAACATCGTTACCCACTTAGAAGTAGAGTACGAAATGAAAACTAAGAAAAAGAAAATAAACATTGTATCTTGATATTTGGCAAAGCAAAAATAAGTTCAAAATGATTTAATTTCGCATATTATACGCTCACTAAGGGGGGAGAGATGTAATCTACGTACACACGTCATACAAACACACGCACACGCACTCGCTCCAACATACACACAGACACATCTGACTACCCAATATCCCGACACCAACACTCAGTCTCGTTCGGGCATTCCATGTAAACACTCACTCTGATCTATTGAATAAATGTTCAACTATATTGCAATGCGAGTGTAATCATTTACCCACATAACAACTTGCTTCACCTTTGCTGTACGGCCCAGCATCAGTACCCATTAACATGCACAATCTAGTTCATGTGGCTGACGACGCTCGGAATATGGGATGCAACCTGAGCAGAATCAACTGCTTTCCATTTGAGAGGGCTCTTGGAGCGTTGAAAAAAAAACTCCGAACCCGAAACAAACCCTTAGCTCAAATCTGCCGGCGATATCAGGAGCAAGATTCAATTCTAAATCAGCAACCGTCTCTTCCCCCAATTTGGAAAGTTTGTAAAAGTTTCACGAAAAACGGCATTACGATTGTGCGTTCCCTGAAATTTCATTCCGTATTTTTATCGTGTGCAATTCCCGATAATATGGTGTTATTGAAGGATGGTGATGTCATGCAACTCGATGAAATGTGGAATCAAGGCACATCAATTCGGTCAATGATGATCCGAGGAAAACTCTGGAAAAACAAGAAGTCAGTGTATGACTATCCATTGAAATCCAGAACATTCGGAATGTGGGAATTACGAAGCCCTTTGCAGTTTCTGGAAGATATTTCATAACCGAAGTGAAGCAAAAAATTAGTGAGAGTGCAGCTATCTTTCCGACATTCTGGCCCAGAAAAGTTATTTGTGATTTCGTTGCTCCACACTTGAGATTTCCTCAGAATTTTCAACAAAACCACCGTTCTGTGAAACATACATTCCGACAGCCGTTTGATTTTTACCCTAACTGAAAATTTTGTATAGAAATTGTTCAAAAACCAAAGCAAATATGAGGTTGAAGTTCGTCACGTTAACGTAACAGAATATTCGTAGAAGAAATGCAATATTTCGTGATTCAAATGTTAGAATTGTAAATCATGCGAGATAAACATGTTTCACACAGTTTGAGGAATTATGCACCGTTCTTGATCCATTTGACACGTTCAAGCCTTGAATTTGAGAATTTTTCGGTCAACATTTTGTTGCATTAACGTTACGAACTTCAACCTCATGAGCAAATAGATTATTTCGATTATAATTCATTGAATAAACTCAATTACTGAACCGCATTAGTCGCGGGTACATTTAGGGATAGTATAAAAAAAATATATTTAGATCTTTGGACTTCTTTTGTACTAGATATTACAGTAAACTTCACCGTTCGCACACACAGTGAAAAAAATTTCGTCATTGTGTAAAATAAAATTCCGTGTTAAATTTAGTTAGTGTTAATATTTAACACTCTCGCGTGTTAATTCAAACAATGGTTTAGTATTGTTTTTGAACGGATTGTGTTGAAATAACACAAATTTTGTGTGAAAAAAAGTGGTTAACACAAACTTTTGTGTTAAATTTTACAACAAATTTTTTACTGTGTATGACTATTGTAATATATTTTATATGTACATTGCAATGTATATTAATAATATTATTAATTCATAATTGAAGTATAAATATACATGAATATACATAAAAAATTGAAAAATACATGAATCCATAATATTTATGTGTGTATGCAATCAATATAATTTTTTGATCCTTAACAACCTTATACAAACTCCGACAGATCAAAACTTGAGCTCGAATCTCTCGAAGCAATTACCGATGAAAACATGTATGAACACGATCTGTGTAGTCCTAACCGCCTGAAACTAGTACGAATCTCAATATCCATAAATTGACGTGGAAACTTTGAAATCATTTTCTGCAAAAGATCTGTTTACTACCTGATCAAGTCCTCAGTTGTTAACCTCATGCAAACCTCAACAATCATCTTCGAGAAAACGTCATCAATACCTGCGCAGGACCTGATGTGCTGGACTTTATCAAGGCCTTAAGGGGGGGGAATACTCGAAATTTACCGACTCCGTCTATTTTCTCGAATATCTCCGAAACGGGGCTATCAATCGACTTGTCCTTTCGGCAGTCAATGTTTGACGAGTAATGAGTTCGAACTGGTATGTTTTATCGGATGAAATCGTTTTTTTTTTTTTTTTTTTTAATCGAAAAGTGCGGGCGTACCATTTATTTCGACTTATATCAAAGCCTACGCATCAAAAATGCAAAATCGGCCTCTGTAGCCCGATTTTTTATCGAATTCCGAACATACCGATCCAAAAACATCTTTGTTTCCGACAACGATGAAGGCGGTACATTGCGAATACGATTTTGTGGTAATTTTCGCAATTGTCAAGGGCTGCGAGCGAAAATGGCCGCTCACAGCTGTCGATATGATGCGGTGGTTCCCAGAACGACCGTCAGATGTCGCCAATTTTCGAGCTTCTCCTTTATATTTTATGTATTTTTATATAATTGACTATAATGGATAGCTGTATAATGCGAGGAACGTAAAGTATTAAATTATATATGATATATAGTACAACTATTTACATGTTATTTTATATAAAGAAGCTCGAAAATGGCCCGCGCGGCGACATCTGACGGTCGTTCTGGGAACCACCGCATCATATCGACAGCTGTGAGCGGCCATTTTCGCTCGCAGCCCTTGACAATTGCGAAAATTACCACAAAATCGTATTCGCAATGTACCGCCTTCATCGTTGTCGGAAACAAAGATGTTTTTGGATCGGTATGTTCGGAATTCGATAAAAAATCGGGCTACAGAGGCCGATTTTGCATTTTTGATGCGTAGGCTTTGATATAAGTCGAAATAAATGGTACGCCCGCACTTTTCGATTAAAAAAAAAAAAAAAAAAACGATTTCATCCGATAAAACATACCAGTTCGAACTCATTACTCGTCAAACATTGACTGCCGAAAGGACAAGTCGATTGATAGCCCCGTTTCGGAGATATTCGAGAAAATAGACGGAGTCGGTAAATTTCGAGTATTCCCCCCCCTTAAGACCAAATTTTCGGAGTAAATGACAGATTCCTGAACAGGACCCAATGTGCTAGCTCTCGTCGAGATTGCGAGGCCAAGTTTTCTGGAAAAATGACCACTTCTTGAGCATGGCCTAATCTGGTAGCCCTCATCGAGACCACAAGGCCAAGTATCTTGGGGGAATGACCACATCCTGAGCAGAACCCGATCTTCTGGGCCCCATCGGAATCTCAAGATTCATATTCAAGGCCACTGGATCACTGCCTGAGCAGGACCTGGTCTACCAGCCGTTATCGAGACCTCAAGACCAAATTTTCAGGACGGATGATCGATTCCTGAGCTGGACCTGACTTCTGGACCACATGGAAATCTTTGAATTCATTTTTGAGGACACAGGATCAATGCCTGAGCAGGACCTGGTCTACCGGCCGTTATCGAGACCTCAAGACCAAATTTTCAGGACGGATGATCGATTCCTGAGCTGGACCTGACTTTTGGATCGTATGGAAATCTTACAATTTATTTTTGAGGACACAGGATCAATGCCTGAGCAGGACCTGGTCTACCGGCCGTTATCAAGACCTGGAGACCAAATTTTCAGGACGGATGATCGATTCCTGACCTGGACCTGATCTGTTGGCTCTATCAGAATCTCAATAGTGCATTCTTAGGGACGACTGATTAATACCTGATCAGGTCCTAGTCGGGTGATGGTAGGGATATATCATTGTGGAAGCCACAATTTACACCGATTAGGGCCCTAATGTTACTTGGGGCATCCCGAAGAAATTTCTACACGGGATGCAACTTATATTGATTTAAAAAATGTTTATTTTGTAGAAGGTATAAGGCAAAATTTATTAAGTTTTTCAAAGATAACAGAGACTTGTGCCATTGTAGCAAAAAATGATAATGCCAAAATTTACAGTCAATCTAAAGAATTATTAGCTGTAGCTAATAAAGTAGATAATTTGTATTTCATAGAAGGTTATGTAGTAACCAAAGAAAATAAGCAAATGTATGTCAATACACTAAGGTTGAGTGAAAAAGAAAAATGGCACAGAGCACTTGGTCATATAAATTTTCAATATTTGAACAAATGAGTAAAAGATAAATTGGTAGAGGGACTACCGAACAAAATTGCAAATATTGAAATGAAATGTGCAAATTGCATCGAGAGTTAAATGTCGAATATACCTTTTGAAAATAATAGGACAAAAACCACAGAAATATTAGAACTGATTTACACAGATCTGAATGGTCCACATAACACAACTGGTTATGGTGGGGAAAAATATTTTTTGTTGAGATATAGCCGTTCTGTATGCGTATCATTGTACTCTATGAAGCACGTGTAGACATCTAGTCTCCACATTGTCGAAACTAGATGTCGACTCGTAACCCATAGAGAGAGACAAAAGGATAATCCTCTTGTCTCTCTCTCACACACACGACGTGACACCTGCCGAGCGTCTTCTTAGTTTTTAGTTATCCGTGATACTCACGAACGCGAAGACGCTAACAGACAAGTGTAATCTCGCTAATATATATATAAATAAATGAACATACTTATTATTAACATATACATATAAAAGGAGTCTTTTCTTGCACCATTATAATAAACCAATCCTCAATTTTCCAACATTTTTATATACCGCAAGCATGTTTTACGCGATTTTTCGTGGTAGTTTTCGGGACCTAAAGTAGCCGATTATTGACGCGTGGCGTGGGTCTGCAAATGCGCATGCGCAGAGTTAACTTTTAGCTCCTAGGAGTTAAATGAAGCTACTTTCAATGCCTAGGAGTTAAATGAAACTACTTTTAACTCCTAGGAATTAAAAGTGCTCGAATACGTACTCCGCGCATGCGCACTAGCAGACAATTATAATCGATTTACGTCGACTACTCGAAGCGGTATAGAAGCGCTGGCATATAACCTCAAATTTTCTCACATCACGTTCGTTAACGTCGCTACATAATCTTTAACCTCTAAAATAGTAGTAAAGCAGTATAAGTGAAAGAGAATGAGTGAAATCGAGCGAAGCAGTACGCCACCCGAGCTACGTGAAGCAGCTGAAAATGCCAGTTATGATGTATTGCCATCAAAATCGAAAGCACTGTACGAATCTACGTATAACAAATATACAACCTGGAGGCAGAAGTACAAGACGAAATCATCTTCGGAAACGGTCTTGCTCGCGTATTTCAATGAACTCAAGACAAAATATAAGCCGCCTACTCTGTGGTCAACATATTCAATGCTCAAAAGCACTATAAATCTTATCGAAAATATCAACATCGCCGGATACCCATTGTTGATAGCATTTCTGAAAAAACAGTCAGCCGGATACCAGTCCAAGAAATCCAACGTGTTATCTTCGGAGGAAGTACAGACATTTTTAACTACGGCTCCAGATCACGAATACCTAGCAACGAAGGTAAATAATATCAGATACATATACATGTATACACTATCGTATGCGCACTATACACCATAATATAACTAAATATACCACGTTTCTCACAGGTTGCTCTGATTTTTGGCATCTGCGGAGCGTGTCGAAGCCATGAATTAGTGAATATCACATTGCAGGATATAACCAAATAGGGTGATGTAACAGTGGTCAATCTTCCAAACACCAAAACGAAGAAACCGCGATCGTTTATCATCAGTCAGGAGTTCACTGAAATAGTGCGAAGCCCTCCGCCCCACAACAACTCAGAGCAACAGATTTTTCATCAACTACCAAAAGGGAAAATGCACAACACAAGTGATCGGCAACCACAAATTTTCAAGCATGCCAAAACAAATTGCAACATTTTTAAATTTGGCAAACCCCGAGACTTACACAGGGCATGCCTTTCGGCGTACCTCTGCAACATTGCTCGCCGACTCCGGGGCCAATATAACAACTCTCAAGCGCCACGGAGGTTGGAAATGTACTGAAATAGTGCGAAAATACGAAGCCCTCCGCCCCACAACAACTCAGAGCAACAGATTTTTGATCAACTACCAAAAGGGAAAATGCACAACACAAGTGATCGGCAACCACAAATTTTCAAGCATGCCAAAACAAATTGCAACATTTTTAAATTTGGCAAACCTCGAGACTTACACAGGGCATGCCTTTCGGCGTACCTCTGCAACATTGCTCGCCGACTCCGGGGCCAATATAACAACTCTCAAGCGCCACGGAGGTTGGAAATCGAGCACTGTTGCAGAGGGATACATAGAAGATTCCATTAAAAACAAAACAAAGATTGGAAATATTTTGTCATCGTCAATCAATATGCCTTCGATGCCCACAATGCCCTTGAGGGAAAAACATTGGATTAAGTGTTAATATGAATATATAAAAGTCACTCGAAAACATCAAAATCAATGCATTCACAGATTAAAAAAAATTATGAGCGACCTTTAAAAATGAATATTTTTAGCTAAAAATTTGAGAAACTTATTTTTTTTTCGTTTACAAAATTTTACCGTGACGAGAAAAAAAATTAAAAAATAAAAAAAAATCGAATTTTGACTATTTTTGGAATTTTCAAAAATCGTGAGCGACCCCCAAATTTTTTTTTTTTCGAGCTGATTTTTGGAGAGGGCTCTTGAAACGTGATGAATTAACTTTTTTTCATAAGAGACTCAAAAAAAAAAAAAATAGTCGGTTTTTTTGCGCCACCCTAATATATATATATATATATATATATATGTATATATATATCGTCGGTGATAGTGCAATACCGCGTAAGTAAAAAAAAAAAAAATGAGATTTCGTGTGCATATTGTGTATTTTTTATTTCTACATTGAATGCACACGAAATCTCATTTTTTTTTTTTTTTTTTTACTTACGCGGTATTGCACTATCACCGACGATATATATATATATAAGGTATGATATAATATTTGATGTACTGCATAATAATAAGAATAAATGAACCAAAGACTACAATTTTTCGGAAATAATGTACTAATTTTATTGATTTTGAAACTCATTATACGACAGTCGGGACTGGACCCCTGTCGCGTACCCTGTGCTTTTATCGGTTTTTTTTTTCACATTAATTATTCGCTTTCTGATACATACTTTCATGAAAAACCTTGTAAAACATGCTTTTTTGGTATATAAAGTATCGTGTGCACCACGGAGGCAAAGTCTTTAACGCCTCGCACGTTTGCAATACTCGTCTTCGGCTCGTGCGCGCGTTCGCCTACGACTCGTATGGCAAGCTCGCGCTCGGCGTTAAAAGACCTACTTTGCCTCCTTGATACACAATGTACTATTTAACATTCGTTGATGATTACAGTAAATGCACCAGAATCTTTTGTATTAAAAATAAATCCGAGACTGCAAGTTGTTTGAAAGAATTTGTAAACTTAGTAGAAAATAAATTCAACAAAAGAGTTAAAAAATTACGTTGCGACAATGGTAAAGAATATCTGAATCGCGAAACCTATGATTTTGTAAAGTCTAAAGGAATTGAGTTATTGCCATGCCCACCCTACGTCCATGAACTAAATGGAGTAGCGGAAAGATATAACAGATCCGCAATGGATATGGGCAGATGTTTAATGCGTGAAGCCAAAATACATAGACGGTATTGGCCAGAAGTAATGAAAACGGTAGCGTATTTAAAGAACCGTACAATTGAGAATACAGCGGAGAATGAAACTCCCTACGAAATATTTTTTGGAAAGAAACCAAACGTTGATCATTTAAAAATTTATGGTAGTCGAGTTTTTGTAAGAGTGCCAGAAGTTTTACGAAAAAGCAAATAGGATGATAAAGCCCAACTAGCTGTATTAGTAGGGTATGTTGAAAACGGCTATGGAATCTTAGTTAACGGTAGAGTAATTAACGCTAGACATCCCTGCATAAAATATCCGATAGGATTTCCGCTATTCGGAACATATATGGAAGTCACCAGGGTTTTGACCCCGGTTTTCATTCAGACTCATACGGAATTGATACAGAAATTTTCAAGTTTTTCGTCGTCGGGGTGTATCCGATGGTATCCGGGGCCTATGGCGTTCCAGTTTTTTCACCGTATTCGGAACTTACACGGGAGTCATAAGGGATTTGACCCCGGTTTTTATCCGTACTAATACGGCATCGATCCTACTTTAGAGGTAGCAGCCGTTGCCGGATTCTATCCGGCTCCATCCGGAACCTGCAGTTTCGCGGTTATTCGCCTGCAATGCGGTACTCGTCCGGCAGTATATATCGGGTTTCTATACTTACCTATACAGCATGGGTCGTAGCTCTCGTTGCCGGATTCTATCGGAGTGAATCCGGCAATTGCAAGCTCACCTTAATCCGCCTGGAATGCGGTACCTATACGCGGAATCGGTCACCCATGCTCGTTTACACCACGTATCTGGTACGTATCCGGTTCTATCCGAGCTTCGGCGGACAGGGGATCCCGCATATAATATACACATACCGAAATGAAAGAAATTATCGTAAATGCTCTACTAATATTACTACAAAGACGTGTACATAATAGCCGCATAAGCAATCTGGATCTTTATATATGGGGCATTCCAGGTCAATTCGACTAGGGTCTGACCCTGATATTTTTATTTTCGTCTCAAATTAATTTACGTGATAACAGCACTCGAAAAACACCTAATTAATTTTTTTCAAATTCTGCTGACTCTCACTTCCCGAGTTACCATGATTGTAAACTTGTTGAATTTGGCCACTTTTGTAAAATCTGAACAAAATTGACAAAAAATATTTGTTTAATTCAGAATTTTTTGATGCAAACCCCATGAAGGGCCGAGGTCTCCTTCTAAGCTTTTTAAACATTTGAAATATTTACTATTTGATGAAACCATATCGATATGTATTCTAAGCTTCAAAATTAAAAAATGAACCAATAAACTTGTAGAAACTCTTGGAAAAGCAAAGAATACATATTCGCATGGTTTAATTGAACAGTAAATATTTCAAATGCGTAAAAAGCCTAGAAGGAGACCTTGGCCCATCATGGGATTTCCGTCAAAAAATTCTAAATTGAACAAAGACTTTTTGTAATTTTTTTCAGATTTTACAAGAGTGGCCTAATTCAACAAGTTTTCAATCATCGTAACTCGGGAAGTGAAAGTCAAAAGAATTTCAAACAAATTCATAAGGTGTTTTTCGAGTGCTGCGATCACGTAAATTCTGAAATTAATTATTTATATATATATATATAAATGTATACACGGTTATGATATGAAATACACGCGACACATGAAATCTGTTTTGAAATCGTATTTTTATTCCGAATATAAATGAAAAAATATTATACGTGTAATAATACGTGGTAAAGTTTGTGCTTTTCAAGAAGAATATATCCCGAGAGGTTCTTTAGAAACGGTACAGTCAACTGCGCATGCGTGAAATAATTTAATTTTATTGGCCGAGAGAATCCCACCACGACGGTATTGATGATTAAACTACCGTGGTGGGATTCCCTGGCCCAATAAAATTGAATTATTTTGCGTATGCGCAGTTGACTGTACCGTTTCTAAAGAACCTCTCGGTATGAAAAGATGATACGTTTAATTATATATAGTAAAGTTTGCGATTTTTCAGAAAAATATATAAAAAGATGATACGATTAATTATACCGAGAGGATATCTTGAAACGGTACAGTCAACTGCGCATGCGCGGAATAATTTGATTTTATTGGGTTAAAGACTCCCACCACAGTAGTTTCATCGTCAATACCGTCGTGGTGGGATTCTCTAACCCAATAAAATCAAATTATTCCACGCATGCGCAGTTGACTGTACCGTTTCAAGAGATCCTCTCGGTATTTGGTAAAGTTTGCGCTTTTTAAGAAGAATATATAAAAAGATGATACGTTTAATTACATTTGGTAAAGTTTGCACTTTCGGAAAAGAATGTATCAAGAAGAATGTATAAGTATAATACATCACAGCTCATGACTCAGAAGATGTTGCAGGTACCCTCTGCTTCTTGAGGATTGGCGGGGACTCATTTGAACCATCGTCTTCATGCCTTCGTTTTGTATCATCAGGCACCTCGTCGTCCGCGGATACATCGGGTTTAGTTACATTGACACATGCAACCAATGCACCCTGATCCTGTGCAACCATTTCAGGTTCTGCACCTGTGTTTTGTCTCCCATCACCTTCATCCGGATTCTTTCCGGTTTTATCCGGTAGACCATCCCGAACCGTCGACTGTTCGGTTTGTTCCTTTTCCACAGACCTATTTCCCTTCGTATTTAATGCATGGACTTCTACGTTATCCTCCTCCTGGTCCTTCTCCTCCGTGCTGTCCTTCTCCGTGTCCTGCTCTTCCGGGTCGTCCTGCTCTTCCGGGTCGTCCTCCTCCTCCGAGTCGTCCTCCTCCTCCTCCGAGTCGTCCTCCTCCTCCTCCGAGTCGTCCTCCTCCTGGCTGCCTGCTTCTTCCGTTATCTGGTCTTCCTTCTCCGTGTCTTGCTCCTCCGGGTCGTCCTCTTCCTCCGAGTCATCCTCCTCCTGGCTGCCTGCTTTTACCTTTATTAGGTCTTCCTTCTCCGTCTCTTTCTCCTCCGTGTCTTCCGTCTCCGTGCCGTCCTTCTCCGGGTCTTGCTCATCCGAGTCGTCCTCCTCCTGGCTGCCTGCTTCTTCCGTTATTTGGTGGGCACGCGCCCTGGACTTTTTCCTGATTGTATTCTGGGACTTTGTCTTTGGTTCTCTTGTACGAACCATCTCGCATATTTTTTTAGCGATAACCGTCCGAAGCCCGCTGAGAATTTCTATAATTTGCATTTCCGTATACTTGGGTTCGCTCTTCTCCAGCCAGTAACGCGTCAGGGCTGTAATCATCAAGACATACAACAGGATTTTCAGTAATGTGACACGAGCATTCTAGTCTAATTTTTGCACCCTATAACCTACTTACCAGCTACAGCGTCCAAACCTGACGCCTTTAACGCTGGCTTTGCAGCGAGCCGCCTACCGTCCTCGGATTTGCGAGAATTGCACGGTTTTCCAGTCACCGATGACATTTTCATGGTACGCTCGCCGAAAATCAACACCGCCAAGTTGGCCATAAATTTGGCTGGAGTTAAAGCGGCTCTCGTTCGCAGATCGTCGTAGTCCCGTCTCTCAATCCAGTGCCCGTATCCGGCGTGTATCTGTAGCATATATGGGAGCGAATTACTGACACGTTGACACCAGTTCGTCAATTGTCAAGCTAAATTTGATTGTTATCCAACGTCGAGAATTTGCACGTACGTAGAGGTATATTCACTCGATAGTTTAATGCGTAAATATATGCATATAATATGTGCATACTTTTATCTCACCTTATTAGTTAAGTGGTTCATGAATCCGACCTCCATCGCTTCTCCAGTGTCGATACGCTCCTGTATCTCGTGTCGCGCTTGGAGGTCAATAGTTTTGATGGTGGCTGCAATTATAATACATTATACAATCGACAAAGTCAATACCAATACGTGAAGTAAAAGTATATTACACATCATTAACACAGTGAATATCCATTATTATACCTCGTGGCAATAAAAGTCTTATGTTAGACGCATGCATGATAATATGTTATAATATGTCGATCAACGAAATACCTTCAATTTGGTCGCAACGGATAAGAAGTTTTTGTTGCAGTCTGAAATTCGTCATTCTTAAGAATCTTAGTTCCTTTTGGACACGACGATTAGCAAAATTCGCGCGTTGAAACGGTGCGTCCTTCAAACCGACTGTATTCGCACGGTTTTCGTAATATTCTTCCTCTTCGATGTCATCCTCCTGCATTTCACTCATTAACTGCAAGAAAATATTTTTATTCACATAAATTTCTATACTTCGCGAGGAGTTGATGGTCGAGAAATTGTGTATTATAAATCATCAACCTCATGGCATTCATCGATGAAGTTTTCGTTTACGCTCTGATCTCCTTTGTAGGAATCCTTTCGTTTCAACAGTGATCCGTCTGACGTGCTAATTGTGTCAGCGTCAGCTTCAACATCAGACAGCTGGTTCAGCTGCTGGTACTCCGATTCGTCATCCAGCTCCATCACTGTATCATCAGCTGTATCCATACTACGAATGACAAGCGCTTTGGCTGCGCTCGCGATACAGTCGTTGCTTGTAGTCGACGAATCCGTTTCTTCTGCAGCGGTACGCGGCTTATCCCTCAGTGTACGTTTTTCGCCCTGATGCTGAATTTTTGCTACTCGTTTTATAGATCTCACAGTGAGATGCAATGGGGTTTTCATCACTGCATGATCATCGGTCGAATACCCTGCTGCAGCATCGCTGCCACCGGTGTTTTGTTCTTCGCTGTTACTATCTATATAAAAGTATGTGTGTCATTAATATATCGATCGAATCCATGAGTTTCATCGATGTGTGACATGACACACACATTCTTTTTCAGGTATTATACACTATAATGGTTATCTTACCCTCATTGAAGCTCTTCTTCGCAGTTAGCGAAGCTCTCTTGCCCGAAGATCTTGCAGCAATGTCTGTGGACTTCGGAGTTGGTTTACGTACGGTTTTTATGACCGCGAGATCAGACGTTGGGGTCGCAGCTACATTGGCGTGCGACATACCGGTGATGCTCCGTTCCACATTAGTTTTCGCAGCAATGTTTGTGGACTTTTGAATCGGTTTCCGTACGGTTTTGATGACCGCACGATTAGGTGTTGTGGTCGCAGCTACATTGGCGTGAGACATGCCGGTGATGCTCCGTTCCACATTAGTTTTCGCAGCAATGTTTGTGGACTTTTGAATCGGTTTCCGTACGTTTTTCATGACCGCACGATCAGGTGTTGTGGTCGCAACTACATTGGCGTGAGACATGCCGGTGATGCTCCGTTCCACATTAGTTTTCGCAGCAATGTCTGTGGCCTTTTGAATCGGTTTCCGTACGTTTTTCATGACCGCACGATCAGGTGTTGTGGTCGCAACTACATCGGCGTGCGACATGCCGGTATAACCTCTCCCATGAACCGAATCCGGAGTACTGTTTCTCTCGTCACGTATACGAGCTGTCGTTTTGGCAGATGTGGCCGGTTTTTTCGCCGATTTGCCAGCCGATTTAGACGTGTTTTTTATGAACCCACTGTCGTTCGGTGCAGTCTCATTTCCGCTATCGTTAGTTTCTTCGAAGCGCTCATTATAACTACCAGAGGCTGCAGCTTGGTTGACCAACTCTGCCTGATTTTCGACATCCGATAATTTATCCATATTCTTTGTACGCTTAGACTGCATCTTCGCCACACTTTTCTTCTTCGATTGAAGGTTACCATCATTGAGTCTCCTCAACTTCAATTCAGCGATCGAAGCTTCTTTCTCCCCGTACACAGCAGTGATTCCTGTCGATGATTTTTTCTTGACCTGTCAACAATTGTTATAGGTTGACGTGATGCGCCAACACAAAGGAGTGATGATATTATGAGTTACAACAGAATTAGAGCGCATACCTTATTTTCGGCGCCAGTCGAAGTATCTTCGGCGTTCCTCACGATCTTGGGGTTCGCAAATACCGGTCTTTTCGATGCAAGCTTATTTCCAAGGTCCTTCAATGACTCTGCAAATTCGATGTAAGGCTTTACCTATCCGCGAGTACATGATGCCTCATACATATTGTGCTATCACATACATATATGTGAATGTGCGAATGTGCGTGTTTCTATCCGTCAGAAGTTAGGTTAAGTCAACTGTCCCAGAGGAGGCTTTACCGGTCGTCCGGAGTCAATCGTGTTTCTATCCGTCAAAAGTTAGGTTAACTGTCCCAGAGCAGTCTACCGGTCGTCCGGAGTCTATCGTGTTTCCATCCGTTAAAAGTTAGGTCAGGTCAACTGTCCCAGAGACCGGTCGTCCGGAGTCTATCGTGTTTCTATCCGTCAAAAGTTAGGTTACGTTGACATACGTAAAGTATGTAAGTTCGGGATATTAGAGGTTATTGTTACGATGACATACAGTCGGAATGGGGGAAGTGCTCAATCGAGAAATAGGGGAAGCGTTCTTATTGAGTGGGCTCTTATTGAGAGGCTGCACTGTATATTGTATGTATATGGATCAACAAACTTACCTCCGACGACGGAAACGGTTGCTCGACAACGAACTTTGTTGCACTGCACGAGGTATGCTCTTTTCCCCAATTTCGTTGGATCAAAATTCAGGATTCTGCTAACCGGAACGGGTTCCGCATCCGGATGTTTAGCTCCGATGTTTTTACACTGCTCAGTGTAACGCACGTACGCGTACTTCTGTTCAAGTTTCTTTACACGTGTAGCTGGTGAATCGGCAGATTCCATATTTTTCGTTCAATCTGTATTCGAACACGCACTTTATATTCATATGCAGCAAAACTAGCGGATCCGACGATGCAAGTTCAGACCGGTCGACACTTGCAGAACTGCATACGTTTGCCTCCACGCGCAGGATTAATGGCTGACGCGGTGCGCCCCAGGCGCCGGCAACGCGCGGTGACACGTGACTCAATGAATGCACGAGGGTTTAAATGAGGAGAAACGGACGTTATAATTATACGCAGCGCGTATATTACAATTACTATGTATACCGCGAACTTGTAGATCACAATATTTTATACATACAATCAAGCTGCAGCACATACGACGCGAATGACCGATCGGCGTAATCGAGGTTCGTCGTTGCGGCCGGAAGTACCAAGCAGTTCAAACGTCGCTCGCTGTTAATGGCATTAACCAAGAATCAACATCTTTATTCATGACGTCATATACGAGATAAAATGAAGTCAACATTATAATGTATAATTAAGTTGTTTATCATGCTTACATTTCCAAAATACTGACAACAAACCTGCACTCGAGTAGTGCGTTTGACTTGCATTCAGCTATCGCCACGCCTCTTACGGTCAGGCCGAGAATGAGAAACGATCAACTCACCGTATGGCTGACGTGCCGTCAATGTATTCGGTATAATATTGCATTAGGTTTCTTCTGTGATATAATTATAGCTGCATATTATGTATTGCGAAGTACAATTATACTGTCGTAATATAATTTAAAACTTGTTGAATTTCCCCCGCGCGGATAAAATTAGTGATCGGTTAATTATGTAACGTATTTCAACGATTTTGTGAAGTGTCTTTGAAATAACGGTCGAACATTTTTTTTCCCCACGCGTGTAAACGGTGGTGTTTATCTTTAAGCTCCGTCAAAATGAGTGAAGAGGAAACGCCTAAAAAACAACGCACGATCGTGTACGGCACCGATGGCAAGAGATTGGTGACCAAACGTACGATACAAAGAAGACGCAAAGACCTCGACCGCAGACTTGCCGAAGGTACATGCAATATATAATCGAATACACATGCAATGAATTAAATCATGCTTATGATGTACGTGACCCATATTTCGGATTTGATTTTTACTCCAGAACGAAGGCAGCAATTATACTCTGTATACGCAGATGAAGGTGCAAATGAGAATAGTAAATGCGAATGGCTTCCGGAAGATGTGTGGGCGAATTTAGAGTTGCAGCCATCTGGTTCCGGCATAAATCCGCGAGTACAAAAATGTACTGGTGAGCTCATGGATTCGTCTGATTCCGGTGAGCGTTGAATTACTGCACGGAAATCATACAATAAGTATTATTTTATATTTACCGTAGTACATAACTTATGAGTATCATTCATTCGTTTGTCTTAGATTATGATCCGGCTACAATTGCCGCCGAGTGCCAACGTGTAGCAGTGCAGCGCCAGTTCACACATAACGAGGACTCCGCAACGGATACGTCCAGTAGCGACGAAATAGTGGATTGCAATGATGCTGTAGCAAGTCCCTCTTCACCTGAGCCTGAACACGTCGATAATCTTGGTTCCGAAGTTGAGGATTCACCGCCGAGAGAGTCACCACCACCAGTTGTAAATATAGATACCGACGATGATGCGTCGTCACCGATAATAGCCGACTTCGATCGCAACAATTACACTGCTGACAAGATCGAAGATGATCTCCATAACGTTGCAGGTGATACTGTTATGTTTGCTGAATCTAATATGAAATGTTGGCAAGTGGTTTTGATTGTACTTGGATTGTGCAGCAGATTTTCGTTAAACAAAAAAGCTAGACGAGGCGTGATTGACGCAATCAAATTGCTTGCGGGGCCTCGGTTTCGTAATTGGGACATTACAGATTATTACTTGGGTCAAATATTTGATCCACCCGATGAGGCAACCCTGTATCATTTTTATTGCGAAGTGTGTTGTAAGCAATTGGAACCGCCTGTGTCTAAGGGTAATTTCAAAAATCACGCAACGATGTGTCACAAATGCGAGAGAAATTATACGTTGACCATAGATGCACCAAATTCTTTCGTGTCGCTTGACCTGGAATATCAAATAACGTCCTTGCTACATTTAAAGGTGGTCAACGAAGATCTTGCAACAAATTTGGCTACTTTAGATCCTCAGGTATCGCGTTCTGATGATTACATTCGCGACGTATACGACGGTAGTCTGTACAAGAAAATACTTTCCGAGACACCACGCGACTCGGTACTTCTCACTTGCAGTTTTAATACAGACGGTGCACCTCTTTTCAATAGTTCGAAACGTGCGTTTTGGCCCATACTGATAATAATAAACGAGCTGTCTCCACGCATCAGGTTTCGGTACCCGTTGTTGGCCGGTATGTGTATTGTCCGAAAAGAACCGTCTCCGGATCTGATGAACGCGTACATGAAACCTTTCGTAAAGGCATTACAGAGATTGGGTACGGTAGGTTTCGAGGCGCAAGTCGGTGGAGAATCGGTGCACTTCGTACTAAAGCCGTTATTCTGTTGTGTCGACAGCGTTGCCAGACCGCTGCTGCAGAGTAGATTGCAGTTCAATGGTTACTTCGGTTGCTCGTGGTGTTACTCGAAGGGTGAGCACGTAAACGGCTGTATGCGTTTCCTGATGGAGGAACCCGATCCAATTAATCGAACGCATAGCGCTTACATACGTGACGTTGAAGCAGCGATACAAAAAAATATGGGAAATAGGAAAATCTGTACCGTGCGCGGTGTTCGGGGTCGTGGAGTTTTAATGTTATTGCAATCATTTGACATGATTTGGGGCTTTTCGAGAGATTACTTACATGCTGATTTATTAGGAGTCATAATGCAATTGATAAACATGTTTGGCGATCCCAATTGTCCCATCAGACTTAAAATGGCGCAAATGGTCGTCGTTAACGAAAGGCTCATGCGAATGACCCCCCCGAATGAAGTGCACAGACTCGTGAGACCGTTGAAAACTGAAAAATGCAAATGGAAAGCCTCCGAATGGCGCAGCTGGTTGCTTTATTATGCAATTCCATGCTTATCGGGAATCTTGGATCCTTACGCCTTGCAACATTTAGCCCTATATGTGAAGGGTATGTTCACGCTTCTTCAAACAAGTATAAGCGATGAAGATTTGATAACGACAGAAGCTAATTTTGAAAGATTTGTCATATTATTCCAACTGCTGTATGGTGCAAGATACATAACGTTTAATGTTCATACTGTGAGGCATGCTGTAGACAGCGTTAGGTGCTGTGGTCCGCTGTGGGCGACTTCCGCTTTCCCGTTTGAAAGTAGAATACGTAACTTAAAACAGTGTGTCCAAGGGCCGAGAAACGTCAGTGAACAGATGAGTAAAAAAACCATGCAGCGGAACGTATACCACAGTCTCTTACACGAAGCGGACACATCTCTTCCTTATTCACGGTTTATCCAATCATTGTTTGGAAGAACGGAAGTCGCGTCGTACGCTAGAACTGCATCAGGGTCAGTTGTCTTTTTAGGAAGCGGTACTACGTACACGGGTAGAGCTCGTGAAATTCTGAATTTACCACAGGATGAAATTAAGGCATTTAAGCGTTGTGTTTCGTCGGGTATATTAATTCACAGTGCGGCAACCGATAAAGAGACGAAGAAATCCGATGACACCGTTTTCCGTACGGAGGCGGGGAAATTCGTACAAGTTCTATATTTAATAAAATATCGCGAAACGGCGGTGGCCGAAGTTGCGTGCTTTAATGTTGAAAAAGTAATCGTACGTTGCGAACCAGAACAGTGTAAAAACCGCCCGAAAATAGACGATGTTACGATTGACCATTTGGTACGAGTAGTGGGAGACGACGGTACTAAACTAATGCGCGTTGAGCGTTTAATCGAAAAATGTGTAGTAATAAAAGTCGACGAGGAAACTTACATTGCGCGGATGCCAAATACGATCGAAATCCAATAAAACACGCACGGAAAATAAATTGCTGTCATTGCAACAACAAATGGAGTTAAGTTAACTACAGAATGGAGTGATAAAATGACAACACCAGTTGAGGTTAAATTAGCATCATTGGAGTAAATCCAACTTATCAATTCAGTAACATTCGCGGCATATTGAATAATTTTTACTATTTCTAGAGTATTTTTAACGACAGTAAATTTAACACAATCTTGGAGTAAATAGCGTCGCAATTTATTTTCCGTGCGTATACTACGTAATCAATCAAAGTCATTTTCCATCATGTAAAAGTGCGAATAGCAATTGACGCAAGTGGTTCAGAATCGAGCCGTTCATTATACCGCTATCATTTTTTAAGAGTATTGTTTTTTCTACGATAATTGCTCAATAAATAAAATCAAGATTTATACGTTGTTTATCCCCACACGCGTCACTTGAAATTGTTCAATAAACCGAACGTATTGTCATGTGTGTATGTGACGTAGCATGTCATTCAATGTATGTAGCCAATATAAGGTATATATAAATAAAATTAAAGTACATTTTGTGAGTAATGACATTATTTTTGTAATAATTATGGTCTGCACTTTATTTCAAGATGTCAATGTTATTCAGTGTATAGGTATGATGGGTCCGTATAGAAGCGGAAACGATCCGGCAATACAAGCCGTATAGACAAATTAACGTCTTCTTTATACGGCTCCTTCTCGTTTCTGTACTATAACGAATCGGTTTCGATAGAAATTTTTCTTCACGAGGATGTATATTTATACTTGAAAATGTAATCGCAGATAGACTCATGATATTTCTCAATAAACGTTATTTTGTATTGGATTTCAATATACGTTTAACCAATTCTTTTCAAGAGCCTTTGTTTGAACACCCATATTCTCCTTTACTGTTAAGCACGAAAACTACAATTGATAATAACGTTACGCGTTGTAATATGTCGGACAAGAAACAGACGGGTCCGAATAGGTAACCACGTCCGGCACTTTCCTGTCCAGAAAGCCTCTCGGACACACCTGAATTCCAGGCGTGTTGGATTGTCGTCCGGATACGGTTCGCTTCGCAGCGGATACATTGACGTGCTCATGATTAGCGCTGACGTAAGTCAAACACGACACAAATGAATGAATTATGTTCGGCCTCCGTGATACAGTTACAGTCCGGACCAAGACGTATAGACTGCGGAGGTCGTAAGGATTGCTGGCCCAAACGGAACGGGATAAGCGCGTATGAATTCCGTCAGCGTTTCGAAAACGGATACAGACGGATGGAATGTGAGGGTCGCGTTACTCGATGCCCGGCACAAAACCGGATACGTACGAGGAAGTTCCGTTCGGCCTCCGTGATACACTTAGATGCCGGACCAAGACGTATAGACTGCGGAGGTTGTGAGGATTGCTGGCCCAAACGAGACGGGATACGCGCGTATAAATTCCGTCAGCGTTTCGAAAACGGATACAGACGGATGGAATGTGAGGGTCGCGTTACTCGATGCCCGGCACAAAACCGGACACGTACGAGGAAGTTCCGTTCGGCCTTCGTGATACAGTCAGACGCCGGACCAAGACGTATAGACTGCGGAGGTCACGAGGATTGCTGGCCCAAACGAGACGGGATACGCGCGTATAAATTCCGTCAGCGTTTCGAAAACAGATGCAAACGGATGGAATGTGAGTACCGTGGAATAGAGTCCGGACGAAGACGTATAGATTGCGCATGTCGGGAAAATCGCTGCCGGGAATGAAACCGGACACGTACGTGTAACTTCCGTACAGATTTTCGGATGTTGATACAGTTCGTATACAGACGGATAGATTGCGGAGATCACGATAATCGCTGCTCGGAAGAGAAACGGATACGTACGTATACGGCCCATACATTACGTGTAGAATGTGGATACAACCGGATGAAGTACGTATCAGCGATTTTCTTAACTCGGATACACTCCCTATGAATCCACATGTAATCCGCATACACTTTCCTTCGTCCGGATACAATGCAGATAAACACAGATAAATAACATATAAAATTATGTACGGAATTCATCGGATATTTTATGCAGGGATGTTCAAGTAGTTGAAGAAAATACTCAATTAATTTGTTTAGAAAAAATTTGATGATGAAAAAGATAGACATTTAGAAAATATCGAACCTATAAGTGGAGAAAATGAAATACTGGAAAATGAATCCGAAATAAATGAAAACAATGAAAAATCTTGTGAGTCTGATTCTTTATCTTCTACTCAGACCTTCGGGGAAAGCAGAAATGATAATCAGAGTGAAATAAATGTTGAAAATGTTAATGAAATTGAAGATACAAGTAGAGAAGATTTGAGTGTAAAAAGAACTTCGACTAGAAAGAAAAGTCCTGTTGATAGATATGGAAATCCAGTATCTCATTTCATTTATAAATGCAAATGTACCGAACACATACGAGGAGGCGCTAAACTCTAGCGAGTATAAACAATGGCAAATTGCGATGGACTCTGAAATGAAGAGTTTAAAGAAAAATGACACATGGCAAATTGTCGAAAGGCCAAAAGATAAAAAGGTCATCGATGTTAAATGGGTCTTCAAAAAGAAAAATAATAATGTTTATAAAGCCCGATTAGTCGTAAGAGGTTTCCAACAAAAGGAATATATCGAAAACGTCTATTCGCCAGTAGGGAAAATGCAAACCTTGAAAATTTTGTTGTCATACAGTTGTAAAAATAATCCACACATAGAACAAATGGATGTTGAAACAGCTTTCCTCAATGCAAAAGTAAAAACAGAAGTATACATTAATGAACCGAAAGGTTATGAAACAGGTGACAATAAAGTTTGCAAGTTGCAAAAGGCTCTATACGGTCTCAGAGAAAGCCCTAGAGCTTGGTACTATGATTGCTTTAATAAATTCGTTGAAAAACTGAACTTTGTAAGAAGTAACTACGATTACTGTCTACTGCGAGGACCAGGTGAAAGAGAATGGTCCGTCCGCCCAGACACCTTATATTTCGTATTTTCATGGGGATAGCCACTCGTTGCGCTGAAAAATCCCTAGGGTGATTTTGGCGCGCGGTCGATGCAACTCGGCAGCCATTGTTGATAGAAGCCGGCTGACTGTCAATACATCGCGGAAGGTAGACGTGTGGGGTTATGTTCGTTTATTTGAAGCAAATGATAAATGAAGTGAATAAAACCTTCGTGAACAAGCTATGAATATTTATCAAAAATCGATCAATCAGTTTCGAATGATATCTATCAACGAATTAACCTCAGCTGTAACCGGAAATTAATTAGAATTAAAGAGTTCATGGAGAAGAACCAATTTAAACGAAATTATTAATCGTTTCCTGGGGTTGAAGCTTCAATAAATTGAACTAGGTAAGGGAGAAAAACTTTATTGAAGCTGAGTAAAAGTTCATTCAATGCATAACAAGGATAATTGTCATGTTGTAATAAATTAGTCTTCGTTACAGTCATTTAAAACTGATTGATCAATTTTTGATAAATATTCATACCCTACGAAAAATGTCGTATAGAATTTGGCAATTCCGTATAAGTTTCGTATAGCTTTTCCGAAGTGCTCCGGATAGACGTCTATAGGTTTTTGATACGTACGTATCTGGACGAGAAAATCCTATGCGGGTTACGTACGTGTCTTTAAGGATTGTATTCGGATGCAAAAATTCTCAACAGTGACATGTATCCGTTTTCATCTGACTTCTATCTACGTTCAAAATGGCAACCGGAATCGATACGGACCCGCCCGGCTTCTTCTCGGGCGGCGCTTACCACCAACACCGTCATTTATCCGTTCGAATGCGGCTCCAATACGCTATACGGGAACTATACGTACGCGCCTGGTTTTCTTCCGGCTGCGATGATTGCAGGGATGGAAATTCATCAGTTTCCATCCGCGCTCCATCTGCCTTCAAATCGGCAACCGGAATCAATACGGACCCGCCCGGTTTATTTTCGGGCTGCGCTTACCGCCAACACCGTCATCTATCCGTTCGTATGTGGCTCCAATACGCTATACGGGAACTATACGTACGCGCCTGGTTTTCTTCCGGCTGCGATGATTGCAGGGATGGAAATTCATCAGTTTCCATCCGCGCTCCATCTGCCTTCAAATCGGCAACCGGAATCAATACGGACCCGCCCGGTTTATTTTCGGGCTGCGCTTACCGCCAACACCGTCATCTATCCGTTCGTATGTGGCTCCAATACGCTATACGGGAACTATACGTACGCGCCTGGTTTTCTTCCGGCTGCGATGATTGCAGGGATGGAAATTTATCAGTTTCCATCCGCGCTCCATCTGCCTTCAAATCGGCAACTGGAATCAATACGGACCCGCCCGGTTTATTTTCGGGCTGCACTTACCGCCAACACCGTCATCTATCCGTTCGTATGTGGCTCCAATACGCTATACGGGAACTATACGTACGCGCCTGGTTTTCTTCCGGCTGCGATTGTCACTGGTATACCAATGCATGGCGTAGGTGAGTGGATTGTATCCCGCCAACGGTCGAATTCGTTCGCCATCCGGTCATATCCGTAAACGATCCGCAACGACAACGTGCCGAACGTACTTACCTATCCGGTATTTTCAGTCCCAATCGGCACCTATGGTATTTCAAGCGTGCGATGCTACTTTTACTTGTACTTTGCGTATACTGAAAGTTAATAAGGAATATGCAGGTGGTTTAAATGATAATGGTAGCCTTTAGTAAATCAATCTTCTGTTGAACGTTTATTGTAATTGAACGTATCATTTATTAAATATCTCCGATTTCGCAAAATCATCAATCGATTGTATAATTTCATTATAATCAGTGTCAGAACATAAAAAATATAATCAACGGTAATTAAATATAATTATGACGATCGACTTAGTTTACATGCTATGGTTTGTTACAAAGGAAGCTTACATACACGTACGCCTTATAACATAGGCCTATATACGATTATGTATAGTTAGTTATTTCACACTATATCTTATATTTTATTTCGTTTCATTTATTGTTCTTTCTTTTTTCTGTCCTTTTACACCTTTACCGTGACCTGACTCAGATATTTTATTTTATTTTGACGTCAAAAACACTACGTACTTTACGCGTCTTTCATTGTATCTCTATCGTGTTGGGCAACCTCGAAATGAACGTTTCTCGATCAGTGACCCTCATGACCACACATTTTTCTACCAAACGCGTCACGCGTATCACTTTGTCACCCTCGGACGATACTACTCTTACCAAATAGTCTATCGCGACATCTCCAATTCCCGGGCCTGCTGGAGAATGTTCGTCCTCGCAACGTACGACAACTTTTTCAACCCCGTAGTACGCAACTTCGGCCAAGGCCATACCACGATATTCAATCAAACGCAACACTTGTACGTATTTGCCTGTATTTGTAAGAAACATTGTGTCGTCGGTCTTTGTCGTGATTTGATCGCACGCCGCGCTGTGAATGACCATGCCCGACGAGATACAGCGCTTAAAGCTTCTAAGGTCATCACGTGGTACATTTGCAAAGCAAGGAGATGAACCACTGTACTGGAAACCTTTTCCAGGGAACACAATTGATCCACATCTTGTATGTGACGTGACTTCCGTTCTTCCGAACAACGATCTTTGGAACTCTATAGCATCAGGCGATACGTCAGCATCCTCAAACAAACTACGGTATACGTTGCGCTGTATAGATTCCCGCGTCATCTGTTCGCTGACGCCTTGTGGCCCTTGTACACATTGTTTCAAGTGGTATATCTCACTTTCGAAGGGGAAAGTGGAAGTTGCCCAGAGCGGCCCGCAACTCCTAACGCTTTCTACAAGATGTTTTACAGTATGAACGTTGAAGGTAACGTATTTAGCACCATACAGTAACTCAAATATTATGACAAATCTGTCCAAGTCACATTGTGTTTTTTTCAATTCCACCGCGCTGATATTCATTCTAAGAAGCGTGTAAATACTGTTCACGTACAAAGCGAGATGTTGCAAAGCATAATTATCCAAGATTCCAGTTAGGCATGGAATCGCATAGAAAAGTAACCAGCTGCGCCATTCGGACGCTTTCCACTTGCACCTGTCCGTCATTAACGGTCGCACAAGTCGGTGTACTTCTCGTGGGGGGGTCATTCGCATTAGCCGCTCGTTCAACTCCTGCATTTGCTCTTTCCTGAGTTTGATGGGACAATTGGGATCGCAGAACATGTTAATTAATTGCAGAATAACACCGTACAAGTCCCCGTGTAAGTAATCTCGCGCAAAGCCCCAAATCATGTCGAATGCTTCCAGAAAAACTAGAACGGATTCACCCCTGACACCACGCACGTCACTCTTTTTCTTTGTTCCACGCATCTCGAGATTTTTTTTTTGTCGCTTGTCTAACATCTGCTAAGTGTTGCCGATGCGTTCGTTCCTCTGGATCGGGTTCCTCCATGAGGAAACGCATGCAACCGTTTATGTGTTTACCCTTCGAGTAACACCACGAGCAGCCGTAATACCCATTAAATTGCAATCTATTTTGCAGCAGTGGTCTGGCAACGCTGTCGACACTGCAGAACAATGGCTTCAGTAAGAAATGCACCTGTTTTCCACCAACTTCTGCATAGAAACCGACCGTGCCCAACCTGTTTACTGCCTTCACGAAAGGTCTTAGGTACGTGTTCATCAGATCCGGAGACGGTTCTTTCTTGACAACACACATGCCGGCCAGCAAGGGGTATCGAAATCTGACCCGTGGAGACAGTTCGTTTATCGTCAGAAGTATGGGCCAAAATGCCCGTTTGGAACTTTTGAAAAGAGGCGCCCCGTCTGTATTAAAAGCGCAGCGACTGACGCGGTGTTTCGGCAAGTAGTTTTTCGTACAGACTACCGTCGTATACGTCGCGAATGGAATCAGACGAACGCGGTACTTTGGGATCTAAATTTTCCAAATTCATGGCCAGATCCTCGTTGATCACCTTCAACCGTAGCAGAGTCAGTATTTGATACTCTAAGTCTATGGATGCGAAACAATTTGGCCCGTCCAAGACCAACGAATAACTTTGACAGCAGGTATCGCACGTCGCCTCGTGATTTCGAAAACATCCCTTACTCACAGGCGCTTCCAGCTGTTTGTAACATACCTCGCAATAGAAATGATACATAGTCGCCTCGTCAGGGGCATGAAATATTTTCGATAAGTAATAATCACTGATTGTCCATTCACTGTACTCAGGGCCAGCCAATAATCTCACGAGGCTTATCACGGCACGCCTCGCTTTTCCGTTTAACGAAAATCGGCTACACATTCCAAGTATGAACAAGACTACTTGCCACGATTTCGTATTAGATGCGGGAAACATCAAGGCATCGCCTGAATCGGAGCGCATATATTCTCTGACCTTCTCCACCGTGAAATTTGTGCGATCGAAGTCAGCTCGTATCGGCGACCACGCACCATCGTCGGTATCCGCAGGTGACAATGACTCCCTTGACGGTGGATCGTCCACATCCGAACCATCACTGTTATTACCGGAACACTCCGATGTTGAGACTGCACCGGAGACGATTGATTGATCGGCTTCATTGTCATCCCACAGGTCATCGCTATCAGACGTGTCCGTCAAACATGAAGGTCCCGCTGGAAGTAGTTCAACTGCAACATCCTCCTCGGCGTCGTCGGCCTGCAGGGGCGCATTTCTTGCAGCCGGAATACCTTCAACACGAATAATGATACTTATCAATAGCATAATCGACGAATGTGACACTAGCATTCTTTCCATCACAACAATTATGGAAACACCCATCGCAGCGGGGACCTCAATATCGTTGAAACCCACAAAAAAAAAAAAATGACATACATATATACGCGTTAAGTGGTCGTATGGCATTCCGGATACACTAATACGTATGTGTATTCGGATTCTCATCCGGAATTTCGGATTTCTATTGAAATTTCATTGGATGGGATACATGGAATTTCATTAAGCATGTCGCAATGAACACTTACCACAATCTGAAGAAATCGCGTCAGCACTATCGGTCGTGGATTCACAAGCGTCGGTGGAATAACCTGATGGCTCCGGATCAGCGACGTGTCGCGTAGACTGGGATCGTGATCTTGCGCCTGCCAGTGTTGCGTTGATCCCCTTGCGTTCTGTATATAAAGGCGATTAGGTAATGTCAAATTTGTGGGTGACGTGCATTTACGAAATATAATCCACAGCACATACACCTCCGTACAGATATACGCGCGCATTTCGTCAATATTAGATTAGATGTATACCTGCGGCAAGCGCGCGTTTGACAGCTAACTCCTTACGTCGAATCGTAATTGCTGACAACAATTTCATACCGTTCGAGTCGTACCCTGCTGTATTGCGTGATCGTTTCGACACCGGTTCGGCATCACTCATGACGAATGACTGTAACAAAATTAAGAATACCGAATGTACTAATTTTCTTCGTGTATGTACACACAAAAAAATGCTGTTTTACCGAAAGGACTGTGTTATATAGCACAATTGAATTTAAACGCTCGACATTTAATATTCGTACAGTAGTGTTCAATATGTGCCTTATTGACATCGAGTTGTCGAATTTTCTGCACAGAACCGTAAATCAATCTAGTTTTGGTCGCTGCGCAGCAACAAGTTAGCCGGAAGTGTAAATAGGCATACATGAACATTACTGTACATACGTATATGCAAAAAATTACGGATGGAAATCGACATTTCGGATAGATCCGGGTATAAAACCCCGTATATGCTATACGGATTTTAGGGTTTTATCGTATAGCATATACGGGTTTTATACCCGGTTCTATCCGGATCTATCCGTCATTTTTTGTGGTGTTCACTTGAAAACATACTTCGCGATAAGACTTCGGATACAACCCGTTTCAAATCAGTGTTCAAAAACCATATAACACTTCGGATGGGGACGTCATTGCGTATACGACGTTTACAATAGAGATACTATCGAATTATACCTGACCTTCCCGTTACACGAATACTTTATTGATTTTGTACGTTCTTACCGTAATATAAATGCTCCTTCGCGATGGCAGGTGTACCTGAAGGACACTTCTATTACGTGTCAGATTATCCTCTTCAGCGGAACTGGATATATATATGTATATCAGCGTTATGCATCGTCACATACATATATTGCTTTATTATAATCAGTTTATACACAATATGCACACTTTGAATCACTGTTTATGTATCACATCTATACGTATGTCTGATGTTGAGGTATATTCAATGCAATGAAACATGAATTATGATGTAAACTCGGCGAATTATTCAATATTCGTTTATACTTCACAAAACGCCACTCTACGCCGCCAATTTGCCTGTCCGTCCGCGAGAGGCGCAGCCATATTGTACAACGTTATTCAACCGCACTCCTATTATCGGATGATTTATTGCGTTCGTATTTATTGTATTGCGAGCATGATATTGGAAAATTGTAATTGCAATTGTGAAATTTTATGGCATATATATGAATGAGTTCAGCTAGATGTTGACTCGTGGTTTATAGCGTGATCACTAGCGGGATCGATCAAGCGATGTTTTGACGCCTTCACTTCCGGCCGTCCGTCGATCCTCCATCTTTGGAGAATGGTGTTCCTTCTGTACGCGGTGTGTTTCTGTGTATCCGTGGATATAGTGATCAATTCTTTACCATCCGAATCGATAGACAGTGAATAATTGCAAAGGATAAGTTGGCCTGTCAGATGAAATATATATTTTTGCCGTAAAACCGTCAGTAAACATCAATATTTTGAGGTTAAATACGAGCATTGTGTGAATTTCATCGTATGACGCGTGTGGCGTCGGTAATTCGAACATCGTGTTTTCATTATATATTGCATTAGTATCATAACCTAAATTGTAAAACTTAGAGATGCCACCTAAAAAGAAAAAGGATTCGCGTCCTGTAAGTGCAGAAAAATTCGCGTTCCTCAAGTATTTGGCTCCGTGTACTAACACTGGCGACAAACATCCGACCAAGGAATACGTTGCGTTTTCACGCATCCGGAACTTTAATCCCGCGAAAATCGGAAACCGATCGTATGAGGTACTCTGCGGCAAAGAGGGGAATAATTACTGTCGCGCAGTCGTTGCCCTCGTTGGAGGTAAGTGATTATTTTATTGCGCCATATTTTATAATACATATTTCTAAACAAAAGTATGTCCCGTTCAAGTCACACTATTATAAAAGTCAACATAACCTACAATGTGACTGTGACAAGTCGGATACATGTCGCATACGAAAATTGATTGTGGATACAATGCCGGGTAAATGCGGATAGATGTCGGATAGCCACGAATATTTTAATTATTTGCGGATACAATGCCGGGCAGATGTCGGATAGCCACGAATATTTAAATTAATTGCGGATACAATGCCGGGTAGATGCGGATAGATGTCGGATAGCCACGAATATTTGAATTAATTGCGGATACAATTGGACTTAGAGATTGATACGCCACCCAAATATGCGGAGTGCCTTAATAAGCGTGAATACGAAGTTATTATTGATAATTTAGTGCTTTATTGATGTAAAATTGTTTTTCATCCGCGATGTCGATCACGTTCTTGACCTACAACTCGTGTCTTTTATGTGCTCATGTCTTTGATGTACACGTTTGTTTTTCGTCTGCGATGTCGGTCACGTCCTTGACCTACAACTAATGTCTTTGATGTACACGTATTCAATATACATATGTAATACACAATCGAAATTGCCGTTGGGCACGTAGCGGGACATTACATCACTCCAAAACACCTATCCGCATCTCTTTCCGTACAACCAATTATTTCGGAATCTGGTAAATTCGCAGTGCAATATACGTAAACATGCAGGTTACACGCGCAAAGAAAAAAAAGTTGAACATAAATTGTACAATTCCGTAGACTCATTAGCGGACGTCATAGAGAAGCACGAAGAGAGGCGGGCTTCTTTCGCAAGCACGAGGACTGTCAAGAACGCCTCGGACATGTCGTCGGCCAGCGAATTAGATACCAAGGTAATTCCGCAATTATGTAATAGGATAGATTATATTCGCACCACCGCAACATATATCATATATGTATACCGTATTTCAACTTGTAGAAAAAAAAAAATCTCATCAAAATGTACCTGACGTAAGCACGCTGGATATGGCTCAAAAGAAGTTGAAAAACATTATGGCTCACACTGATGGAAAGCAAACCATCAAGAATCATGTGGTGGATAAGCATGACGCGGTCAATAAGCGCCATGGTAAGTCTTCGAAGAAGTTGGATGAGGACAACCCAGCGACGGACAGTGGAGTTGCCTTGAGTAGCGCAGACGATGGCGCAGCTGACGAGGACAGTAGACCTACTCCATCACGCGAAAAGAGCGGCAAACTACAGACACCACCACAGAAACCACCACCAAGTGCTACCAAAAAGCGAAAGACATCCGTTAAATCGCCGCTTACCAAAAAGAACGAAAATTGTTCAGACGATCCGCCACCAAGTGCTACCAAAAAGCCGAAGACATCTGTTAGATCGTCGCTTACCGAAAATAACGAAAATTGTTCAGACAAACCGCCACCAAGTGCTACCAAAAAGCCGAAGACATCTGTTAGATCGTCGCTTACCGAAAATAACGAAAGTTGTTCAGACAAACCGCCACCAAGTGCTACCAAAAAGCCAAAAACATCCGTCAAATCGTCGCTTACCGAAAAGACCGGAAATTGTTCAGACAGATCTGACACCTCATTTAAAGCGACCACCAAATCACACCAAAAGGCCACAAAATCCGTGACCGCACAGACCTCATCTAAACCACTGCAAAGAAGCATTACTCATCGAAAATTAGAGATGCCAACCATAACCGGGAATGAGGATGACGCGTCAACTGCATCTGACACAGACGAAGAACACGTATTATTGTCCGAGATCGACAGCGACGCAGATACTGTGTTGATCGGCAACAATAATTCGAATACGCCGCTAAGGTACAAAGAAAAGAAGGGCCGTTCCGCTGAATCAATGGACGACGCCAAACTGGATGCTGAGTTAAACGTGGTTAGTGATTTTTATATATTTAGGTCGCAAAATGCTTTTTCAATATCACCGGATATTGGGCGACTCAAGTTTCATATACGGGTGTACATGTATGCATAGCTAAATGATCCTCTTTATATCGGAATGTGTACAAAAATATGTATATGGTGCTTGCAGGTTGCTGCCACCATGCAGAATTTAAGCGACAGTAGTGACGTCGACAGCGACGATGAAGGGGGTAGTCACAGGTCAGCAGCGAAGATAAAGCGTCTACGACGCGAAAACAACCTGCTGAGGGCCATGAATCTCAGTCTACAACGAAGACTGATGATAAATAACGAGCAGGTTGAAGGTATATATACTATATATTTTGTTGCCCGCGTCTCAATATATAATATTTATCATGCATATTTATAATTAATGTTTGCTGAAATATGTTTGTAATATATTATGTGGCTCATCATCTACTTCAATGTGTTTCGTTATTAACTTAGCGAATTGATTGTATATACGTCTTTAAAACTTACAGCGACGATTAAGAACGTCGACATAGAGTCGCGCCAAGGAGTGATGCAGCGTATCACCGCGGGTGAGGACGTTAGGGTTGGCTTCGAAAACAAAATGACAGGAATGGTGAGACGATAATATAGTAATAATCTGTATGCATGTATTATTGGAGCTTGAAAATAGGTGCGCTGTGTATATACGGGGCATTCCACGCCAACTCGACCTGGGTCCGAACTTTGACCTCTCGGATTTGACCCGCGATTTTTTATATGATTGCTCTCACTTTGAAAGGCACTCAGTATTTTTTTTTTTTTTTTTTCGACGTGGCCTGAATTTTCTAGAATTTTCCAAATGGTCGTATTGATCGACACAATTTAAAAATCTGAAAAAATTCTGAAAAATCATGTGTCAGATATCAACATTTTCAAGCTTACAGCCGAAGTGGGGCGATTTCTCCTTATTACTATTTTCAAGCTTTTTTCGAAAGAAAAATTTGAAAAAATTGAAAATTTTTCCAGATTTTTCGTAAGAATTTTTTTTTTTTTACTCTGCTCATAAAGGTTTTTTCAATTACAAAAAATCGGAAAAAATTGTCAAAAATCCCGTGTGACATACAAAAACGTTTCCGCAATCATCTGTAGTGAATACCTCCCGCATCTAATTTTTTTTTGGAAAAAGCTTGAAAACAGTAATAAGGAGAAATCGCCCGACTTCGGCGGTAAGCTTAAAAATGTTGATATCTGACACATGATTTTTCAGAATTTTTTCAGATTTTTGAATTGTGTCGATCAATACGACCATTTGGAAAACTCTAGAAAATTCAGGTCAAGTCGAAAAAAAAAACGTACTGAGTGCCTTTCGAAGTGAGAGCAATCATATAAAAAATCGCGGGTCAAATCCGAGAGGTCAAAGTTCAGACCCAGGTCGAGTTGGCGTGGAATGCCCCATACATGAATATATACAGGTCAACGTGTGACATATATCGTTCGCTTTCACGTTACAGATGCATGCAGGGTACGGGTACTGGATAAGGGCCAATGATTATCACACGCTCCGTTTGAAGCCCAACATGCCCCCAAGTAGATTCATAGGGAATGTGGCCAGATTGATATTCACGGATGCCGTCCTAAGACGATCATCGGTATCGGGGAAACCCAGCAATGCCCACAGAATCGATAAGAATGGTCAACGAATTGCGCCTAAACCGGCCCTTGATCCCAAAGGTCTGGATGCTGTAGCTGGTAAGTAGAATTATCAACATTGAATATAATAGGGTGCCGCAATCATGTTCCCAGCGCAAAAAACCTAACAATTACAAGAAAGTGAACATGAATTCCGTATACGTTCGTATAAATGCGAATACAAGAAACCGGATATGTGTATATACGAAATCAATGATTTTTGTCGGGTTTTTTGTTCAGAGAATTGCTACGTAATATATACAGGGTGGTCCATTTTAATTTACGCAGGCGAATATCTCGAAAACTAACAGTTATAAAAGAAAAAGTTTCATACAAAACTTGAAGGGTTTTGAGGGGGAAAGATAATGCTGATATGTGTTGACTTGTGGACTTCGCCAATTCCGAGATTTCGCAAGTAACTTCGGATTTTAGATAGGGAACACATGTTTTGGTTGGGGGCAGCTGATAGCGAGATCAAAGACTCATTCAAATACGGAAGCAAAAAAAATTGGAAAAAAAAAAAATTTGCAAAAAAAATTGGAAACAAAAATTTCGCGAATTTTTTTTTTTTTGCAAAAGATTGTTTTTTGTCTCTAGCTTTCAAACACATTCATTGTTTATCACTCTTGAGTCCGAAATAAGCTGTGTGTTATTGATCTACGAATTTTTTTTACTAATCTGGTACATTCAAACTTTCCAATTTCAAAATTGGCGAGAAATATTTTAAGCTAGAGTGATAAACAATTAATGTGTTCGAAGGCTGGGGACAAGAAAACAATCTTTTGAAAGAAAAAATTCGCGAAATTTTTTTTTTCCATTTGTTTTGCAAATTTTTTTTTTTTCTAATTTTTTTTGCTTTCGTATTTGAATGAGTCTTTGTTCTCGCTATCAGCTGCCCCCAACCAAAACATGTGTTCCCTATCTAAAATCGGGAGTTACTTGCGAAATCTCGGAATTGGCGAAGTCCACAAGTCAACACATATCAACATTATCTTTCCCCCTCGAAACCCTTTAAGTTTTGTATGAAACTTTTTCTTGTATAACTGTTAGTTTTCGAGATATTCGCCTGCGTAAATTAAAATGGACCACCCTGTATATTGCGACACTGCTTTTAATCTCGTTGCATTCATTATCGGTTACAGCAATCACTCGATACTGGATGACGCTACAGGAAAAGCCCGAAGACGAAATTATTGGCGCGATCTCCAAAAGGAATGAACTTATTGCTAAAAAAATCTACGACATCATGCGTGAGCGTAAAACAAAGGCGGCTGAAGCGAAGGTGGCTGATGAAGCGGAGGGCGCTGAAGCGCAGGCGGCTGAAGCGAAGGGCGCTGAAGCGCAGGCGGCTGAACCGCAGGCGGCTGAAGCGCAGGCGGACGACGACCGACGTACATCTGATTCGCTGGACGACGCGGAGGACGACACCACATCTAGCAACCGCGTACAATTTACAGGAGAGGACGATGATGAAAGCGATGCCGAATTCGAATCAGGTGACAACGGCGAGGTGACCGAGAACGATGACTCCAGCTCTGATTTGGAAAAAGACGAGCAAATTGAGGACATGTCCGATGATACAATTCTGGAAAGCCATCAAATTGATTCACTGGAAGGGGGTCATCCGGTGATTATTGATCCTGAATTGTTGCCAGAGCCTCACACTGAGGGTACAATAGTAACTACAGAGAAGTTGCGACAAGTTGATCGTACTGATCACGATCAGAAAAAAACCAAACGCGGCGGAGAAGCGGTATCGTCGACGGAAGACGACACCGATGCGTTGGCGAGAGACGCCAAAAATATTAAACTCGACAGAAATAACGAGGCTGCAGAGACAGAAGCACCGCACCTCGATGATGGGATACTTTATAACAAAGAAAACGCCTATAGGTATATATTGTAACATTGCATGTTGCAGCAGACTCCTTACCCCTTAAACGACCTTAGCGGAATGTATGATTACGAGTAAATGAGTAGAGTGACCCCGAGGTCTGACCATAATTCTGAGAGGCGACCGTGACCGACTAAAAAACCATAGACCCTATTATTTATTCTTTTGTTTTGTTTTACGACTTTTCTCTGACATGTGGGAGCCGAGACCTATCCGACGGCCAAAAACTGAGACCAATACGCCACTCGACGGACGCATGACGCCCAAAAATCGACTGTTGAGGTCCTGTTTCAACGAACGCCACCTAAAAAGCTCCGGAGGAGAGTAGTGGCCATGCTACCTCCAACGACGAGGCCGAGAGGACACGGGGGAGTGCCGAGGGCACTCTACAACGCGGGATATCGGTGGTGGAAGAGATTCCCACCACCAAGAAGAGCCTGCAACCCGTGTTCCTCCGATTTAAAATCACCGTAGCGAATTTCAAAATTTCGCGCGTTGCGACAATAGGTCTCCATACTAAAGGATCCTGCGCTCGATACGAAAAATCAATATTCGACCGAGTAATGAGGGCGCTGAGTACCGGCGCCATGCGGTCTACTCACTCTGCGTTAGACTAGTGTCCCGAGCACACGAGTGCCAAATTCTGTTACTGTGTTCTAAGAATTCGTAGCGTTTTGCGTTCGAGCCCCGTGGGCCATTTACAGTATTTTCTTATTTTCGTATTTTCATCTTTTTCCTTGTGGGTGTGTGAGTGGACGACTGAGAACTGAAAGGCTGGCGATGAATTACGGGAGGGAAAAAGTCCTCTTCGTCAGGTGGCTGGAAGACGGTAAGCGTTAGCCATTCTTACTCATAATAATTCGAATTCGGCAACGGCCGTCTGCCATCTTGCCTTAATTCAGCCACAAGGCTCTTTAGTATTTTTGAGATTCGAATTAAGTCGATCTCCGAAGGGTAGGCCGTCACCAGTGTCCCACTGCATCTGAGTTAGAGTTCGAGTCAATATTTCATAGTAAAGTATTTCGTGATCTAGAGTAAGCCGGGTCGATACTCGTCGTACCTGAGTGCGACAAAGATAGATAGTCAGTCACTGTCGCTCTCTCTTCCTCCTGCGGGGAGAGACGAAGCTCGAGGCTTAGCCGAGAGCCTCTATTTATTTCGGGTTCGAGTAAATTTTTCATATTTGTTTTTCGGGCAATTATTTAAATTACTGATTGCGTTAGGCGCAGAGTTAGGTTAAGTTAGTTTTAGTAAAAATTGTAAATAATAATTTATTAAACGGGAGGTTTCGTCTCACGGAGGCGAACCAGCCGTCTTCAACGGCTGGTGACGTCACAGGTTGCGCTTAGTTATTGTTATTGTTGAATTAGGCCGCGAACCTCCCGACTTTGTTGTTCTATTTATTGTTTGAGTCCAAGACTGTCCTTTCGTTAGTTCTAAGTTTGTTAATTATTTGTGAATTTATTTTCCTCGTGGAAGTAATTAGTGTTTTAGCTAATTTATTGTCTCACGAGGACTTGATTTGTCGAGTTCTTTCTTTTTGATTTATTTTTCCTTGTTATTGCTCTCCTACGTGGAAGCCAGTAGTTTATTTAGTATTGTAAAACTCGCAAATCGCGGCCAGGTCGCCTTTACACGACCTGTAGCCGTTTTATACCCGCGGGGAAGTACCCCCGGGTACACGATTTGTTATTTATATTTTTCGTATTTCGTTTATTGAATAAATTCTATTTTTCATTATTAAATTCAAAACTTCGAGTCGTTAATTAACGCCCAGCTAATCCTTCATTTAATCCTGACCCCTCTCCGCGGTACTGTTGCTAGCCGACGCTTCAGTATAGTCTGTTTAGATTTGGTTTAGATTTTTGAAATAGGCGGTTAGCCGTCAGGCGCCCAACATCTTGTTTAATTTTCAGGTTTAGCTAATTGTCGACTGGGTTGACCTCGGATGCTGGCTATCCGGTCCAGATCCGAGGATCAATAAAAATCCACGTCACAATATATACCGTATATATTATGATACTGGCTGCAGTAAATTCGCAGCAAGACTGAGAATAAATATAAATATAAGGTGATATTATGGTGCAAGACCAATAATGTTTTATACAAATAAAAGTATACGATTGAGAAACAGAATTCATGCGTCGCGTGTTATGTTATTATTATTATTATTATTATTATTATTATTAATACTATTACTATTATTATTAGATGTACTGTGACGTTGCAGATTAGCTGCCGTCACAAGAATATCTAAATCATATATTTTTCGCCATATCGCGAGAGAGAGAGAATATCGCCGTCTAGACCCTCGGGATACAAGTGACACACCTAGCAATAAGCAATAGAATTAGACTAATTTGAAGTGTTTTTCTGTTAATGTACCGCGAGAGAGAGAGAGAGAGAAAGACGATTCAGAAGACACCGATCCCGAACTTCCGCTACGAGAACTTCCGCTCCAGAGATGACGACGACGGTATGCAGTCCGGTACCGATCTCAGTACTCAGGATAGTACCGAATCATCTACGGGGAGGGTCGTAGATCTTGGTCGATTATCGCTAGGGAGTGAACAGGGCCTGCATACAGCCTCCTGCCAGCAGATACATCTTACCATCCAGCACCTGGTTGTCACGTCGAGTCCATCCAGCTTACATCACCCGATCAAATATTAGAAGTCGACGTCACGCAAAGTCCGGCATAAGGACGAGTGACGTAACGTATCGCCGAGGGACCATTCGCCGTCGTGTAGTCCATGAAACAGTGGGCTATCACTGTGTATTGCACCCCTCGGGATTGATAGCTTGAGAGGAATCGCTAAGTAAGAGCCAAGGTCACACCCTCCCGCCATCATCTCGCCGCTGAAATATCGCCGAACGGCTGTTCTATCGCGCGAAGCGCGACGATTATCGCCTGCCGATAGGCAAGAAGATTTCGCTTTGAGCCGGTCAGCTGACGAGCTGATCGCTCGAACAGCGGGATTAGCAGGACCAATAGGATAATTACTAGGTCCTGAGGTTCCCCACCTTTAACCTACGAACCGAACCACCTAATTGTCGCCGGAGCTCATCACTTCTACGTTCAACCTCGTTGCATTTAGACGTATTACCACTCACTTCGTTATCTCTCTCGCTTTTTCGAATTAAGTTATTCAAATCAGTTAAGTTTGTGCACCATTAATATCGCTGCATAAGGTAAGGTCTTTATGATCAGTATTAGCTAGAAAAGCCACGAAAAGTACCGCTGAATTTCTATTAGATTAAGTCTCTTTGCATTTTTGAGTCGAGTTCCGTCTTTTCGGAGCATTCAGTAGTAATCTAGTAGTTAATACGCCTTATTTGTGTAGAGTACAGCCTACGGGCTACTCGATTCGTTTTATAGTCTTTAAGTTACAGAAATTCAGCAAAAGCACTTCGTGGTTGGTTGTAGATTTGTTAGAATATCTTTTTGCATAATATCTTTCGCTTTATCAGTCTAATTTCTATTTGCCTGTTTCGCCTATGATCTGTTAATACAATTTGATAGCTCATTCTTGCTTAATTTCTCGCCTTGAGAATATCTGATACTCATTTATCGCTATCTTTGATTTATTGGAATATCTTTGATTAATTAAGTCGTAGTATAATTGTGCATGGTGTGTCGCTTACTATCCAACTCCCTGAGGGTTGGCTGAACGTAGTTAGTCCTACTTTTAAGTTGTTCTAATTATTCTATTTGATTTCTTTGATTGATTTCTTTGCTATATTTGATTTGCTCATTTTTGATATACTGTGTTAATTCGTATCGATTAATATATCGCTTATCGTACCGCCGTAAAGTAGAGTATACGACTCGAATTCTAGTCACCTGGTTTCGCTGATACTACTGTATTACGGGGAGCTAGGGCGGACATGAACGAGTCGTGATAAAAAGAATAATATCTTTTATTGAATTTCGATCGGCTTGGTCAAGCGATTTATTATGGTAATCTGTTAACTATAAGTTCTATATCCGAATTTCTATCTGCTAAACTATTCTATCGTCTTACCTAAATTCATCTGTAATATTTATTGAGTCCTGATAACGCCAAATAATTAATTAATATCGCTAGCGTGCCGCAGTTAGAAAATTTGCTATAGAGTATCGTATCGCTCGGTGATACGTAGCCTGGAAAGTAGCTTAGCTTGTATTATATCGCTTCTCCAGCGCTCGCTAGCTAACCAGCGTGTTTACGTTTTTTTTATACTGCTGTGTCGCAGAATAAGGCTCAATAATATAATATTCTCTTCTATCGTCAAATCAGTAATTTCTAAAGTATTATTCCAATCGTCAGTTTCATACATTATTAGTAACGATTATTCTGATAACTGTTTCCGCGTAATTTGGTATTTCTGATTATATCTGAATTTCCTTGTTACCGCTGAGAAATCTGTTACCGCTCAATTTATGAACAATATACGAAATCGTAGATTTCACTGAAGGAATTTATATCTGGTGTTTTATGTTTTATTAATTAGTAAGGTGAATCCACCCACTCTACCCTTATCTTTGACAATCTGAGTCAGCTGTCGCTTTAAGGCCGTCGTTCCGGCAATTTAGTATTTAGTTGAGTACCGCTGAGATTTAGTAGATTCTGTTTTTGTAAAAACGACACTCACGTGTCTGGCGCCCAACACTACCTGAAATTTTCTTTAATTTAGTATTTTATCTAAGGAACGCCGTAGGGTGCGGAGTACACTCTGAAACTCCGTTACAGTACATAGTACCTTTTAGCGAGTCATACTTAGCTGTACTTCGTAATCTTCGTAGCGGTATACCGCGATGATTCCTTGAAAGTTAACAGTCAGTCACAGCCAATTCGACACTACCCGAGTTTTTCGTCTGTTTTTCGCAGGCTTGCCATCCCCTTTATAATTTTAAATTGTAAAAGGCCGTCGAATGATTTAAAATGAATAAATTGTTTTAATAATTAATTAATTCAATAAATAATAAATAATTTACTAACTAAATAAATAAATAGATGATTGAATAAATGATTAAATAAATAAATGTATAAATAAATAAATAAATAGATAATTGAATAAATAATTAACTAAATAAATGTATAAATAAATGTATAAATCAATAAATGGATAATTGAATAAATAATTGACTAAATAAATGTATAAATAAATAAATAAATAAATAAATAGAAAATTAAATAAATAATTAACTAAATAAATGTATAAATAAATGGATAATCAAATAATTGAATGAAAAAAAAAATGGCTTTGTGAAATCCATGCATCGTAAAAGCAAAGCAGGTAAGTGATAATGATAATTAATCTAATTAATGTTATTATTGATACAACCAAATCGTATACTGATTAATTTTGCTATTGCAATATAATTTATTGTTATAAAAACTGTTAACAATATGATGATTGAATTAGAAATTTTAATTAACTATGAACCCTAATTACGAAACAATATTGGTTAAAATCAATAAATAATTTTAAACCTTTTATTGACCAATAATTACATTATACGGTTTTGAAAACGCTACCAAATTCAATAATTTCGATAATTATGATAACTATAATTTCAAATAGACGAATGTCAATTTTGAACTTTCAAAAATAGAAAAAAAAAAATAAAAAAAAAAAAGACAATTTAATCAAGAAATCCACCAATACGGTGTTCAAAATGGCCACCCATCATCACCGTGCAGTAGTAAGTAAGTAAAGTACCCCAGGCGATCATAAAATGCGCCAGTAATATTTGAGACATGTTCTGGGGTCATGTCCTCCAAGATGTCGGTGATTCTTGCCTGGAGTACGGCACGGTTCTCAATGCGGCCTTGTCTATAAAGATTGCTTTTAACGTAAGCCCATAGACTATAATCTAGTGGAGAAAGGTCAGGGAACCGCGCAGGCCACTGGATAGTGGGACTTCCCCTGCCAACCCAGCGACCAGGGAATTCTTCATCCAGGTATTCCCTAACCGGCAGCGTAAAATGCGGTGGGGCCCCATCTTGCTGGAACCATACTCTCGGCCCCTAAGATATAGAATCAAAGAATGATGTTGTTAATAATATGAACAATGTTTGTACAGTTATTTACTTCTTATTTTCCAGTTTTAATGAGTATTCGATTCAATTAATGATGAATTAAATATTAATGATGATCTTCTTCTTCTTAAAGGGACCAGATTGTACCTGCAATCAGAGCGATTGAAGGGGACGTAAGTCAAATTTATTTAAATAATAGATTATGAATAATAATGGATTCAAATCTAAGTCCAGTAACCCGAAGCCTCGGTTTTTCCACGATTCATACAATAATAACAATAATAATAATAATAATAATAATAAGAAGAAGAAGAAGAAGATCATCATTATTATTTAATTCATCATTAATTGAATCGAATACTCATTAAAACTGCAAAATAAGAAGTAAATAACTGTACAAACATTGTTCATATTATTAACAACATCATTCTTTGATTCTATATCTTAGGGGCCGAGAGTATGGTTCCAGCAAGATGGGGCCCCACCGCATTTTACGCTGCCGGTTAGGGAATACCTGGATGAAGAATTCCCTGGTCGCTGGGTTGGCAGGGGAAGTCCCACTATCCAGTGGCCTGCGCGGTCCCCTGACCTTTCTCCACTAGATTATAGTCTATGGGCTTACGTTAAAAGCAATCTTTATAGACAAGGCCGCATTGAGAACCGTGCCGTACTCCAGGCAAGAATCACCGACATCTTGGAGGACATGACCCCAGAACATGTCTCAAATATTACTGGCGCATTTTATGATCGCCTGGGGTACTTTACTTACTTACTACTGCACGGTGATGATGGGTGGCCATTTTGAACACCGTATTGGTGGATTTCTTGATTAAATTGTCTTTTTTTTATTTTTTTCTATTTTTGAAAGTTCAAAATTGACATTCGTCTATTTGAAATTATAGTTATCATAATTATCGAAATTATTGAATTTGGTACCGTTTTCAAAACCGTATAATGTAATTATTGGTCAATAAAAGGTTTAAAATTATTTATTGATTTTAACCAATATTGTTTCGTAATTAGGGTTCATAGTTAATTAAAATTTCTAATTCAATCATCATATTGTTAACAGTTTTTATAACAATAAATTATATTGCAATAGCAAAATTAATCAGTATACGATTTGGTTGTATCAATAATAACATTAATTAGATTAATTATTATTATCACTTACCTGCTTTGCTTTTACGATGCATGGATTTCACAAAGCCATTTTTTTTTTCATTCAATTATTTGATTATCCATTTATTTATACATTTATTTAGTTAATTATTTATTTAATTTTCTATTTATTTATTTATTTATTTATTTATACATTTATTTAGTCAATTATTTATTCAATTATCCATTTATTGATTTATACATTTATTTATACATTTATTTAGTTAATTATTTATTCAATTATCTATTTATTTATTTATTTATACATTTATTTATTTAATCATTTATTCAATCATCTATTTATTTATTTAGTTAGTAAATTATTTATTCAATTTTACATTTATTTATTTATTTATTTATTTATATATTTATTTATTTATTTATTGAATTAATTAATTATTAAAACAATTTATTCATTTTAAATCATTCGACGGCCTTTTACAATTTAAAATTATAAAGGGGATGGCAAGCCTGCGAAAAACAGACGAAAAACTCGGGTAGTGTCGAATTGGCTGTGACTGACTGTTAACTTTCAAGGAATCATCGCGGTATATATTCCATGCATATCTTCGTACTAAATAGTGTTATGAGTTTTATGTATAACAAAATGACTCCGTCATTTTTGTGTGTATAAATCATACGCGGGATCCACTGTCCTTCTAGGCTGGGATACAACCAGATACGTACCAGGTACGTGGAGAAACCGAGCCTGGATGGACGATTCCGTATACGTACAAAAAATGACGGATAGAAATCGACATTTCGGATATGATCCGGGTATAAAATCCGTATACGCTATACGATAAAACCCTAAAACGATAAGACCCTAAAACCGTATAGCATATACGGGTTTTATATCCGGATCATATCCGAAATGTCGATTTCTATCCGTCATTTTTTGTAGTATACGAAACTCACCGCATGTTGGCGGATAGTAGGCGGATACATTCCGCATACGAGCAGGATCAGCGTGAACCTACATTTCCCGGATAGAAACGGATACGAACCGGCTACGAATGCGACCTCACATGTCTGAACATTTCTGTATAGGTACCTATCGAACCCGCCATTAATTTCCGGATACAGTGCGGATACATTCCGCATACGAGCGGGATCAGCGTGAACCGACGTTTTCGGGATAGGAACGGATACAAACCGACAACGAATGCGACTAAGCATGTCAAAACATTTCCGTATAGGGTCAGATGAAAACTGGATACAAAATTCACAGTTTCAGCCGATAGAACCGGACCAAGGTCGATCGAGGCGACCGTGCGCTCTTCGAACATCTGTCGCATAGAGTCGGATGAAAACTGGATACAAAATTCACAGTTTCAGCCGATAGAACCGGACCAAGGTCGATCGAGGCGACCGTGCGCTCTTCGAACATCTGTCGCATAGAGTCGGATGAAAACTGGATACAAAATTCACAGTTTCAGCCGATAGAACCGGATCAAGGTCGATGGAGGCGACCGTGCGCTCTCCGAACAACTGCCGCATAGGTCCGGATACAAACCGGTTCCGGAAATTATGCTAAACTCGGATCGATTTCGTATGAAGTCTGATGAATCATGGATACAAAATTCACGATTTTAGCGGTTAGAAACGTATAATGTCTCAGATAGTGCCAAATTCTATACGACATTTTTCGTAGGGTAGCTTATTCACATAGGTTATATTCACTTTATTTATCATTTGCTTCAAATAAACGAACATAACCACTCATGTCTACCTTCCGCGATGTATTGGCAGTCAGCCGGCTTCCATCAACAATGGCTGCCGAGTTGCATCACCCTAGGGATTTTCAGCGCTACGACTTACGGGTGGCTATCCCCATGAAAATACGGAATATTAGGTGTCTGGGCGGACGGACCATTCTCTTTCACCTGGTCCTCGCAGTATATGTTGTGACGTTGCAGATTAGCTGCCGTCACCAGAGTAGCTAAATTACATCTTTTTATTAGTCATATCGCGAGAGAGAGAGTATCAACGTCTAGACCCTCGGGATACAAGTGACACACCTAGTAATAAATAATAGAATTAGACTAATTTGAAGGGTTTTTCTGTTAATGTACCGCGAGAGAGAGAACGAGAGGAAAAGACGATAACGAAGACGACGATCCCGAACTTCCGTTGCAAGAACCTCCGCTTCAGAGATGACCAGGACGGTATGAAATCCGGTACAGGATCCAGTACCACGGATAGTACCGCAACATCTACCAGGAGGACTGTAGACCTTGGCCTAATACCGCTAGGCAGTGAACAGGACTCACATAAAGTCTCCTGCCAGCCGATGCATCTTGCTACCCAGCATCTGGCTGATACGACGAGTACAGCCAGCTTCCATCACCCGCTCCAACCTACCATTACCGACTCACGAAAGGTCTGGCATAAGGACCAGTGCAGTAACGTTATCGCTGAAGGACGTATGACGCGTGAAAGGACAGGAATAGTGTCCCGCGTACTCTGGCTAGGGCAAGGTGGAGGTCCAGGAGGAACACCTAGGCCTGCCAGCAGTCTGCAGACGGGTTATCTGGAAGAGATAACCGCTGTGGAGTATATCCGATGTGGTTGGTAGCGTTTGGACGGTATCGCAGAGCAAGAACCAAGGTCACATCCTCCTGCCATCATCTCGCCGCTGAAATATCGCCAAACGGTGGTTCTTCGGCAAGGAAGCACCAAGACCTAACGCCTAACGTCCGGCAACAAGATGACACCTGGAGACGGTCAGCTGACGAGCTGGTCGTTCGACGAGCGTTATTAGCCGGACCAATGAGCTAATTAGCCGTTCCTGATAGGTCCTCTATTCCGAGTCAAGGGAATATCGTCGAGACTCACCGAGTTACATCCGGGACTCATCACTTCTACGTTTCGCCTAGACGCACCTAGACGTACTCCTCTCTCTCGCTATCATAAAATCAAGTACCGCTAAATAAAGCAGTAGTTACGTTAAGTTTAAGTTAAGTGTGTGCCATAAGCAGCTCATCAAAAAGGTAAGATCTCTATGATCTAAAATAGCTAATAACGCCACGATACTAGGTCTGAATTTCTATTTTGTTTAATTAAATTAGATTCTTTTGTACCGCGTGCAGCCTACGGGCCACGCCGTCGCTTCTTACCTCCGATAAAGAAATTCAGTGAAAGCATCTCATAATTGGCTGTAGTTGATTCAAATATCTAGTTTGTTCTATATTTTTCCGCTTCAATTAGTCTAATCTATTTGCTTACTTCGCGTACGATTTGCTAATATTATTTGAGAGCTTGTTCTTGCTTCCATTCTCGCTTTGAGAACACCTAATTCTTTCATCTATCTTTACCTTTGATTTGGCAATTTATTAGTAATTAGTTAGAATATTAGTGCATGGTGTGTCGCTTACAATCCAACTCCCCGAGGGTTGGCTGAACGTAGTTAGTCATAGTTTTAAGTTGTTCATTTATTATCTTGTTCTATTATTTCTTTATTTGATTATTGTGCTACATTTGATCTGTTCATTTTGATATACTGTGTTATAATAAGTTCCCTCAGTTCTGCGCTATAATTAATTAGTTTATCGTCTACCATCGATTACTCCGAATTATTTATTGAGTTCTGTATCGTCAAATAATAAGTAATATCGCTAGCGAGCCGCGTTAGAAGATTTGCTATAGAGTATCGTATCGCTCGGTGATACGTAGCCTGGAAAGTAGTTTAGCTTGTATTATATCGCTTCTTCGGCTCTCGCTAGCTAACCGGCGTGTTTACGTTTTTTTTATATACCGCTGCGTTGCGGAATACAGCTCAATAATATAACATTCTTTGCTTTGTAAAATCAGTAATTTCTAAGTATTATTCCAACCGTCATTTTTCATCTATTATTCTTTACTGTTATTCTAGTCACTATTTCGATGTAATTTGATATCTCTGATTATAACTGAATATCTCAGTAGTTACCGCAGATCAATTTGTTATCGCACCTAGTAATTGAGAACAATATACGAAATCGTGGATTTCATTGAAAGAATTTAAATCTGGTGTTTTATATTTTATATTGTAGTAAGGTGAATCCACCCACTCTACTCTTATCTCGGTAAATCTGAGCTAACCGGAGCTTTAAGGCCGTCGTTCCGGTAATCGAGTCTTTTAGTGAATATTGCTATAGTTTACTTTGATTTTTCTGTGAAAACGACACTCCCGTGTCTGGCGCCCAACAATATATTAGATTTTCTTTAATCAGTTTGATTTATCGAAGGAACGCCGTAGGGTACGGAGTTGAACTCTGAAACTCCGTTACAAAATGGCGCCCAACGTGGGGCCACGCCAATAAAGTTCAGAGTAATTTTGATAGAAAACTTATCGCTTTAAAATAAATCAGGAACCCAGATAAAAATTCGATTCGTATATTGTTCAACTATCTTGGCCACGTTGTAGGTGGAAGAAGTACGAAAAATCTTTCGATAAAATAATACGACGAAATTGGAATAATACTTTTCTTTGATAATCTAGATTAATTCTCTCTTGCTGACGAACCTCATTTCAAACCCCTAGAATTAAGAAAAATAAAAGGTAATACGAGACAAGCCGTTATAAAGATCTAATTATTCGAACTAAGTATCGCGATCTTCGATCACCTGACCACAAATTTGAATTAACCAACTTCCAACCGCCGATTGTTAATCCGAAAACAAAAGTTTAACAACGAAATATTATTCCTTTGTTCGAGTTGAGTTCCATAATCCGCTTGGACTCAACTTATAGTGTTTCTTTGCTGTTTTCGAAACGATCGCTCGACTATTATTATTGAATAGGGATTATTGCTTTGTTTGTTGACTTCAATCTTAAAATCATAACATCGTTTAACCGTTATTGTCCAAATACCGTTAATCTCCAATCAATAATCCGTTACCGATTCAAATTTGAATCTGTCCGTTAGATATCGCTACCGCATAATTAGTTCACCATAATTATATGTCACAAAGTTCTAGCGAGTACGATTGGGTACAATTAATATCTGAAAGCACCCTTAAGCTAGTGTTATCGCGTCGCAATCTTCCAACCGACGGTTCAGCACCAGAGTTACGCGAACGTTTAATAGCTTCCTTTAAGGCAACCCGCGTAGGCATGTCGCTAAAAGACTCTTCGGAGGAAGGGGGAATACCCCAGCCGCCTGGGGAAGACGAAAGTAGTCAGCAATCTCCTCACTCCCACCAACCTGGTGACGAAGGCAGAAGAACTCTTTCGTCGGATCCAGAGCATTCAGCATCGGTAGATCCCTCGCATCAATTACCGCCTGAAAATATCAGTCCGATAGAAGCAAACGTAGCGCTCGATCCAGGTCCCGCAGTTCGGTCGACGCCTCCTCCTAGTACCGCGGCGAATACCGCACCTCCACCCCGCGAAAATAATGTAGCAGGCAGAAATCCCGACAGCCGACCGTTTGTACCGCGAAACCCATACGCCAGCCTGGATTTAGATGCTTTTCAAATATCGCGACCGCGACTTCGAGGTACAGCTGGTTATACACCGGGAAGAGCTCCTAGTAGACCGATACTTAGAGAACCACCTAGGTCACCGCTACCAACTAGAGATCGTCCTTTCGAGTACGAGCCGCCGCGTGATCCGTATTATGACGACTACCGCTACCACGAACAGCTGCGAGCTGCAGATAGACCAGGGCCGCGCGAATATTCCGCTGGATATGAGGCCTACCAGGTCGAATATCCCGACGATGACTACTTACCACCGCGCGAAAATCAAGAATAGCGGGAAGATTACCAGCCTAACAATCGTCCTAGGTACCGCGAGCACGACATACCGCAGTTTCGACCGGAGGTTAGGTACCGCGATCGCGAGGTCCCGCGATTTCGACCAGAGCCTAGATACCAAAGTCACGACTTACCACCACCTCGCAGAGAGGCTAGACTTCGCGCTTCGTCTCCTGACCCAGATTTTTCCGCACGCGAACGACCTTGGCGACGAGATTTTGACGACGAGGATCTCCCTGGACCAGCGGACCAGGTTAATTATTATTGGTCTCCGCAAGTACGTGAGCCGGTTCCGCGCCCGCGTCGACACCCGGCTAACGATTCCCGCACTCCTTCCGCGATAGCCGCACTCGAAGCTTTGCGAAAATGGAATCTACGGTTTTCGGGCGAGCGTAGCGAAGACGGCGAAGCCTTCTTAATGAGAATTAAAGAGGGTAGAAAAATAGTACAAATTCGTGACGAGGACATCCTCAATAGCATTCCGTTCTTTCTATCCGGTATCGCGCTGTACTGGTATCGCGACGAATGTTCCGCTTGGCAAACGTTCACCGATTTCGAAGATGCCTGGCGACGAAGGTTCGCGAACGCTGATCTCCAATTCTCGATCAGGGAGGAAATTCACAATCGAACGCAAGGCGAACACGAGCCTGCCTCAGATTACCTCACCTGCTTAAAAGCTTTATTCAGAAGGCTACGAACAGCCTGGCCGGAGGAAGAGAGACTAGACTACGCGTACCACAATTTGTTACCGCGTTATCAAGTTATGATTAGGCGCGACGAACTCCGAAACATCGCTCACTTAGAACAGCTGACGTCACAGCTGGAAGTCAGTTTTCGCTGCGCGAGTCGTTATAAGGCACCACCAACACCCGAGAAATCCATGATTCCGGAACTAGCCTACCGCGCTTCGAAGAATACCGCTCCCAAGCCGAGACACGCAATTGCCGCCATAGATTCGCCGGACGAAATAGACGAGTTAATAAATGCCGCTCGAACGCCAACACCGCGACCTAGAGTCACACAACCCGCGAAAAAGAAGTCGCCCGCGAATACCGCTACCAACCAGACCTCAACCTCGGAAAATGTAGACTCCACTTTAGGGCCAAATATCGCTAACGCCGCGGCTGCACCAACAACCGAACCGCCAAGCGCACGCGAAGGTCGTACTCGGAGACCACAGTTATGTTTTAATTGTCACCAAGCCGGTCATCGTTTTCCCGACTGTAAAGAGCCGCGTACGCTGTTTTGTTACCGCTGTGGCTACCCTAACGTCACTAAAGCTACCTGCCCGCGAAAATGCGCGGAAAACTAAATGGGGAGCCGTTGGATCGGATAACTACGGAAACTACCTCCCCACCCGACGAATTACCAAATATTGAATTACAGGACCACCTATCGCGCTTTGAAAAATTAGAGACCTTGTATAGTAGTCCGATAAAAACTTCCGCTCATCAGGCTATGCTGTTCATCACGTTTAAGATTCACGGGTATTCACCAGACGCGTTGTTTGATTCCGGCTCCTCTCGCACCTTCCTGGGTACCAGAGGCATCGAATTAATAAAATCATTAGATCTCCCGCTTCATAATACTCAGAATCGTACCGTATATTTAGCAGCCGGTCAAACAACCGAGCTTATGAGCGAAGTGCAGTTACCAATCGAACTCCGCGGCCGTCACTTTGAGATTACCGCTCGCACACTACAGAATCTAGGTTTCCCTTGCATCATTGGATTAGATTTCATTCGCGACTTAAAAATGGTAGTCGATTTTTCCGCAGCTACCTGGTATTTTAAAGACGATCCGACCCAAATTTTTAAATTCGACGACGTTGCCACAAGTATAACGCACCTCTCGTGCAACGGTATCGTGACTTTATCCGAAAAACAGGCGCTAGAGCTCGAACAATTTTTAAAATCAGAAGTACCGCCAATGCCAGAGAATCTCGGAGCTACTAACTTAACTTCTCACCGGATCGATGTCGGAGATCATCCCCCTATACGACAGCGTTGCTACCGCATATCGCCTAAAATCCAAGAAGCGATAGACGCAGAAGTTGATAAAATGTTAGAGGCAGGTATAATTGAACCCTCACACAGTGAGTGGGCCAGTCCGATAGTCATGGTTAAAAAACCTAATGGCAAATACTGCTTCTGTATTGACTTCCGACAAGTAAATAACGTCTCGAAACGCGATGCATATCCGCTACCGCGCATGGATGCGATCCTCGACAAGTTACGATCCGCTCGGTACATTTCTACCATCGATCTGAGTCAGGCTTATTTTCAAATACCGCTTACACCGGACAGTAGAGAAATTACGGCCTTCATAGTTCCGGGAAAAGGACTTTTTCACTTCACGCGAATGCCTTTCGGTTTAACCGGCGCTCCCGCCACCTTTCAAAGGTTATTAGATCAGTTGATCGGGCCGGATATGGATCCGCATGCTTTCGCGTATCTCGATGATATTATAATCACAACTAAGACCTTTGAAGAGCATCTTGCTTGGCTCAGAAAAGTATTAAAAGTCATTCATACCGCTGGCTTAACCATCAATCCGGAGAAAAGTAAATTCTGTCGCTCAGAAGTAAAGTATCTTGGTTTCATTGTAAACGAAAACGGATTACAGGTCGATCCGGATAAAACTGCACCAGTTATTAACTATCCAATACCAACTAACGTCAAGCTCGTGCGTAGATTTTTAGGCATGGCTTCATGGTATCGCCGCTTTATCCCAAATTTCGCCGCGACTTCCGAACCTCTTACACGCTTGCTCAAAAAGGCGCAGCCTTGGGTATGGGAAGTCGAACAACAGCTCGCGTTTGAAGCCCTCCGAGATAATTTAACAAGTGCACCGACCTTGACTTGTCCCGATTTCGATTTACCATTTACCTTACAGACCGATGCTAGTATCGTAGGTTTAGGTGCAGTACTGACTCAGACTCGCGATGAGCTAGAATATGTTATCGCGTACGCAAGCCGATCGCTCTCAGACGCCGAGCGAAAATATTCCGTGATCGAACTAGAATGTCTCGCCGTTATCTGGTCCATCCAAAAATTCCGCGCGTATATTGAAGGTTACCGCTTTACTGTAGTCACCGACCACAGCAGTCTGCAATGGCTGCATAATCATAAAAACCCGACTGGTCGATTAGCACGCTGGGCCTTGGAATTACTAGGTTACGATTTTAAGATAATATATCGCAAAGGCGCCTTGAATGATGTACCCGACGCTCTATCTCGCATCCCAGAAATCGTCGCCGCAGTTGTACCCCCGCCGATCCCTTGGTACGAACGTCGAAAACACGAAGTAGGCACTCTACCTAATAAATATCCCGCTTGGAAGATCGAGAACGACGAATTATATTTTTACCGTGAAGATCCGATGCTTGGCAAATTAATTACTGACTTAGAAGCATGGAAGCTGGTCCTACCAGCTTATCGACAGGATCAAGTATTACGCGAAGCTCACGACGAACCACAAGCCGGACACCTCGGTGTTGATAAAACATACCGCCGCCTAGCTACTTCCTACTATTGGCCTGGTATGTTCCGCGATGTCACCCGGTATGTTAAACAATGCGAGACTTGTCAGCGCTGCAAAGTCAGTCAGTTAGCTCCCGCCGGCCTCATGGGTCACCGTGTGATCGAACAACCTTGGACTATCGTAGCCACCGATATCATGGGCCCGTTTCCGCCAAGTCGCGCAGGTTTCGCTTATATTCTCGTCTTTCAGGATCTTTATACTAAATGGGTGGAGTGTTGCGCGCTTCGAAAAGCCACGGGTAAAGCCATTAGCGACGCGTTTAAAGATTTGATAATTTCTCGCTGGGGAGTACCGCAGGTTTTGTTGACGGATAACGGCACGGAATTTAATAACAAGGCAGTGGAAGAACTAGCCACCACTTATAATATAACACACTGCACCACACCGCCCTACCACCCTCAGGCAAACCCTGTGGAAAGGGTCAATCGTGTCTTAAAAACTATGATTGTTTCCTTCCTAGAAAAAGATCACCGCGAGTGGGATCAACATCTCAACGATTTCCGCTTCGCGTATAACACCGCTTATCACTCTTCGATCGAAACTAGTCCCGCTTTTCTAAACTTCGGGCGCGTACCGCAACCGATCAACTCGCTACGGCATAAAACGAACGAAAACCTCGCTGTCGCTCCGCTACCGCCAAAACTCTGGGCTGAACGGATGGAGGAACTACAGCTGCTGCAAGAATGGGTTACCGACAACCTTGATAAAGCGTACCAACGTCAATCAAAGCAATATAATCGACGACACCGCCCCCCAACTTTCGCAGTTGGAGACCTAGTATTGAAACGACATCATGTGTTATCTTCCGCCTCCCAACATATCGCAGCCAAACTGGCACCCAAGTTCCACGGTCCTTTCCGCATCTCCCGCCTCCTATCACCTGTAGTGCATGAAGTAAGCGACATACGTAGTGGGAAAGTAGTTGGGAAAATTCATGTTAAAGATCTGAAATTATATCGCCCGGTGATCCCCCCTGTTCCATAGACAAATACCGCTACGATCTCGCGACCACCACCCCAGACGATTGACCATCTAACCATGGAGGACTGGTGGATGGACCCAAGAGCTCTCCGTTACCTGGTACCGTTTGTGAGGGAAGTAACGGAAATAGAGGAACGTTACCCGGGCATAGGGGTGGCTATAACCGAGGCCGTGCGGGCCGTTCGGCTGGAACCCGACCCCCTCTGCACTGGTCAAGCTCGGTACGCCCCCGAAGTTCGTGACTCCGGGGTGCAAACGATACCGCCGACTAGCTCCGAAGCCGCCACGCAGACGACCCGAGAGGTTCCGTCAACCAGTACCGCAGCCACTCAAACCAGACGAGCCACTGGGTGGCATGTCTCCACTCAAACTGAGAGAGATTTGGCCACTACCAGGGACGTGCAACCCAGACGCGTCAAGTCACTTTCGCGACCTCTCCGCCCCGAGGCCCCATTCCACGGCCTACGGACCGTTCGCCAAGCCCGCTGCCTCGCCGGCCTATTAACGTGAAGGATGCCGACTTCGGGTTCCAACGGCCTGCGTCTCGAAACACTACGACTAACCCGCCGGTTCCACCGCCGACCCCGCTAACCCCGGAGCCGGAACCGATGGACTGCCAACCACTGACGGTGCCTGGCGCTGGCTTCCGGCTGAAGACTACCCCCCTACCACGGGATAGATACGAACGCGAAGGCCCATATTTCGAGACTCCTCCGGCTACCTACGCGCGACCGACGGCTCGAAGAACTACCGAACAGCCACCCACAAAGATACCGCGTACGGCTACAACCACCCAGCCGGCCGCCGCGCGCCGTCACGCACCGGCCCGGTCCGCGTACGACACTTCGCCGCCGATTCCTAACTGGCACGCTCCGTTCGGCGCCTGCTGGTGCTGCCACCAACACGGCCATCAACACCGTGCTTGTCCCATGGCCGGGAAGCCGGACCATGCATACTGTTACCGGTGTGGATTATCGGGGTATAAGTGCTCCGAATGCCCGTATTGCCAGGGAAACTGGTACTAACACCCACCAGGCGACTCTACCGCATCCCGCCTTCCGTACCGCTAAGCGGTAACCGCCTTATGACTATGGCCCTAAGCCACCCTCGAGGTAATGACTAAGTTAACCATAAGGCCGCTTCGCGGAGGTGTAGTACCGCCGAATAAATATCTCATAAAACGTTATCCATCCAGCGTTTTCCGGTTTTGTCTCTCCTACCAAAATTTTATCCCTAGTATTAAGCCAAACCATTTATCTCTTAGGTATTATGTAAGTCTTTCTTTCGCAGATTCGTCGTCAGTAAGTCAGAACCATCTAGTATTAATTCTCTATTTTTTTTTCCTGTCTAATTTCTTCTATCTTCTTTTATTACTATCTCTCATGTTTGATTTTGCAAGTTCCTAAGGAGTGTCTTCTTTAGCATGTCTAAAAAGTTTAGTCTTCGAGCCACTTGCCGCAGATAACATCTTTGCATCTCGCTATCTAAGCGTGGTTAGTATTTTGATAGTAGTAAAGAACAACTTAATACAGCTTCTCGTTCAGTAGCCACACCATGGATGATTCTATAAATATCGCCAGAACTCGCTGCCAAATACGTAAGTAATCTATCTTTTCATCTCTGTGTTAATGATTGTGCTCAGTCAATTATGAAGTTGCTTGTATCGCTTGTGGTCTAGCTATGACATAGAGGCCTTGCCTTTGCCTAGACCTCCCTTTAGGAGGGAGGAGTTGTGACGTTGCAGATTAGCTGCCGTCACAAGAGTAGCTAAATTACATCTTTTTATTAGTCATATCGCGAGAGAGAGAGTATCAACGTCTAGACCCTCGGGATACAAGTGACACACCTAGTAATAAATAATAGAATTAGACTAATTTGAAGGGTTTTTCTGTTAATGTACCGCGAGAGAGAGAACGAGAGGAAAAGACGATAACGAAGACGACGATCCCGAACTTCCGTTGCAAGAACCTCCGCTTCAGAGATGACCAGGACGGTATGAAATCCGGTACAGGATCCAGTACCACGGATAGTACCGCAACATCTACCAGGAGGACTGTAGACCTTGGCCTAATACCGCTAGGCAGTGAACAGGACTCACATAAAGTCTCCTGCCAGCCGATGCATCTTGCTACCCAGCATCTGGCTGATACGACGAGTACAGCCAGCTTCCATCACCCGCTCCAACCTACCATTACCGACTCACGAAAGGTCTGGCATAAGGACCAGTGCAGTAACGTTATCGCTGAAGGACGTATGACGCGTGAAAGGACAGGAATAGTGTCCCGCGTACTCTGGCTAGGGCAAGGTGGAGGTCCAGGAGGAACACCTAGGCCTGCCAGCAGTCTGCAGACGGGTTATCTGGAAGAGATAACCGCTGTGGAGTATATCCGATGTGGTTGGTAGCGTTTGGACGGTATCGCAGAGCAAGAACCAAGGTCACATCCTCCTGCCATCATCTCGCCGCTGAAATATCGCCAAACGGTGGTTCTTCGGCAAGGAAGCACCAAGACCTAACGCCTAACGTCCGGCAACAAGATGACACCTGGAGACGGTCAGCTGACGAGCTGGTCGTTCGACGAGCGTTATTAGCCGGACCAATGAGCTAATTAGCCGTTCCTGATAGGTCCTCTATTCCGAGTCAAGGGAATATCGTCGAGACTCACCGAGTTACATCCGGGACTCATCACTTCTACGTTTCGCCTAGACGCACCTAGACGTACTCCTCTCTCTCGCTATCATAAAATCAAGTACCGCTAAATAAAGCAGTAGTTACGTTAAGTTTAAGTTAAGTGTGTGCCATAAGCAGCTCATCAAAAAGGTAAGATCTCTATGATCTAAAATAGCTAATAACGCCACGATACTAGGTCTGAATTTCTATTTTGTTTAATTAAATTAGATTCTTTTGTACCGCGTGCAGCCTACGGGCCACGCCGTCGCTTCTTACCTCCGATAAAGAAATTCAGTGAAAGCATCTCATAATTGGCTGTAGTTGATTCAAATATCTAGTTTGTTCTATATTTATCCGCTTCAATTAGTCTAATCTATTTGCTTACTTCGCGTACGATTTGCTAATATTATTTGAGAGCTTGTTCTTGCTTCCATTCTCGCTTTGAGAACACCTAATTCTTTCATCTATCTTTACCTTTGATTTGGCAATTTATTAGTAATTAGTTAGAATATTAGTGCATGGTGTGTCGCTTACAATCCAACTCCCCGAGGGTTGGCTGAACGTAGTTAGTCATAGTTTTAAGTTGTTCATTTATTATCTTGTTCTATTATTTCTTTATTTGATTATTGTGCTACATTTGATCTGTTCATTTTGATATACTGTGTTATAATAAGTTCCCTCAGTTCTGCGCTATAATTAATTAGTTTATCGTCTACCATCGATTACTCCGAATTATTTATTGAGTTCTGTATCGTCAAATAATAAGTAATATCGCTAGCGAGCCGCGTTAGAAGATTTGCTATAGAGTATCGTATCGCTCGGTGATACGTAGCCTGGAAAGTAGTTTAGCTTGTATTATATCGCTTCTTCGGCTCTCGCTAGCTAACCGGCGTGTTTACGTTTTTTTTATATACCGCTGCGTTGCGGAATACAGCTCAATAATATAACATTCTTTGCTTGGGTGGACTTCCGAAAACCCCCCACCTCCGATCGATTTGAAATTTGGCACAGACCTTCCTTTTAATGTTCTAAGACAACCCCTAAAAGGATTTTTGGCGGATATCAATAGTTTCCGAGAAATTGAATTTTGAAAATTGGATGTTAGCAACCGCGGTATATCTATATAGTGCGGGGTGCGCGTTCGTGTGTGTGTGTGCTCTATCTCCTTCCGCGCTTTTCTCCACCATGAAAATGAAAAAAATTTAAAAAAAAAAATTCAAGGTTAGAATAGGTTAGGGCATTCTACTGGTCCCACACACACACACACACACATGCGAAACACCCAGTCGGTGGCTGTGGCTTTCGAAAGGTTAGAATGGGTTAGGCCACCCTACTGATCCCACACACACACACATGCGAAATACCCACCCGGTGGCTGTGGCTCTCGAAAGGTTAGAATAGGTTAGGCCACCCTACTGATCCCACACATACACACACATGCGAAATACCCACCCGGTGGCTGTGGCTTTCGGAAGGTTAGAATGGGTTAGGCCACCCTACTGATCCCACACACACACACACATGCGGAATACCCAGTCGGTGGCTGTGGCTTTCGAAAGGTCAGAAGGGGATAGAGCACACACACACACACACACACGAACGCGCACTCCGCACTCCGCACCATATAGATAATAGATATACCGCGGTTGCTGAAATCCAATTTTCAAAATTCAATTTCTCGGAAACTATTGGCAGGCGCCAAAAATCCTTTTAGGGGTTGTCTTAGAACATCAAAAGGAAGGTCTGTACCAAATTTCAAATCGATCGGAGGTGGGGGGTTTCCGGAAGTTTATCCTTCTAGTCACTATTTCGATGTAATTTGATATCTCTGATTATAACTGAATATCTCAGTAGTTACCGCAGATCAATTTGTTATCGCACCTAGTAATTGAGAACAATATACGAAATCGTGGATTTCATTGAAAGAATTTAAATCTGGTGTTTTATATTTTATATTGTAGTAAGGTGAATCCACCCACTCTACTCTTATCTCGGTAAATCTGAGCTAACCGGAGCTTTAAGGCCGTCGTTCCGGTAATCGAGTCTTTTAGTGAATATTGCTATAGTTTACTTTGATTTTTCTGTGAAAACGACACTCCCGTGTCTGGCGCCCAACAATATATTAGATTTTCTTTAATTAGTTTGATTTATCGAAGGAACGCCGTAGGGTACGGAGTTGAACTCTGAAACTCCGTTACAATGTAAATAGAGCAAACAAAGATCCAATATATATATACTAGTCTTTGTAGATGATCTCTTAATTTGTTGCAAAGATAAAAGTAAAATAGAGAAAGTGAAAGCTAGTCTAATGGGAAATTTTGCGATGAAAGATTTGGGCAAAATCGGCCAATACATTGGAATTGATATAGATTACAATGACAATAGAAGTAAAATGACTCTAAGTCAAACAAAGTACATTGAATCTTTGGCTGTGAAATAAAATTTAGAAGATGCGAAATTATATGATACCCCTATGGAATCTAATTTAAAACTGCAACAAGCCAGTGAAATAGATGAGCGAATTAAATACAGAAATATAATAGGCGAATTATTATATATTAGTACAGGTACAAGGCCAGATATAGCATTTAGCGTAAACTATTTAAGTCGATATCAAAGCTGTTATAATAAAACCCATTTCAAATATGCGATGAGAGTTTTGAAATATTTATATAAGACTAAAGACTTGAAACTAACATACTGCGACGATATAAAAACTGAAGTATTAGATTGTATGGTGGACTCAGACTTTGCAGGCGATAACGTAGATAGAAAATCGACAACAGGCTTTGTAATTAGATTATATGGAAATTTAATTTTTTGGAAAACACACAAACGAAGCACTGTAACTAAATGTTCTACGTTTGCAGAATATACTGCTATGTCAGAAGCAGTAACCGAAATATTGTTTATTAGAAATTTGTTGAACGAATCTTTCAATGCAAAACTCGATAAACCAATAACAATGTACGAGGACAACTCAGGTGCAATTGCGATTGCAAAATTCGGAAATTTCACAAAAAACTCAAAGTACATAGAAGTGCAGTATCACTACATAAATGAAAATTATGAAAATGGAGTAATCGATATTGTCAAAATAGATTCTCAGTTTAATTTAGCAGACATGCTAACGAAAAGTTTAGATAGAACTAAATTCGAGAACAATAGAAAAGCGTTAAGACTCATCTGAAATAAAATTGAAAACATGTAAAGAACCGAGATTATAAATTTAAGGAGGCGTGTTGTAATATGTAGTAAATATTGTAACTCGATTCTACCCTAAAACGGTACACGTCGCGCCATCTGTTCGTAGACGTGTTACGAGATTGACTCTATCACAAATTACGATATGAAAATGTCAAGCAGTTCCGCTCTGACTTAACCGCAAGCATGTACTCGTTATAGGAAACCTCATTATAATATATTATCTTTATTTCGTTTATTAACCTATTTCATTTTATTTAGTCCACCACTCCAACAATATCGAAACAGCTTAATGTTCGCTGTCGGTTATGCTTCATGAATTGATTGTGTCTTAACGCGTACGGGATAAGATTTATCCAAATTTTTCTTGTATACTAACTTCTACACTGATAGAAGGATTTGTTGATCTTTAATTATCCCCACAAGAATACCAAATATTAATCTGAGGCGAAAACCACAAGCTGTGTTACCATAGCAACCGCAGCAGTAGCGCCATCAATTCTTTGATTTCCCGCTATTTTTAGATTGATGGCGTACTGTTTGTTTATTTCATGAGAAATTGTTTTGTTCATGTGTCTTCTTTAAGTGTTTTATATAGATAAAAATTGTTGTATGGATTCTTGGGTCGAAAAAAAGTTGCTCGAATGGGACTTGGCATCTCTGCAACAAATTTTTGAAGGTAATTATTGTACTTGAATAATATTTTACATCTTTTTACTGTTTAACCTTCAAGTGTTTTTTTATCCATCTTTCAATAATTATTAATTTTTATAAAATTTCATGACTTGAATTCAGCAAACGTTTAAAAAATTTTGGAATTTTTTTTAACGCGTAAATTTTTATAAAAAAAAAATGTTTTTGAATTTTATATCGTGAAATTAAAAAAAATTAACGATAGAATCTATTAATGATTAATAATTTATAAATAATTAATTATAATATAAAAGTTAATTATTATAAACATATTTAAATCTGTGTTAGCTAGGTTAGGTCAAATCTGCTATGAGCGATTGACATTAGACAGTCGATTCACGCAATGAAATTTCCAGAGTGCGGATTCTTGTGGATTTTCGACAGTCTTTTCTATAGATAAACGCTAATTGGTTCGTTATTAAGTCCTTTTTACGGAAGAACTAAGTCCCCGCGGACTTTTTTGTATAGGTAACTTTCGTCTTGTTATTTCGCAAGGAATCTGCCGGTATGCTTCGGGTGCGCAAATTTCCAGACACCCTGTATATCATATATACAGGGCGTATTATCTCAAGTATCGATAATGGGAGGGACTATGTTGACGCCAAGTCACGCCCCATCAACCAATCCACAAAGAGAAGAATTTCATAGACCGAAATTCTTACGAGAATAAAAGATACAATTTCTTTGTGTACGCAAAAAATATCAACGACTCGAATCAAGCTATTAGATATTCATTCACTTCGACATAATTCATACCGTTTCTGTGAACCTCGTAGTGAATGAATGTCTAACAGCTTGATTCGAGCCGTTGTTGATATGTTTTGCCTACGCAAAGGAATTGCCTCTTCTATTCTCGTAGGAATTTTGGTCTGCGAAGTTTTTCTCTTTGGTGATTAGTTGATGGGGCGTAACTTAGCGTCAACTAAGTCCCTCCCATTTACGATACTCGAGATGATACACCCTGTATATAGATTGGAGTGTGCCAGAAAAAAAAAAAAAAATTCTCAATCTCCCACATCAAAAATCAGAGTGGTTTTATGAAATAAGAAGCCTCGATGAAGGAGGGAACTGAGAAAAAATGCGAAGTGGTGTCTCACTCGACCAGAAGTCATACTGATGAGGCACCTTTTAAACTTGATTATCAACATCCCCCTTTCGGCAATTTAAATATTACATGACATTCAGCTGTCTCAGCATGTGGTATAATAAGTGGAAAATGAACAAGAATTGTTAGAAATTAATCTATGAACAAAAACTTTTTTTTTTCAATCTTTTTCACGAAACATAATTTTTTATCAGTCCATTTCCTAACCAGCTTGTAATTTTATTTAACTGGCTGTGAGATTTTACCTCGCGAAAGGGGGTTTCGGTCAATTGAGTCCAGCAAGTGCCTCAATCACTATGACTTCTGAACGACTGAGATACCACTTGGCCTTTTTTTCTCAGTGCCCTCGTTCATCGAGGCTTCTTATTCCATAAAACCACTTTGATTTTTGATGTGGGAGATTAAAAAAAAAAAGTTTTTCTGGCACACCCTAATATAGATGTATAACTCTCACAACTGACGGTCCGCTACCCACATCACTGAGATCTAAACAAAGAATCATCCGGTATATAGTATTGAGAATATACCTTCTTCGAATCTGTCGATCCAGAATTTCTGGCTTTAGAGAAGTCAAAGTTCTCGTTGGACATTTGATCCACCTTCCTAGGTGTCTCAAGTCTTTGTGTTTTCGGCAGTTTCATTTTGCGGCGACTACCATCGGAAGAAGAATCTGCATCACTTTTAAAGGTGAAGTGAAACGTTTCAAGGCCACGGCCGAGTGCCTTTCACCGCGGTAAAACAGAGATCCCCAGCGTTTGGTACCGCTCGGTTTATACGTATACTGGCTACAATGTCGGTACAGGTTGTGATCTCAACTGAATGTCGGTGTTTTAGTTTTGAGTGACGGAGAATCAACGATTCTCAGCCATTTCTTCAGCAAATGACACGGGATTAGGCTCAAAGTGTTTGGTATTTCGTTGCGGAGTGACTAATTATCCGGAAAATGCGATTATCTACGGCGAGAATGAATAATCTCGCGATTTATGTGGTCGATACGTCAATCTGTTAAAATTTTTGTCAAATTTTGGAAAAGTGAAATATAATTAGCCAATTTCTGCCACAATTATGTGTAATCCCTCAAAGTTTCATCGCGATTGGTTTAGTAGTTTCGGAGAATTCTTGATTCCCGTTTTCGAGGTTCTGATAAACGTTTCACTTCACCTTAAAAGACGATTCCGAATTCTGAGGAAATGATGACTGCGGCGAATTACGAGATGAATTCTCAGGGGATGATGAATTATTCCTACGCCTTCGTTTGATGCCTTCACCCTTTTTCCGGTGATGCTTTTTGGGTTTGCGATGATGACCATTTTGGGGATCTACGTTTTCCTTTCCAACTGCAGAGTTGTCATCCTCAGAGATTTTGTCGTCAATGATGGGCTTTCTTATGACTGCAATCGCCTGTCCTGCATCATCGGTAGTACCTCCGTCAATCAGTTTACGGGCATAATCCTCTACATCTTGATAGTCTTCTGTCCGAATCACATATAGTCAACGGCATTGATGACAAGAGCTCCTGGACAACGTTATATTATAAGAAGGTGATTGCAAGAGGATCTCACGTCAGGGCGATATACCATTTTATATAATTTAATCAATGCAATGATACTCCACGATTCTAAACTCTTAGGACGGTATTTCGTATTGGGCGTCTCACGTTGAGAATCAAAAATCTTTTCGCTATGCCTAGTGTAATCCTTGCAACTATATTATAATAGTCTGCAAGCATTCAAGACCCTTGATATCAAACGTGAAAACTAGGGCAATCATGACTATGAAAATAAATTTAAAAATCAATAATTGTGAAAGTATAGCAGAAAATAATGAAACTGTAATTTGATCATGGTGAACACTAGTTGGTTAAAAAAAATCGACTCTTTTTTTTTCAAAGTCACATGTTTAATAGATGTAGGAAGAGGAAATAAGATGCCAGTTAAAATTTGAGCGCATTAATAATTAGTGGTCGCTGAACGCAATTTCCCATTTTCCATCCGATTACCATGGGAAAATTTTTAGTTATTTCTGAATCTTGTAGCTCAGTAACAAGGCAATGTACGTAAAAGTCCAATACATATTTTCATAGGAGATTGAATGCTCTACAAAAAAAGGTCTCGTATGAGTTTCTGATAACTCAACTCTTTCAAAAGTTATTCCAGCTGGTTAAAATTCGACTTAGGCCTTCAATGACAAATAGAAAAAGTTGAGTTATCAAAAAATTACAAGAGACCTTTTGTGTGGAGCATTAAATTTCCGATAAAAATATATACCAGGCCTTTATGTACATTGCCTCGTTACTGACCTACAAAATTCAGAAATACCAAAAAACAAATTTCCGCATTAATCAAACGAAAAATGGAAAATTGCGTTCAGCCACCACTGAATATTAATATGAAAGGTTAAAATTTTAACAGGAGTCTTATTTTCTCTTCCTACAACTATTGAACATGTGACTTTGAAAAAAAAAGAATAGTCGATTGTTTTGAATCAGTCTAGTAAAACTTTACCTGAGGTACGTAGAACTCTATGGACTTTTTGCTTACTCCATCCCTTCTGATAAATAGCCTGATGCTTCACAAGTTCAAAAAATACGGCATCATTCTTCGCACTTCTTGGCCAGTAGCAATATGTATTATTGTCCGTCAGCCACAGCTTCGAAACAACAGTGACTTCGGTGGATCCACCTCTTCCGAGCAATTCGACTGCGGCGAACATTAGGCCACGTGTCTATGCAATATAAATTAATGTTGCACCGGTGTAAGTTTCATCTTGTTCATTGGGAGGTTGGGCCGGTCCAAAAAAACCTTTTTTTTCGAATCCAGGGGCCCTATCCACATGGTTTGCTACTTTAGTACTAGAAACTAATCCCCGAATTTTTTCAGATTTTTCAAACAATTTCTAGAGGTCCCTCAATTCACTTTTATGCAATAACTCGTGAATTTCTAACATTTTCAATTTTTCCAATCGGACCCTGGACACAAAAAAATATTTTCTTTTCATGAAAATCTTCGTTCATATCATACACGTGTAACGGGTTGTTATCCGATTACTAGTTTATGGAGGTGAGGACGAGGGGGTGTGAGGAGAGTGACGACTCGTCGGTTTATATGGAAATCTAATCGTGTTTATTCGATTTCTTAAAACTATTACAAATGTAGGGTGTGCGTGTGTGGGTGTATGTGTGTGACGTTAGATATAATAAGGGTTGATAATGAAGTTATTAGCGGTCTGAATAAAAAGGTACTGACCTTAACGTATCGAGGTTTGGAAGTCACAAAATTTGCGGTTTTCGCGGGTTAATACTTAGCGTGAGCACGGTAGTTACTTGAGTGACGATCGGTCCTAGTGACCGATCGTCTTCGGCTAACTTCGTGTTTTTTCGTTTTATTTCGAATGCTTCGGTTTCCCCGCGCAGTTTGGGGAGGTTTGTGACTTGCTATGTCACACACGATATTGTGATTTTTTCAGATTTTTCAAAGAATTTCACGGTCTCTATAGAGCAATGAATTGACGATGTTGCGGCGTTGATAATCTCTATAGCCAAATTACATACCCTTGAATATTGGAGCTATTGGCTCAAATTTTTTCCACATACCTGCGCGATGATAAGGAAGAACTGTAACTCCTAACGTCCGAGGATATTGTCGTATTAGCCGCAAAAAAAAAATAATCAAAAACAAAAATATTTAATTTTTCATGAAAATAGTCGCAAATCTGTTTTGCTAACATATTGAAAGGTTAATAAAAATTGTTTTTCGTACTCTTGCACTTCCTTACTATTAAGACGAGATTAAAAAGAAAAAAAAAATTTAAAAAAAAAAGAAAAAATTAAAATAACTAAATATATGTAATGAGTGCATTAAATATAAAAAAGTGTTATTATTCTACTTTTCAATGGTGTTTTTTTTTTCTCGCACGCTGTGCTTCAATTTCTGTTGACAGAGGTGAGTGATTGCTAACACAATAATAAAAAATACTATTAGATTGACATACGTTTCAAAAGCATTATAATTGAGAGATGTCAATGACAGTGAATGACCTTTATTGAGATGATAGCGTCATCTAGCCCAAACCTTTTGAGGCCAGTGTTTTCTTTTTTCTTTTTTTCTTTTCTCCAGATTTATTGAAATATTTCATGTTCATTAACTGATGGAAAATGAGTGTCGGAAGGAAGAAACTCAGCGGTGCTGAGTACAGAAAAAGCCAAAGCAAAGAATGATGAACAACAACATGCTCTTCAGAAGACCAGGAAAATATAAAGTTTTTTTAAAATTGAAAACAGCACCGAGGCATCAAGTATTGCGCAAGAGAGCTCGGGGACTATAAGTAAGGAAGATCTATATGGACAAAATACTCCGATTGAGCTGATGAGTCTGCATCAGCTCAATCAGTCAGATCAGTCGTGTTTAGTCAAACCTGCTCGTCGTCCTCCTGATTTTGACAAGGAAATACCTTCAACAAGTGGCAGTCATTTGATGTCAGGCAGTGAAGAAGTATCTCAAGTCGCGAAAGCTACTGAAATTCAATCAACCACAAAACTGAACAAAGATCCAGCCTTGTGGGAAATAAACGATACAATGAGAGACATTATTGCAAGAAATGGTTTTGAACAAAATAAGTCCTGTGATTTCACAAATAGTGGGAGAACGTACTCCGATCATCGCCGTTATTTATAAAAAAATCTTTTCACTAGAAAAATGAAGAATAATGAAGTAAAAGAAAGGAATTGGCTTGTCTATTCGGAAAGCAAAGGCTCCGTATTCTGCGGACCTTGTTTGGCATTCGGATTTATCGAAAACAAGACACAATTTGACCAGCAAGGTTTTAATGATTGGAAGAATGCCGAAGTTCGAGTAGCTCAACATGAAAACCCTCCGAATCATAAGTCCTGTATTCTCGCTTTAAGAGCTAGAGGTTTGATTCGCGGTTGTATTCAATCTCCACTTACTGCCCAAATGAACGACGAAATTGCTTACTGGAAGAACATTTTGAAGAGAGTTGTTGCTCTAATAAAAGGATTGGCTTCAAGAGGTCTCGCTTTTAGCGGAAGCAATGAAATATTTGGTAACCCGCGCAGCGGGAACTACGTAATGCTACTTGAATTAATAGCAGAGTTCGATCCGTTTTTAGCCAAGCATATTGAAGTATATGCACACCGAGGATCTGGGACCACTAGCTACCTATCGAAAACTGTCTGCGACGAATTTATTTATTTAATGGCTGAGAAAGTACTGAAATGTATTGGTGATGAGATAAAAAACGCAAAGTATTTTTCTTTAATTGTGGACTCTACACCGGATGCAGCACACGTGAATCAACTTACACTTGTGATTCGATATGTTTTAGATAGTGGAGAGCCATGCGAGTGATTTCTTAAATTCCTACCTTCTGTAGGACACAAGGCTCAACAAATGTTTGATGCCATTACTTTAGAGCTAAAAAAGTTGAACATAAGGCGAAGTGAAACGTTTCAAGGCCATGGCCGAGTGTCTTCCCCAGCGGTAAAACAGAGATACCCAGCGTTTGTTACCGCTCGGTTTACACGTATACTGGCTACAATGTCGGTACAGGTTGTGATCTCAACTGAATGTCGGTGTTTTAGTTTTGAGTAACGGAGAAGCGACGATTCTCAGCCATTTCTTCATCAAATGACACGGGATTAGGCTCGAAGTGTTTGGTATTTCATTGCGGAGTGGCTAATTATCCGGAAAATGCGATTATCTATGGCGACAATGAATGATCTCGCGATTTATGTGGTCGGTACGTCAATCTGTTGAAATTTTTGTCAAATTTTTGAAAAGTGGAATAATTAGCCACTTTCTGCCACAATGATGTGTAAGCCCTCAAAGTTTCATCGCGATCGGTTCAGTAGTTTCGGAGAAATCTTGATTCCCGTTTTCGAGGTTCTGTACAAACGTTTCACTTCACCATAAATCTAGAAGACTGCCGTGGTCAGTCATATGATAATGCCTCGAACATGTCTGGAATTTACAATGGTTTACAAGCCAAAATTCAAGAACAAGTACCACTTGCTATGCTCGTCCCTTGAGCAGCTCACTCATTAAATTTGGTGGGGACCTCGGCCGCTGAGTCTTGTACAGAAGCCTGCTACTTCTTTATGTTGCTGGAAGAGGTATATGCTGACTTTGTAAGGTCAACAGAGCGTTGAAAAAAATTGCTTCATGAAATAAGAAGAGGAAAAACACTCAGGAGGGTGAACCTCACACGTTGGTCAGCAAGAGCTGATGCCTGTAAAAGTCTAAGGGATTCCTGGGATGAAGTGCTTAGAGTTTTGAAAATGATTGAAAATGACACTGGGGAGAAACCAGTCCCGCGAAATGAAGCAAAGGGCATTCGCCTCAAAATGGAAAAACTTGAAACTGCAATTATGGTCGTATTTTGGAATGCTATTGTAGAAAGGTTAAATAAAGTGAGTACTCAAATTCAGAGCTCATCTGTAGATATACTAACGGTATCCGATCTTTATGGATCCCTTCTAGAGTTTATGATAGCAGAGCGAGAAAACTTTGATTATTTCGAAAAAAGTGCAATTGAAATGAGTGCACTTAAGCAATATCAGGGCGACATTAAGAGTAAGAGACAACCGAAGAGAAGAAAATTTGCAGACGAAACATCAAATGACGAAATTGAAACAACTTACAGAGATTCTTTCAGAGTAAAGACCTTTTTGGTCATCCTTGATGGGCTGAGAACTGAATTGGAGAGAAGGCATGATGCATATGGAAACTTCAAAGAAAAATTTTTATTTTTGACTAGAATGGGTGAACTTTTAACACAAAGAGTCACAGAAAAAGCTCAGTCTCTCGTGCAACATTATTCCAATGATTTAGAGGACGATTTGGTTCAGGAATGTGTACATTTTCACAGTCACGTTACCTCTAACAAGACTGCAGAGAAACCTGAATCAACAACATTAATCAATTTCTCTAGATTTTTGAGGAACCAGTCGCTGTGCAACGTTTATCCGAACTTAAATATAGCTCTGCGTATCGCGCTTCGTACTCCGGCCACAAATTGTTTCGGAGAAAGGAGCTTTTCTCGTTTGAAGCGAGTGAAGAATTATCAGAGATCTTCATTATCTCAAGAAAAATTAAACTCTTTGGCTCTTCTATATATAGAGTAGGGTGGCAATATTTTTCCGCCTTTTTTTTTTTTTCTGAGCTCACATGAAAATTTGTTAGTTTGGTCCATTTTAAGAGGCCTCTCAAAATTCTAGCTAAATCAAAAATTTCGTAGAGGTCGCTCAAGAATTTTGAAAATGTCAAAATTCACCAAAATCGATCTTTTTTTCATCATGTTCTGCACTTGCTCACCAATCCAATCTTTCCCAGGTGGATTGTAGAGGAACATACTGAAATTTCAAGTAAAAATATTAATATTCAAAGGTCGCTCAAGAATTAAACGAAAGAAATTCTAATGAACTTTCAATGGTCATTAGAATTTCTTTCGTTTAATTCTTGAGCGACCTTTGAATATTAATATTTTCACTTGAAATTTCAGTATGTTCCTCTACAATCTACCTGGGAAAGATTGGATTGGTGAGCAAGTGCAGAACATGAAGAAAAAAAGATCGATTTTGGTGAATTTTGACATTTTCAAAATTCTTGAGCGACCTCTACGAAATTTTTGATTTAGCTAGAATTTTGAGAGGCCTCTTAAAATGGACCAAACTAACAAATTTTCATGTGAGCTCAGAAAAAAAAAAAAAGGCGGAAAAATATTGCCACCCTAATATAGAGGCATCGATAATGAACACCATACACTATGACGATATTATAGATGATTTCGCCAATAAAAAATCCCGTAAAAAAGTGTAATTCTTGTGCCATTTTATACTTTTATTCTATATGACTAATTCATTCGTTCATTTCACTTTTCAATACCTATCTAGCCTACCCACTTAAATATGTTGAATTGTTTTGTAGTAGTTTATAGTTGAGAATATATGCACATTAGACTGGGCCAAAAAAATTGACTATTTTTTTTCTGAAAAATATATCGAGAATATTATTCAGAATGCCAAAAAAAAATTTTCGTGAAAGTTTGAGCCCTTAATATTAATCTTCCTTTAATATTAAATTTCCTTTAAGAATCCGTCGTGATCTCTTTCAGATATTCATTGATTCGTTAGTTACAAAATTCCAAATTAAATAAGTCAAATCAAAAAAACATATCAATTTATCAAGCTAAATTACTCGGAAACGGCTTGTCTGACGAAAATCTATAATCAGACCTTTTTTGTAGGGAATTTAATTTTATATAGGAATAAGCGAAAATAAATTCTTTCATCGCCAATTGTTTTGACAGTTCTGACGTAAAACATCAAATTATGACTAAAAATCAAAAATAGCGATGATACACCTCTTAAGATTAATATTAAGGGCTCGAACTTTCACGAAATTTTGTTTTTGTCATTCTGAATAATATTCTCGATATATTTTTCAAAAAAAAAATAGTCAATTTTTTTGGCCCGGTCTAATGCACATGCCTTAAGGTGGGCGCTGCTCGCACGTATGGTAACAAATATAAGTTGAAATATATATATGAGGGTGGTTCTTATTTGCGGCTTGGTGGAATTTAAATCTTTGCGCCCCCCTAATCGATCACAAATAATTAAAAAAAAATCTCTGTAAAATTTGAGCTCCTAATTTTAACATTAAGCCACGCCGCAAAAAGATTTTTTTTTTTTTTTAATTTTGTCTATCTAGAGATATAATATTGAGTTTTGTGCACTACTAGTTTTTTTTTTCTGCGACACTAAAAATCTTGTGAATGCTTCTCAATGCAAAAACATGCGTCATCTCCGATTTTTTTAACATCTATTAACAATTAGCTACAGTAACTAATAAAATATCAAAATTGTATTTTTTTGAACACTCATTTTTTCGTGATTATTTTCTTATTTTTGGTTTATTTGAATCGACAAGTTTCCAATTGAGTTTTTCAAAAAAACAATGTTGATAGCATTTTTTACTATGCCAAATTGAAAAATTTAATTAGTTGGCATGACTTCGTGGGCACAAGAGTATCGTGTATCCACGTCGGTCTTCGTGCGTATTCGTGTCAACTCGCTCATACACCCGAGGCAACAGTCGCTGCGTCGCACTGTCGCGCACCTTCTCTCGCCTAGCTCGAGCATCGCAGATTCAAATCAAACGTTAGCAAGCCTATATTACATGTGAGTAATTTTAACGTGAGAAACATCAATGATCAGCGATTGGAGAAGTTTGTCATGTCGATAGTTTCGAATGAACCGACAATTTTTAGCATTACATCAGTCTTATTTTTTCATCTGTAGAATAATTGAAAGTAAGTTGACTATTAAAAATCCAGGATTACTATAAAGAAAATTTCTGTAAAAAACTAAGTGAGTCCGTTTCTTTCAGTTAAAAATAACGCTAGAGTTGAAACGGCCTACAATTCACTATATCTCGTGCACTATGACGCAAGCGCGATGGTCGACCAACGATATTTTTTTAATCGGTAACATTGGAACACAAATTCTTGGCAACAAGTTGCCTTCAAACCAACAAGTCCTCAAAGTTCTATTCTTTAACCTACGCAAAGCTAATTTGTCATTGCGTGAAAGTGCTAGGTTAGTTGTGAGAGAGGTTTTTATTTTTTGGCAAAAGGCACGCTTACCGACCCAACAGGAGTCTCGCTGCATTGCAAAACTTCTGAAATTGCATGAAAAATGGCGAAGTCTGCAGAAAAGTGTTTCAAGAGAAAGTAATCGTGAGCTTGAACGTAATTTTTCTGCTCAGCTGAATAATTTATTCGATATTGCTCACGGAAATATACTCAAAATGGTTGGTCCATTAAGGGTAAATTTTCTACAAAATCAAAGAAAAGTTGGCCGTATCGGTTACATTTGCGATATTCAGAGCACATTCGACTTAATGGACGAAAAGGAGTCACAGAAGAAGAATTTAGAATCACAGCGGCTAGCAAGGAGCTTAGCGCACAAATCAATGATAGGCAAGTTATCGACAACTGCAATAGATTATTTAACTAATTCACTGTTCCGAGGTAAAGGTAAATAAGTCAAAATATCGTTTCAACTGATATTGTTTTCAAAATTTGGAGTAAATATTTTTTTGAATATTTATGTCATGCTTACTGTTTATCTTGCTCATAAATTCTGTTCAATTACACGGTTCTACAAATTCAGGTCAAGTTTAGGGCCAGAAATGAAACTTACGCCATTCGACAGATTTTGTCACGCTGAATCGAACGGTGTTTGTGGAATTTCGCTAGAACGTCTAGTTTTCTAGGAAAAAAAATTTAAAGTTGCCTAATTGGTTAAAAATGGCATTTTTCAAACAATTCTAAGTCAATGAATGTTAGACGGAATTGAATGAGAAAAATGACAGAATCTAGTTGGAGGATTATTCTATCCGAAAAAAAAAACCTTATTCAACTGCGTATCGTAATTATGCTGGAAAAAAAAATCATATAAATCATCAACTTCCGATTGTTCACTTCAACAATGATTGTATTGTTTCTTTATATGATGATTTATATGATTTTTTTCTCAGCATAATTATGCCACGCAGTTAAATGAGGTTTATTCGATCGGATAGAATAATCTTTCAACTAGATTCTGTCATTTTTCTCATTCAATTCCGTCTAACATTCAATGACTTAGAATTGTTTGAAAAATGCCATTTTTAACCAATTAGGCAACTTTAACATTTTTTTCCTAGAAAACTGGACGTTCTAGCGAAATTCCACAAACACCGTTCGATTCAGCGTCACAAAATCTATCGAATGGCGTAAATTTCATTTCTGGCCCTCAACTTGACCTGAATTTGTAGAACCGTGTTATCGGAAAAAAGAATCCTAATCCGGTTTGTAACTTACAAAATAAAAATAATTCAAATCACGTGTTTCTGAACAACATTTTCGAGATTGGATAATGTCATTCTACTTTTGAATAAAAACAACCAAACAAAATGAAAAATTCTTGGAAAATCATGTTATTCTAGATGATGTTGTTGAACTCACTTCGTCAACTGATGAAGATTTTTCTCAGACTCTAAGTCAAAGGAGCATTGGTACTTACTCCAATGTTTCTATTGAAGATGATATTAAGGATGAAGCTGGACCTTCAGAACCCAAAAAACCTCGAGGGAAACGTAACATTATCAACGAAAAACTAGTTGCGGTACTAGATTAGAATAAAATTAGTAACAGGCGCGCTGTACATCTGATTGCTTGTTTGGCACAGTGTTTCGGTGTTGACCCGGAAACGTTAATTCTCAATACTTCGTCGATTCGACACTATAGAGAGAAACTTCGCGAGGCCAAAGCGTTGAATATCAAAAGAGCCTTTCAAAATGTTGAATTGAATGCAGCGGTTTTACATTGGGATGGGAAACTCCTGCCTGATTCTGTTACTCATGAAAAATTTGACAGATTACCTGTTTTGATAACGGACGGCGACGTCGAAAAATTATTAGGTGTCCCTAAATTGGAGAACAGCAAAGGTATAACACAGGCAAATGCTATTCATGACGTCGTCAACGATTGGGGGTTGTCAAGTACAATTAAGGCACTCTCTAAACTTGAATTAGTGAAAATTTCACTATTTGTGTAAGTGAAGTTATTTTCACTTAAAATTTTGTGATTTTCACAAATAAAAATGTGACTTTTCAGCAATTTATTGAGTCCTAAAATATTCACTAGGGAAATTTATGAATTTCACTAATACACTTGTGATGTTTTTATAAATTTCAAAAGAGATAAAAGTTTTATACTATTATTTTCCTACTTCTTAAAAACTGAAAATTTTCATTTATTAAATACAGAAATTATGTTTATTCACTTAGGAATAAGTGAAAAATATAAGTAACAGCAGCGCCATAACCGTGTAGTACTAATCGATACCTCGAATAATCGATTTTCAAATCTCGATACTATACTGCTGTGTTGAGCGCCAAGACTGCAATCAGTACGGCGACACTCAAGCATCCCACGTGAAAAATAAAGTTTTATTGAGTATAGAAGTGCAGTGAATAAATAAATAAATTAATTAGTATTATTGATTCAAGGTATCAACTTATATCAGATCACGTAAGTAAAAGTTAACTTATAATAATTATGAGGTTACGTTTTGTTAAGAATTAAAAATGTTTATTTTTACATTCGACATCAAGCTTATATAATGTTTAAGTTAGACATGAATAGAATAACTATCTGATTTGATAAAAATTAATCAAAAAGTCTTATTGCTATTATTTTTCCTTTTTTACAAGATTAACAACTTTCACTAATTAAATTGTGAATTTTACGTAGATTCACTTTGTAATAAGTGAAGAAGACTATGTAAACAGCACTGGCGCTATAGTTTGTCATAGGCATGACGCGATAGCGTACATACATTGTATAAATGTGACTTGTATTTCTTGTTCATTGATTAATCAAATAGATATGATTATTACATATTAAAATAAATATGAACATTGAGAGAATTGATAAATTTTCATTTCAATAAATAGAAAAAATTTGAAAATTATAGCCAGAAATTGTTTAAAAAGTTTTCTTTGTTTATATTTATAGTTAGACTTGAATTGTTTGGTTTATTTTTATTCTTATAAAAAATTTTTTGACTACAGAAATATTGATATGGAGGAGTATAAAAATATATCAGTAGATCAGCTGATCGACAAATTAAAGGACATCATACATGACAACGATTCTCTTCAAAAATTCAGAGGTTAGTTATTTTTCAAAAAAAATTTTTGATTATTTATCGACTATGGAACGTTTAAATTGTTTTATCTGTCATCAAAAAATAAGTGGCGAATTGCTTGGATTAAAAAAACATTTTATAAACACGCACGGACTGACTCCAAGTCGTGGAGTTGGTGATCAAGGATTTAAGTGTGATCAACATGGTTGTTGTCGTAGATTTTTAAATTTTTCTACTTTAAGACGCCATATACAAAAAAATCACTTGCGTAATGAATCAGATGATAGCGATAACGAAGCAATACATGCAGACGATAATTACGAACGTGGCAATAATGATGATAATTTTGAGAATAATATAAATATTAATAATAATGAAAATGTTATTATTAATAATAATGAGAACGGTAATAATAATGACAATCACAATCAAATATTTGATGTACGGCGTTATGTTGTTCGGATGATTGGTCGATTCCAATGTAAAGCTTCTATGACAACAACCACCTTAGCAGAAATCATAGATGAATGCGAGGAATTGTTGGTCAACACTTGTGGCTTTTTAAGAGACAAAATTAATAATTTTTTTATTGAGGAAGATTTAACGGAAAATAATGAAGCTCAGAATATTTTAAAGGCATTTGATCTATCTAATGTTTTTGATGGACTCAGAAAATTCGACGATCAAATCACAGCTTTAGAGCAGTCGTCTTGTCAGTATATTAGGCCTGTTGAAATTCCACTTGGGCGTCGAATGGATAAAAAACTTGATAAAAAGACCGGTACGTATGAACCTCACTCGGTAATGGAAACTTTCCAGTACGTATCTATCAGTGACACTCTTTCACTTGTCATTTCTAACCCCAAAAAGCACCCCTGGTGCAAAAACCTTTCGCCAAGTACATTAATATGGTCACTACCCCCAAAAACATCCACCAACAAAAATTCCTCCCTAACAAAAGTGGTACTACAAAAATGTCTACTTACAAAAGGATTGAAATCAGATACAATTGCCAAGTACATGTCTTCTGTATAAAAAAAGTTTACAACAGAAGAACAGAAAACTGAATAGTCTTGTATTGTTCACTCGCTACGCTCGCTCACTCGATCGGATCTTGATAATTACAGGGAAAAAATCAGGAAAAAAAATTTAGGAAGTGGTACTTGCGGGCCATTTATGAGTAAGTAAAAGAGTATTTACTCAGGTCTATGTATCATTTGTTCGATACATATTGCTATGAGTAAGTAAAAGAGTATTCACTTAGGTCTATGTATCATTTGTTAGATACATATTGCTATAATGGCCCGCCAAGTACCACTTCCTAAATTTTTTTTCCTGATTTTTTCCCTGTAATTATCAAGATCCGATCGAGTGAGCGAGCGTAGCGAGTGAACAATACAAGACTATTCAGTTTTCTGTTCTTCTGTTGTAAACTTTTTTTATACAGAAGACATGTACTTGGCAATTGTATCTGATTTCAATCCTTTTGTAAGTAGACATTTTTGTAGTACCACTTTTGTTAGGGAGGAATTTTTGTTGGTGGATGTTTTTGGGGGTAGTGACCATATTAATGTACTTGGCGAAAGGTTTTTGCACCAGGGGTGCTTTTTGGGGTTGATATCACCACTTTTTGTACAATTTTGCTTGACTACCTAATAATTGTGCTCGCTCGCTACGCTCGCTCGATTGGATTTTCCCATATCCTCGCTTGCGGGGCTTGCTCAGTTGTCAACGTTCTGCCAATTGTTGCTATAAACATCGCAATGCATGTACGGTGATGCATTTTGTATCATCCGAATCCCTCAAGAAGCAGCAATGTTAAATGTGGTAGTATGATTTTGAATGAATGAAAATAATGTTATAATATACACGTATGCTCATACTTTTCTGTGAGCCTTAAATTTCTGTGGACAGACGTTGCATGTGTTATTTTATTAAATTCTACGAATTGTTTTGTTAGAATCCGATATAATTCTATATGCCTGCAATGTGTAGCCCTCCTCCTGTCTCATCTGGGCTTGGAACCGGCAATAGCGGAGTTACTTGCACGCAGGGTTATAGTTGCTGCTCATGATTAAATATATATATAAATATTAGATATATGTGTTGCAATTCTTAGGTATTTTTTTTTTTTTTACTGCAGCTAGGTCCTCTGCAAAAAGAACATGTACGCGTCCCATACTCATAACGTCAACTTCAACTTCGGGTCTGAACAGAAGGTATCGAATTATATAGAATCAAGCCTATTGATGCAAGACTAGCGTAGAGCATAAAATGAAAGTTTTCGAAATCAAAAACTTGCATTCTACTCTATTCGTCTGACTCTACCCGTTTCTTGTATCAAATCACACTATCCCGATATCTTGCAACTTCAGCGTTTTCTCTCATTATCCTCTCGTCTCAAACGACGACCGACTCCAAAATTGAACAATCCATGACAAAGGTTTTTATCACATCAGACCACGCAGATCAAGTTCAGTAGCGGTGGCAAGGCGCAGTCAGTTGTGTAGGTCTGTGTCTGTGTCAAAACTTACCGCCGCTGCAGCGATTTACCGATTGGCGAGTTAGCGAGAGTCTATTTGAAATTTGACATCCAATTGTGAATATCGCTACGCACGTTCTAATATGTCGTAAACCACAAAATTTGAGAAATTGACTTTCTTTGAAAAATGGAATGTTAATAATGTTTCGCAGCTTATGTGTAAGTATCAGCGGTCAAATCGTTGATTTACTATTTTTAAATAAGTATTCCGATCCGTAAGGTCTTATCTTTTCAATGGTGATAGTGAACTGTTTTTATCGCCTACTGAACATTTTTCCAAATGTAGGATACGACATATTAGAACGTGGGTATCGATATATAGTTTGTACTATTAATTTACATGTAATCATAGATATTTATACAGACTTTGAGATCGTTCTGAACGGAGGATCTAAGCTGTTTGTAAAACATGGATTAAAAAATTATCTCTACCGAAGGTCAAGGCACTACGTTGACTTGGAGTGTAGAATAAAGCCTATTAGAGTCCAACACACAACGTCGACAGACAGTCTCGTTTCGACTGGATGATACGGAGATAGATTATAAAACTCGTTGGAATCCTACGCCTAACGGACTCACAATTTAGATCTGAGCAGACGAGCCTTCAAAGATGAGCTTAACATAGAGCTTGAAGTGGAATTTGTTGCAATCCAACGCTTGAACTCGGCTTTATTGGTCTGGCTCCTTACCGTTCCTTAAATGGAATCATGCTATCCTCAATATTTTTCAACTTCAACATGTTTTCTTGATTTTCTATCGTCAGACTTCCTCAGGCGATAACTTGCTAAATAATTGAACCCAAAAAACCGTTACCTCCGATAATTGCATTCATAAATAACCTCAAAAGCTCAAAATCGTAGGATTTAAACATTTTTGTTGGTGACTATCACATTAATGTCCTTGGCGTAAGGTTTTCGTACCTGAGGAGCTTTTGGTGGATATTCACTAGTTTTTGTACCTTCAAATTTTGTATTAATCATTGCTCGAACTTTTTTTTATTTCCTTTATTTGGATTTGAAAACATGAAATGACAACACGCGTCTGCTAGTGTTGCAGACGATTTTTGTCTGCGATGCTAGCGCCTACTACGTCGTGACTCTCGTACTTACACCAGTCTATACAACTCTTGTGTGGATTTATCCCTTCTATGCCATATTCCCAGATGCGTAAGGACGTATGTTCCGTGTATGAGCATAGGACATACGTCCTGCGTTTGGCGACGCGATGTGATTTTATGGGAATGGTTTGAATGCGAGGAATCTTGGTCTGAATTTTTGTGTGGACTTTCCTTTCTATGTCTGTTCCCAGATGCGTAAGGACGTATGTTCTGTGTATAAGCGTAGAACATACGTCCTGCGTTTAGCGACGAAATGTGATTTCATGGGAATGGTTTGAGTTGGCAGAATCTTGGTCTGAAGAACAGGAAAGAGAAAATTTGATACGAGGAAACGAGGTATCAGAATCAGTAATTAATTATATCTCAGCACTCCGGACACCGATTTGATCGATCTAGGGCTCAAATGAAAGCTTTTCATGCCCACATCCTAGATAAAATTAGTTTTAATTCGTGCATGTTGTGAGGTGAAAGAAAACGAAGATACTAATTCGCGTTATAGGTTAGGGTAGTTGCCTTTCGGGTATATAGACTCGTTGAGTCTCGCGCGTGAAATTTTTTTTTCTTGATGAATTTTTTTTTTTTCAATGTACTTGGCGCGAGACTCTACCGAGTCTCTTGATCCAAAAGTCCTGGAAGCTATTTTAAATGAAAAAAAATCACCAAACGGTGTATTAAGTTCTTTTCTCGATGGAGAGCATGCTGAAACTCATGAATTTCTTCGACAATATCCGCATGCACTCCGAATACAGCTTTATTACGACGAATTGGAAATCGTTAATCCATTAGGATCTAAAACTGGGGTTCACAAATTAGGAGCTTTTTACTATAGTATTCAGAATTTACCCCCACAAATCAATTCTGAATTAAATTCTATCCATGTGCTTGCATTATGTACAGATGTTGATGTTAAAAAGTATGGATTTAAAGCAATTTTACGGCCATTCTTGAATGATCTGAAAAAGTTAGAGAGTGATGAAGGAATATTAGTAGATATAGAAAATGGTCCTTATATTCTACGTGCAACGCTTGCTGCTTTCATTGGAGATGGTCTTGCTGTACATGATGTATTCAATCTGTTAGGGCCATCTTGTAACCAATTCTGTCGAATGTGCATGTATTCGAGAGCTGATTTACATGCCGGATCTCTTGAACTTGGCCAAGAACGTACACTGAATTTATACAATCAGCAAATACAATTGTTAATTACTGATAATTTTTCTACTCAGACACAAACAGCTACAGGCATTCGTGGAGAATGCTGCTTAAACGATTCAAAATATTTTCACATAACCCGAAATAAAATATTCGATCCGATGCACGATTTCCTTTGTGGTATTTGTCCGATGGTCATCAAATTAGTTTTGAAACAATACATATTAGTAGAAAGAAAGTTTGATATCAAATACTTCAATGGCAATATAACATCGTTTCAATGGGGATTTTGTGAAAATACAAATAAACCCTCTGCTAACTTCACAGACTCTATGCTAAGAAAAAATGATTATCTTCTGAGTCAAAAAGCAATGCAGATTTGGTGCTTGATTCGAGCATTACCATTTTTGCTTTATGAAAAAATTGCTAATGATGATCCATATATGGCCCTGATAAGAAATCTGCTGCAAATTATGGAAATTGTATTTGCTCCGAAGTTGTTCCGTACACAAATGCCTTATCTTGATGCTTTGATTAGACAGTTTCGAACAAGTTTCCGAATTTTGTTTCCTGATATTCATGAAATTAATAAATTTCACCACACATCGCATTATCCTGAATTTATCTTATGGTCTGGTCCTGCTATAAATTACTGGTGCATGCGCGAAGAAGCTAAGCACGGTGTCGCAAAAGCTCGAGCTCAAGTTGTCCGTAATTTTAAGAACCCTCCGAAGACTTTGATAAACATATTTCAGTGCGGACAAAGCTCAAAATGGGGCGGAAAAGATGTTCAACTATTTCGATTACAAACATTTTCTCGCAAAGAAGAATCAGTTGATGAAACTCAGAGCAAACGATTTCTTTTACAATTGAATTATGCAATGGATAATAGAGTTCTTACTGTTAAGTCTGCGAAAGTAAATGGCGTAGAGTATCGTCTTGGACTGTACGTATGTTTAGAAGTTTCGATAGTTAACCCTGACAATTTGCCATTGTTTGGAAAAATAAAAGAAATTATTGTCTTGAGAGGTAATGAAGTTCATTTTTTGATATCTCCTTTTGTTACGGTGGAGTTTGATGTAAATTTACACGCGTACTACGTTGAACATCACGAAGAAACTGCTGATCGTTTTATTGCTGTATCTTGCTTAGCACATTACAAACCGTTTTGTCTTTGGAATCCAACAAGTTCTCATAATCTGTATTTGAGCCTACGTCATATTTTAATATGACTCAATTCTTTAACTTTTATCTTTGGTGTGTATAAATATCTTATTTTTGGGATTGTCTTATACCGCGAGGACCAGGTGAAAGAGAATGGTCCGTCCGCCCAGACACCTAATATTTTGTATTTTCATGGGAATAGCCACTCGTTGCGCAGAAAATCCGTAGGGTGATTTTGGCGCGTGGTCGATAGCTTCGACCCCAGGATATATTTTTCAGCGCAACGAGTGGCTATCCCCATGAAAATATGAAATATAAGGTGTCTGGGCGGACCGACCATTCTCTTTCACCTAGTCCTCGCGGTATAATGATATTTACAAATTTTCATAAATAGATAATTAATTATTCATAATAATCAACTATAAATACCTCAATTAATTTTGTTCGACCTTTAGATGAGTGCATCGACGGTGATGTTTTCATTGAATTAACGAAAGAAAATTTAGAACAAATGGGATTAAAAATGGGTCCACGGATTATGATTTTGAAATTGTTGGCGAAACTCAGATGTAATATAGGAACTGATTTAGAAAATGCTGATGCATCAACATCAGAGTCAAATGTCAATCCGCCTATAGTGCAGAAGGCATTGTCAGAAGCTGCTGCTAGGTCTAGCGTGGAAAATGTACGAGATGCTGTACGAGATTCTCAAAAGTTTTCAGTAATAATTTTTCTATCAATTATTAATTCATTACAGAATCGATTGTTAAGCTTAATATTGATTTATCTTTTATAACTTTCAGAAATATGGTACCATCTTAGCAACATTACAGCAGAAAACCGGTGGTCCAGAATTGCTAGAAGAATTACAATCTGCAAAAGTTTTCAGTGATGTAAAGCGAAAAGCTCTAGTCCGACTGGTTGTGGCGGAATTACTCGACTACCATGGTACCCAGTAAGTTGAATAACAAAAAAATTTCTAAATATGGTAATTGAAATTGAGAAAAATTAAATTAAATAACTTTATTATTTTCTAGTTACCCACCAGAATCAGCGAAAATTGCATTGGCAAAAGCAATAATTACCGAGTTTCCTCGCTTAAAAGATAATCATTTAAAAGACGGCTGGGTAATTCTTTGCATATATTCAATATCCTTCAAAATAAATTATAATTCAAAAAAATTGGTTTTCAAAAAAATACGACTCAAATTGGAAATTTCTGGATTTGAATGTATCATGTTTGATTGACTTTTTTTGAGGAATTTTTCATTTTAAATGTTCCGATAAGATGATCGTTTACAATTCTATTAGTAATAAATCTGATTTTTCAGGAACCTTACTATGATCGAAACTCAAAGACTGGGTTTTTGGAGTATCGTTTGAGTACGATTCGAACTAACTTAAGTCCATCAAAAAAAAAGTATTCCAAAGCAGCTGCAATACGACGAAAACAAACCAACACTCATCCGTCATCATCTAAATCTGTTTCCACATTCACCACTGCAGAAATAAATCAGAAAGTGGGTTATTTTTTAATGTTATTTCTTATAATGTTAAAATTTATTAATTTGAATTAATGTTATTTTAGATTTCTGTCATGCAAAATTGTAATCCAACTGACCAAAATAAAGCAAAAATAACATCGCTTCTTGAAGAAACAAGAGAATATAGAAGACAATGGATAGAAGATTCAAGTCCCACCATTTCTGAAGTTTTTACTCATTATCCACGTCTTTTGGATTACAATGGAGAGATGGTAAGAATATTTCTCTATCTAAAATTATAGATTCATTTTATTTCTTATAAAAATTAATTTCTGCTAATTATATTTGATAACAGATTGAACGAGAATTCGATGCTTTATTTTCCAAATCAGCTGACAATTTCTTAGAAAAGTTCCCAACGTTTTATGCTCCTCGTATTCATAAATACGTTCAAGAATGCAAGCCAACTTTGTACGCAGAGTCAAATATTATTCAAGATGGTAAATAACAATTTTATATTTTAGTTCGGAATAGAATTTAGTTGCTCAATTAATTCAAATTCAACTATTAATTAATTTTGCTTTTGCGGAAACAAAGTGAAAAAAGTAATGTATACTAGAAGCTTAATTATATCGTTATCTGGTACATTGATTGTAGAAAATTTGAGGGCTTTAGTGATGTTGGGTACATTACTGCCAGTATCTAACTCAGTCATGACTAGAAAAGGCCAAGGCAAGGGCAAAGAGAGAAAAAGAGTATGTTTGGAATCAGTTACTATTTAAATAATTGCTTTTATTTGTTTAATTTGGGTGTAGTTATATATTATTTATTAATTTGACTAGACTCATGATGAAAGTAAAGAGACTCCTGTGCCTGTCAAACAATCAACATTCCCTAACAAAGATTTATTAAAAATAGTTGCAGTAAGTATCATTTTCTTTTGAAAATTACAAATTGTAAAATAAATTTTGAAAATCAGTTCATATCTAGAATTTTTATTTACTATAAAGAATATTGAATGTAACTCTATCTTATTTACAGGATGGAACAAACTTACCAAATTACGCGACAGAATTAAGAAAACGTGAGACTACTAATGTTCAACCTTATCTCATATTGATGAAAGGACAAGACAACGAGTTTTTCTTTGTAGAAGGAGATAATTGGTTTGTTGATATCAATCAAAAAAGTACTCCGATTGCGGCCTTCAATTTATTGTATAAACTCTTCTACGTTTTAAATCTCCAATATCCTGACAGCCTGCAAAATTTCTATAATTTTATAGACTATTACATTTTCAGTATGGGAAATGTGAAGCCTAGATCTATTGTATCATCCTTGCACGTTGCTTTAAGCCAAATATTGGATGATAATGAGAATAATAGTTCATCTGATTAGTGTAAGATAACTGATTCAAATCGATATATTATTTATTGATAAAGAGTTTAAGTGTATCGTACTTTGTGTTTACGCGTATCATACCGTAACTTAATTATTATTTATAATTATTATGTTTTAATTATTATTGACAAAGTTTTAGATTCTTGTTGAACAATGTTCAGTCTAAAAAATATTTTTTTAATAACTTCACATTTATTATACTGGAAAAAACTTAAGGTGCTTCCCTACGCAATTCCACCAGACCTGAAAACATTGAGAAAAAAGGTGTTATTAAACGGAATATCTCTGCCTGGGTACCGAAATCAACGAAAAAAACTTCGTCGCGCAATTTTATGTACGATTTCGAACACGTACGGCCAAAAAAATGGTTTTTTTACGCGAAAATAGAGAAGATATCCATGTAAAACGGCTTTGAAAACCTTTTTTCTCAATGTTTTCAGGTCTGGTGGAATTGCGTAGGGAAGCACCTTGGGTATATTGTATTTTATGTTGACCTGAATTCTATTATTATTTGACAACTTGTTTATCACTATGATGTTTTTATTATTCTTGATAGTTACTTATGTTCTGATTAAAACTGTTCTTTAAAGTTTTTGACTCTTACTAAACCTTATTCAGCTTAAGGCCCATCCGTAGTCACCCACCTCCTTTTGATACAATGTGACACATTTTGATTATTATCCGAGCCCAGGCGTCAAAAACGCAAAAAAGGCCAACGCTGCGCGAATTCAAATTCAATACCGAACACATACATATAAAAAAATGTCACTTATTGCAATAGTTCTTTTCACTCATTGCAATTGTGAAATAGTTTATAAAAATAGTGAATTCTGATATTCACATAATCATATATTGAATATCCACTAATTCTGCGTGGTACGATTCTAGCATTAAGAAATAGTGAATATTCACTTGAAATTAGTGAAAAATCACTAATTCAGATTTAGAGAGCACTTTGTTGTGATACAACCGCTTCTAATTTAGGTAATTGCAACGGTGCAGCCGTTTTATTAGAACAAATAATGGAGCAGAATATTTTATACTTTCCGTGTCGTCGTCATATCTTCGAATTAATTCTAAAAAGCGTTTTTGACACGAAAATTAAGTCTCCATCGACAGGACCAGCTGTGCCGATTTTCAAACGCTTAAAAGATTCTTGGTCAAAAATCGATTTAACGACTTACCGAAGTGCGATCAATGATGAAAAAGTAAGGGACATCATAACAGATTATCATGTAAAGAGAATAAATGCATTTGTAGAAAAGGCATTGAGAGTTGTTCAACCGCGTGACGACTACAAGGAGCTCTTAGACTTGACTCAACTATTTCTTGGGACCGTTCCATCTGAAGGAGCTAAATTTCGTTACCCGGGAGCGATGCACCACGCGCGGTGGATGTCTAAAGCTTTATATAGTCTAAAGATATACCTTTTTCGTGACAGTTTCGAAATGACGGTATCCGAAAGCATGGCTATTCGCGACACATGCATTTTTATAGTTTTGGTATACGTAAAAGCTTGGTTTACTGCTCCACTTGCGGTTGCAGCTCCGAATCACGATCTGCTGTTCTTGAAAAACCTTTACAATTATAAAAAAATTGACGTTGAGATATCTCAGATAACAATTAAAAAATTCGTAAACCATTTATGGTATCTTAATCCGGAATCAGTTGCGCTATCATTTTTTGATGAAAATTTGTCATCAGTAGTGAAGCGCAGAATGCTGTCTGAAATGAGCGTAAACGAGGAGTTTGATGAATAGGTCCAAAATGAATCCAAGTCAAAGTTAAAGACGTTGGAATCTTTTGTGAAAAAGAAATGGATCATTTTGTGACTGCGCAAACTCGCAAATTTTTCGTTAGATTTGGAATTGATCAAAATTTTTTGGAAATCGATCCGTCTCTCTGGTCGGACAATAGGAGCTTTCAGAAAGGTTTAAAGATTGTACGCTCTAAAAACAAAACATTGGATTTTCACTGATTCGCAGTGCATATCCACTATTCGCCTCAGCTATAAGTATACCACTAACAATTAGTGGTTACTCACTATTTCAATTAGTGTTGTCATATTACTAATTGAAATAGTGAAATTCACTGTGACAATTAGTAATATATCAGATCCCTGATCCAAATAGTGAAATTCACTGTGGCAATTAGTAATATGGAAACAGTAATCCAAATAGTGAAATTCACTGACGCAATTAGTGATATGGAACCAATAATCGAAATAGTGAAATTCACTGTGACAATTAGTGATTTGAGAACGCTAATAAGAATAGTGAATTCACTTTTTTAATTAGTGGTATGAGAACACTGATCGAAATAGTGAAATTCACTGTGACAATTAGTCGTTTCAATGACTATTCTAATTAGTGATATTCACTATTGATTTGAGTCAAAATATCATTTTATAACTTTTATTTTATAGTTCACAATTTTACAATCATCAAAAGAAAAGACACGGCTTTCATAAACATAGTTATAACCATTTTTGTTTTATAATTTATAACTTATAAACTAAATTGAATTATACTCATACTTCTGCGTAGCATGTGTGTTGATAATATAAACTTGACGCAGCATAAAACACACTTTCTCTCCATATCATATTTTTGAACAGTGAGTACTAATTAGAGACAAACGTTTGATTGAAAATTCAAAAGCGTCGCATTGAAATTGACTTAGAAGAAAATTCCATCTTTCAATCAAACAAAATGAAAATTACTTTTCAGTTAAAAGTAATGGAATAGTCCACAAATCGAGAATCAGAGTAAAATTTTAATAATCAGATTCATGGTTGTCGCTGTTCTCGCTGTCGTCATTGCGGATTTTATTATTAGAAATATTCATATATAATGAGGAAACCATATTCTTTGGTTGAACTTTCATTTTAAAAATGAAAACATCTATAAAATTATAAAAGTTTTTCAAACTTTCGGGGTATTCGAGGTTAAGCACATAATACATCTTGTACAACAGATCGAAAGAAGAGATTGGTGCACTGCATGGATGAATGTTGATGAACCATTCATCTCCTTGAATAAAGGTTTTGTCACCTGATTGTCCTGATCGAGTGATCAGGTATGGTTGAATGCTCGTCCTGTGCTCCCTTCGAATCTTTTTCACGTTATCAACGATGTTTGTCCCCTCCTAAATATAATAATGATAAGATACAAGCTGGATACAATAGTTTTTGCAACAAATGCTTCAATTTTTTTTTAGACTCATTATGATGTATTCTCCTAAGCATGTGTTACAAAAAATCAAATTACGATCACTCGTACAAAAAAAAAAAAAAAATTACTCACAGGTACAATTGTTAAGAGGAACTCATTTGGGAAAATATGTTGTTTTGGAATTATTTTCTTGTCCCTGTCATCCAACTTCTGGTAAAATAAATTCGAAATTATAAATAAGAAGAAGATAGAAGCCGTGAAAAATTATAAAGTAAATAAATACATCCTTACTCGTTTTTCTCCTTTTCTTTTTTTGGAGATTGCAGCATTGGAAATTGGAAGTAGTTCAACAAGGATCAATAAAGCTCGTAAATCTTCTAATAAACCGGAAATAATCTCTTTAATTAACAGTTTTAAAAAGCAATCAATACTTTTAATTTCAAGCGAAAAATATATAAAAAAGAAATGAAATGGATATGGTAATTGTAAAATGGTTGGTAATTTTATAATAAATACACAATAACAAAAATAATATCAATTATATGAAAGGATAAATATTCTATAGGAGATAGATAATAGCAGGAGGTTAAAAATGATTGAGAACTCAGTTCTTGTGTTGTTCGATTTAGAGGTATGATTGAAATATGGGTAAAAAAGATAGTGAGAGAAATATTTTATCGCTAAAATATGCAATCCAAAATAAATGAAAATAGAATTTAAGATTTAATGGGGCTCTATAATTTCAGATAATAGTCAAAAATGGCAAATCTCAATTAAAATGTAACTATTTACTCACGATCTTTGATTACAGCTGATTCCAAAAATAATGCAGGTCGAAATTTTTTCGTATAAAATAAAATTTTTGCTGTATACGAAGTAGAAAAATCCCTAATAAAATTATCAGCCCTATCAGGATATAAGGCTTGAAATTCGCGATCAATCTATTGAAAAATACAATTATTAAAATATACAATTGAATGATTAATTAACTATTGAAGAATAAATTTTACCATTTCTCCATCGTAATCTAAAAGACGAGGATACAGCTCCAAAATTTTTGAAATTGTCGGGCTTTCCGTTTTAATCCAGTGTTGTCTATATTTTCTGGTTTCATCTAAGTTTAATCCAATTATCGACTTATTTTTATCAGATGGATTCTTACACTGTAGAAGAGATATCTAGACAAACAAAAATGTATACCTATAGTCTATGATTTGTTCATAATTTTTGAACACTATATAAAATTTTTCAGCGTTAAATACTTTTTTAGACATGGCATCTACATCGAAATTATCATCATTCTGAGGCTGAAGGGGGACACTCTTTTTGGTCTGTAACAATTTTTTTTGAGCCGCGTTGGTATACTTTTTTTTTGAGGCATCTAATGTTGTCCTCAATGTTAATAATCGGTATTCGATGAAACCTTTTTGGCTATCAGAGGACTGAAAATGCTCCTGAAAATTTATCAAAAAAATACACTCATTTTTTCATTGTTTAATATTATAATACTTGAAGATATTGTAAATGAATAAAAATTTTGTAATTACCCAGCCATTTTTGGATAGATCGTTTTTTAGCTGAGGAAATTCCGTCACCACAGCTTTGGCAAGAGCGCGTTTTGCATTATTAGGTGGATAACTGAAAAAAATCATAAACCGACCAAACAAATTTAATATTTTTGTTTAGCAGTAGATTTTTATTTATCTACATTTCTGTATTTATTTTATTCACATGTTTTTATTAATCTTTAGTATTAATTTATTTTATCATGAAAATAGTATTCAGTGTATTTAAATATGCATACTGGCTATCATGAACAGCGACGAGTTCGGCCACTATGATTCTTACTAATGATCGTCGATGATTCTCATTAAACACATTGTCCTTCAACGCCTTCAATATCGGACCACCTTGGAGACTTTTTTCCAATGTTTTTTTCACAGTTTTATACCGCTAAAATATTAAAATTACAATAAAAAATACTGCGTCTGGGAAATTAAAAAATTATAGCATTTTATGCGAGAAATTTTGTAATACCGTAAATTTTGATTCATCGATATCAACTACAGGACCATCAGCCTTACTGCATCCAGCTTGTGGAGACAGGTACGGCTCATTGGATGAAGTATTATGAGAAGAATTCGATGCGGTCCCTGAATTTTTATCACTGCTCTCTAAAATCAAATTAGCGAAAAACCACTAATTAATAGTGAATATTCACTATTTAAAAATGTCCAAAGTATACAACCAGTAATTAGTGATTACCAACTTTTTCAATTAGTGAAAATTGTCACATCTGAAATTAGTGAAATTTCCACTAATTAAAAAAGTGAAAATCCACTGATGAAAAAATGAAATTTTCACTAAATCAGTAAGTTGAACCATTGTATATAATCTAATTACTCAAAATGATAACCAGTCAATTGTTAATGGAGATTTATTCTGAGAAATTGTATACAGTTATTCAGCTTAAAAATAATTGAAATTTAACCAGCTCTCAATTAGCTTAGTTAAGGGGAATCCATACTGAAGTTTGGACAAAAAATAGTTTGTTAATTTTCGAAAGTGTAGAGAAGGTCCAAATCCAAAAATTCTACGTTAATTTGTGAATGATAGTACTATCTATGTACAGAAAAAAATTCAATCTTATACTATGAAAGTGTAGACGCAAGGAACTTTTTTCAGAAACTTTTCTTCGCTGCACTACAATGTTCTGCGCAAGGTTCCTTGCATCTACACTTTCATGGCAGAAGATTGAATTTTTTTCTAATATAGATACTAGGATCATTTACAACGTAACGTAGGCTTTTTTTATTTGGACTTTTTCTACACCTTTAGAAAATGAAAGTCTATTTTTTTCCAAATTTCAGTATAGGCCCCCGTCGACATCAAAGCTTGTCACACTATTTCCTTGGTCAGGTACAATTATGAACCAGCCATCGCCATGAATAAAAGTATTTTCTTGAGATGATTGACTAGCAGCAGCAACTAGATAAGGCTGAACGTTGCTTTTATTATCAGCACGAATGTTTTTTACGAATTGACCAAGATTAGTACCCTCCTAGAAATATAATCAAATAATATAACATTATTCAACTGATTTTATTATAATATATACTCGAATTGAATGGTAGAAAAGAAAAACAATACATACAGATGCAAACTTAAATAGATATTTATTAGGAAAATTTAACCGTAAGGGCTCATTTTCTTCATTCCCTTCATTAGCAGGTCTTTTGTTTCCTTTTCCCTTGCCTTTTCCTTTTCCTTTACCTTTCGGTGTTTTGACCGAATTGGGAACTGGGAGCAGTTCAACAAGCAGTAGCAAAGCTCGAAAATCCTCTGAGAATATAATAAAATATAAATAATGACAAAACGTTAAGATTGATAGAGTGAAATATTTGTGAAATTAGAATTAGTAATTTAACCATTCGAGAATTCAGATTATTGAAAAACAAACAATAATAATAATAATAAATGATTGTAGATCATAATGAGCTGTATCATACAAAAAAATAATGATTGATTCTCACTGTTTTTAATGCTTCGAGATTCGTTGAACAATGCTGGCCGATATTTCATGGCATATGCTAAAATTTTCGGAGCATAGCTAGTAGGAAATTTTGACAAAAATTTATCAGCAGTTCCCGGAAATAAAGATTCAAACTCCAAATCGATCTAAAAAATGTTCAGTTATTAGACAATATTATATGTACATAATAACAAAGATGAATGAACTTACCATTTCACCGTTGTAATCTTGCAATCTCGGATACATTTTGAAAATTTCATCTATACTAGGGCCAGTACTATGTATCCAATTGCGTCGATAGCTTCTTGTTTTATTCAACCATGATATGATTTGCTTTTTATTACTATCATTAGGCAATTTCAATTTCATTGATGAAATCTATAAAAACCAAGTGGAAGAAAGATATTACCTGAATTAATCGCGCATGCATGTAAATATTTTTGAATTTATTTGTAAATATTTCTAAGTTTATATACCATTTCTAAAATCAACTCTTCCGGGTATTGATTCTCAGAGCTATTCATGAGGCCATCTTTATTTTTATCGACATTAGAGATCGTTTTGTTAAGAATCTTGTATTTTTTTTCTGACGGACTAATAGTTTTTCGGATTGTTGTCAAGCGATTTTCAATGAATCCCCGATTATTAGATGATTTTTCATTATAGTACTGTTCCTAAAAATTATTAATGTTGAGATACGTGTATAAATACAATGCTATACAGTTAATCAATTATACGTACATATCCAAGATCAAGTTTCGTGTCTCTCAGTTGTGGAAATTCTGTTACTATTGCTTTAGCAAGAGCTAACTTGGCTTCATTTGGCGGATAGCTAACGTTATATGTGTAATTAATATTAGCGAAATAAAAATATAATTTTGAGCCAAAAAACAGTCTATATACTTACTAAGTATCTTGACTTTTTATCAATTCGGCGACCACAATTCGTATCAATGATTTCCGGTTTTCTTCACTCCATGAATGTTTAATGGAGTTCAATATTGCTGGCCCTTGGGGATGATGAATGAGAGTAGCCTTTACAGTATGATCCCAGCCAGCACACTTGGTACAAGTGCAGAACTGTGACATCACACTGTAAAATCATTGTTACATATCATTGGTTACGTAGCTGTCAGATAATACTGACGTATCACTGTTACTTTGACGTACCAGATATGTACTAGTTCTGTAATAGTGTTACATCGCACAGAAAGCAGATTGCCATATAGAGGTTATGTAACATAGAACTATCCCTGCACAATTCATAAGTTTGACGTAGCTGTAATGTAACAAAGACATCACGACATTATATCACAAGGGAAGCGCAACTAGTTCGTAAAATTTACATCACGCGGAACTGTCCTTGAGCATTCCATATGGTGACGTAGCTGCCATGTAACGCAGACGTTGCTATTTTACATCACCAGAAGAGCACGGCTGGCATGTAAAATTTACGTCACAGAGTACTATCTCAGTGCTAAATACAAAATTGACGTAGCTGTAACATAACCAAGTCATCACATTGTTATGTTACTAGAAAAGCAGAAACGATCTATAAAATTGACATATCAGAGCTATCTTTGTGCGCAGGTAATGCAAACAATGCGTAGTTGTGCAACATAGTATAGACATATCGTTAAAAAGTAAAAAAAAAACAACCGGTCCAATATGTATGTATATATTAGGGTGGGCCAAAAAAAAGACTAATATTTTTTTTCTTAGTTACCATGAAAATATTGTTCAGGATGACGAAAAAAAAATCTTGTAAAAATTTGAGCTCCTAATATTAATATTAAGAGGTCGCTCATCGTGATTTTTGATTTCCCATTTAAATAACACAGGAAATTTTTTTTTTTTCTATTTGTAATATTATTCCATTCCAACGAATCAGCGTGTTGTAAAAATCAATATATATTCTTGTAGGAAATTGAACGATCTCCAAAAAAGGTCCCATATGATTTTTCGCTAAGTCGACTCGTTTGAAAGTTATTCAGGGTTAAAAGTGAATTTTGACCGTTAATAACTTTCAAACGAGTCGACTTAGCGAAAAATCATATGGGACCTTTTTTGGAGATCGTTCAATTTCCTACAAGAATATATATACCCCTGGTGCAAAAACCTTTCGCCAAGTACATTAATATGGTCACTACCCCCAAAAACATCCACCAACTAAAATTCCTCCCTAACAAAAGTGGTACTACAAAAATGTCTACTTACAAAAGGAATGAAATCAGATACAATTGCCAAGTACATGTCTTCTGTATAAAAAAAGTTTACAACAGAAGAACAGAAAACTGAACAGTCTTGTATTGTTCACTCGCTACGCTCGCTCACTCGATCGGATCTTGATAATTACAGGGAAAAAATCAGGAAAAAAAATTTAGGAAGTGGTACTTGGCGGGCCATTATAGCAATATGTATCGAACAAATGATACATAGACCTAAGTGAATACTCTTTTTACTTACTCATAGCAATATGTATCGAACAAATGATACATAGACCTGAGTAAATACTCTTGTACTTACTCATAAATGGCCCGCCAAGTACCACTTCCTAAATTTTTTTTCCTGATTTTTTCCCTGTAATTATCAAGATCCGATCGAGTGAGCGAGCGTAGCGAGTGAACAATACAAGACTGTTCAGTTTTCTGTTCTTCTGTTGTAAACTTTTTTTATACAGAAGACATGTACTTGGCAATTGTATCTGATTTCATTCCTTTTGTAAGTAGACATTTTTGTAGTACCACTTTTGTTAGGGAGGAATTTTAGTTGGTGGATGTTTTTGGGGGTAGTGACCATATTAATGTACTTGGCGAAAGGTTTTTGCACCAGGGGTGCTTTTTGGGGTTGATATCACCACTTTTTGTACAATTTTGCTTGACTACCTAATAATTGTGCTCGCTCGCTACGCTCGCTCGATTGAGTTTTCCTATATCCTCGCTTGCGAGGCTTGCTCAGTTGTCAACGTTCTGCCAATTGTTGCTACGAACATCGCAATGCATGTACGGTGATGCATTTTGTATCATCCGAATCCCTCAAGAAGCAGCAATGTTGAATGTGGTAGTATGATTTTGAATGAATGAAAATAATGTTATAATATACACGTATGCTCATACTTTTCTGTGAGCCTTAAATTTCTGTGGACAGACGTTGCATGTGTTATTTTATTAAATTTTACGAATTGTTTCGTTAGAATCCGGTATAATTCTATATGCCTGCAATGTGTAGCCCTCCTCCTGTCTCATCTGGGCTTGCAACCGGCAATAGCGGAGTTACTTGCACGCAGGGTTATAGTTGCTGCTCATAATTAAATATATATAAATATTAGATATATGTGTTGCAAATCTTAGGTATTTTTTTTTTTTTAATGCAGCTAGGTCCTCTGCAAAAATAACATGTACGCGTCCCATACTCATAACGTCAACTTCAACTTCGGGTCTGAACAGAAGGTATCGAAATATATAGAATCAAGCCTATTGATGCGAGACTAGCGTAGAGCATAAAATGGAAGTTTTCGAAATCAAAAACTTGCATTCTACTCTGTTCGTCTGACTCTACCCGTTTCTTATATCCAATCACACTATCCCGATATCTTGCAACTTCAGCGTTTTCTCTCATCATCCTCTCGTCTCAAACGACGACCGACTCCAAAATTGAACAATCCGTGAAAAAGGTTTTTATCACATCAGACCACGCAGATCAAGTTCAGTAGCGGTGGCAAGGCGCAGTCAGTTGTGTAGGTCTGTGTCTGTGTCAAAACTTACCGCCGCTGCAGCGATTTACCGATCGGCGAGTTAGAGAGAGTCCATTTGAAATTTGACATCCAATTGTGAATATCGCTACGCACGTTCTAATATGTCGTAACCCACAAAATTTGAGAAATTGACTTTCTTTGAAAAATGGAATGTTAATAATGTTTCGCAGCTTATGTGTAAGTATCAGCGGTCAAATCGTTGATGTACTATTTTCAAATAAGTATTCGGATCCGTAAGGTCTTATCTTTTCAATGGTGATAGTGAACTGTTTTTATCGCCTACTGAATATTTTTCCAAATGTAGGATACGACATATTAGAACGTGGGTATCGATATATAGTTTGTAGTATTAATTTACATGTAATCATAGATATTTATACAGACTTTGATATCGCTCTGAACGGAGGATCTAAGCTGTTTGTAAAACATGGATTAAAAAATTATCTCTACCGAAGGTCAAGGCACTACGTTGACTTGGAGTGTAGAATAAAGCCTATCAGAGTCCAACACACAACGTCGACAGACAGTCTCGTTTCGACTGGATGATACGGAGATAGATTATAAAACTCGTTGGAATCCTACGCCTAACGGACTCACAATTTAGGTCTGAGCAGACGAGCCTTCAAAGATGAGCTTAACATAGAGCTTGAAGTGGAATTTGTTGCAATCCAACGCTTGAACTCGGCTTTATTGGTCTGGCTCCTTACCGTTCCTTATATCGAATCATGCTATCCTCATATTTTTCAACTTCAACATGTTTTCTTGATTTTCTATCGTCAGACTTCCTCAGGCGATAACTTGCTAAATAATTGAACCCAAAAAACCGTTACCTCCGATAATTGCATTCATAAATAACCTCAAAAGCTCAAAATCGTAGGATTTAAACATTTTTGTTGGTGACTATCACATTAATGTCCTTGGCGTAAGGTTTTCGTACCTGAGGAGCTTTTGGTGGATATTCACTAGTTTTTGTACCTTCAAATTTTGTATTAATCATTGCTCGAACTTTTTTTTATTTCCTTTATTTGGATTTGAAAACATGAAATGACAACACGCGTCTGCTAGTGTTGCAGACGATTTTTGTCTGCGATGCTAGCGCCTACTACGTCGTGACTCTCGTACTTACGCCAGTCTATACAACTCTTGTGTGGATTTATCCCTTCTATGCCATATTCCCAGATGCGTAAGAACGTATGTTCCGTGTATGAGCATAGGACATACGTCCTGCGTGTAGCGACGCGATGTGATTTTATGAGAATGGTTTTAATGCGATGAATCTTGGTCTGAATTTTTGTGTGGACTTTCCTTTCTATGTCTGTTCCCAGATGCGTAAGGACGTATGTTCTGTGTATAAGCGTAGGACATACGTCCTGCGTTTAGCGACGAAATGTGATTTCATGGGAATGGTTTGAGTGTCAACTTGGTCTGAAGACCACTAAAGTATTTATTGACGAGGAAACGGGGTTTCAGAAACTGTAATTAATTATATCTCAGCACTCCGGACACCGATTTAATCGATCCAGGGCTCAAATGAAAGCTTTTCATGCCCACATGCTAGATTAAATTAGTTTCAATGCGTGTAGTATCATGAGGTGGAAGAAAACGAAGATACTAATTCGCGTTATAGGTTAGGGTAGTTGCCTTTCGGGTATATAGACTCGTTGAGTCTCGCGCGTGAAATTTTTTTTTCATAATGAATTTTTTTTTTTTTAATGTACTTGGCGCGAGACTCTACCGAGTCTCTTGATTGATTTTTACAACACGCTGATTCGTTGGAACGGAATAATATTCCGAATAAAAAAAAAAAAATTTCCTGTGTTATTTAAATGGGAAATCAAAAATCACGATGAGCGACCTCCTAATATTAATATTAAGAGCTCAAATTTTCACAGGATTTTTTTTTCGTCGTCCTGAACAATATTTTCACGGTAACTAAGAAAAAAAAAATTAATCTTTTTTTGGCCCACCCTAATGTATATACTAACGTGGTCCTTATTAAGGGTGTTTTTGAAATTTTCTGCGAACAAGGCGGAAAAAAATTGCCCAGTTTCTTATTGAATATCTATGGCCAAAAATGGAAAAAATTAATGTATTGAGCTCGTATTCCTACGTAAAGTAAATGGGAAAATTCACTGCCTTGCGGGCCTCACTTTGAGTTGACCTACTGACTCCAAGTATTGCGTACTTTTTTCTTCATTTATTTGCAAACTTTTTCCGTCTTGTCCCCGGAAAATTTCAGAAACACCCTAAATAAGGACCACGGCCCTAGTATACACATAAACATATCAAGTTATAACTTCAGTTAGGATATTTCGAACCAGTCAGCTGCTTACTGACTACAATGTATATGGGTGGTTATCCCGAAACAATTATTTTTCGGGCCAAAAATACTTTGTTTTCATTGGGGAACCTCTAGATGAGCTTCAGATTGAGTTGCTGAACCGTAATGACCCCATGGCCAAGCAGTTTTTTTTTTTCTCTCTAGCCTAATGAAAGAATTTTTTTTTTTGTTCCTTCCGCTTATCTCCTTTTCGGAATGTAGCCTCTTAAGGCCCATCCCTGGTCGCCCACCTCCTTGCCTTACAATGTAACGAAAACGGGGCCGGGGAGACACATTTCGATTATTATCCGAGCCCAGACGTCGAAAACGCAAAAAAGGTCAACGTAGCGCGAATTCTATTTCAATTCCAAACACATAGATCCAAAAAATGTTCGTTTCATGCGAAAATAGAGCCAGCGTTTGGTTATTTCTTTTTTCCATTGTCTGAATGGTTTTCCATTGTCATTGACTTTTGGCTCTATTTTCGCATGAAACGAACATTTTTTTGGATCTATGTGTTTGGAATTGAAATAGAATTCGCGCTACGTTGGCCTTTTTTTCGTTTTCGACGCCTGGGCTCGGATAATAATCGAAATGTGTCTCCCCGGCCCCGTTTTCGCTACATTGTATGGAAAGGAGGTGGGCGACTAGGGATTGCCCTTAACACGCTAACCCGATCACTTCCGGGCCAGAATTAACCTCGTCAAGTATACACTGACGCGTGTTTGATTCTGACCGGTATAAAGTTGGCTCAACAGTATTCTGTCGCTTTCTTTCTCTATGTAATATAACGCAGTTTTCAATCAGGCGAGGAAACCCGAAGATTCTGCTCACAATTCGGCACCTTTCCGTGTTACTTACTGAATTACCAAAATGCTGGGCGCCAGACGCTGATGCGTCGTTTCCATACGATACCAGAACAAATTACATAAAACCAAAAACTAACGGAAATGCGACGAGCTATAACTCGACTTGCTCAGATAACAAAGCCTTAGATAGAGGGGCAGGGTACACCATATAAAACAAGCTTACTTCTTTGAGAATGTTTGAGATCACACCAATCAATTATTTATTTACGAAATTAGATAACTTAACGAGATCAGTACAGAATTTATTATTTTACCTAATGGTTTATTACCAACGATATTCTAATTGATCGAACAGAATCTATGCAATTACGATACAGTTGAATCTCAGATGTGTGTCAGAGGTGACTCGATATAAAACAATTTAATTAGACTCCAGACTCGGTATCACAGAGCGATACATCGTACCCGAATGCAAAATATAATTCGTGACACACACTCAGAACAACGTATGAAGCTCAAGATTTTACTTAGAAAAATTGGTAACAAACTACGAAAGATTAGCCACGCTTGGCCATACGATTCACAATAATTCGAGATCTACTGTTAGATAGAGACCACGCGGTCATTCGAAAGACGCGAATCACAGGTTAACGATAACAGACTAAACTATAGTATTATTTGAGCTTTAACTAAATTCTGACGATTTTATAACGGTAGTTATGATATTAAATTATCCAAAAACGATATTAAACTCTACTGAACCATACTAGATTTTACATACGGTGATAAATTATACGAAAGTGACCATAATTGACTCAATTAACAAATTATTAACAAAACTTAACGATAAAAACTAAACTGTAACGCCAGGCCTAAGCCGTAGCGGCTAACTTCGCTCAGGGTACTCCAGGAAAGGTAATTTTCTACAGTATTTCATGCACAAGATAAATATAACATACTAAATCAGCAACAAAGCCATACGTAATAAATTATAGCCAAAAAGCACTCAAGATCTACGTAACTCAGCCAGACTCGAGGTTGTTCGATAAATTAATAGACCAAAGACCAAAGACGAGCCTCTTAGCTCAATAGACAAAAACGAGCTTCATAGCTCAATAACCAAATTAATTAACAAGACTTTTATCCGAACTACCTCGTGCCTTCACAGAAAGAATTAAGACCTTACCTTAAGATGCTTCAGAATATAACACAACACTATTTAAATAAAACTCGATATACGATAGTTGGTGACGATAGGTGATACGATAGGTGATACGATAGGTGAACGATAGTTGAACGATAGATGTGGCGTAGACTGGAGCGAAGAGTAGGCCGAATAGCGCGTGTATCGTCCTTATATAGTCGGTATTTTCTTCCCTCAATCCATCCTTCGGGTTTAGCGTAATCACGTGACATATCGGTCCGCTAATTGGTTCGTGTAACGACAGTTTTGTCGAACGTAAAATAGGAGAAATCTATCTCACCCCTGCCGCAGCTAATACCGCTCCTATTCCCGCCTTCCTTTTGAATCCCCAGATTATGAAGCTACTATGGGGCCTCATTCGTCCGGCTACCCGGTATTTCTCCTAGGTCCTGGCCGCATTCGCCGATCCACAAGGAGATTGGTGGTAGTTTCGTGTTTCGGCATACGAGAGCTTCACCCACGAAAGAATTCTCTAGGTTGGAACGCTGATCCGGGGGTCGACTGGACCAACCACGGCCGCGATAACAGTTTTGGAGACAGCGTCGATAGTATTTGCACTGACTGCTTGCTCAATAGGTGGGAGGTTGTGCGGGTGCACCTGCAATTAACCCTATACGCCACCCTCACATCAGCAGTGCACTTTCCTGTAGGCGGTAGCTACTTCGGATGAAGGGAGGATTTTGTCGTGCTTCTCGCACATCCCTGTACGCCGTCAATCCGATAGTTTGGAGGTAGTAGATCCTTCACTTGAGCGGAGGCGCTGACCTTCGAGTCGACTGGACCAACCAGGTTTGCGCGCCGACAGAGTCGTCCTTGACGATAGTGGAAGCTTCTTCACGTTCGATATAGTCGTTTTTCCATCCATAGTTCCCACGACGACAGACGTCTCGTGGAAGATCGAGCTCGAGATTACATAGTTTACAAAAAATAAAATAGCCCAAGTAGAGTTTGCCGAAGTTGGTAATACGGGCCAATACTGGCACTGTACCAGAAATCAACCAATGTAAATCGACGTTGGCCCAATACTGGTAGCGTGTTAATAACGGTACTGGGCCAGTACTCATTTAAAATATCGGGCAAGTATAGGACGCCAAGCCTGGTCCAATACAAAAAAGCCGTGAGATTTTTCTCAAACTTTTAGAGGTGTTTTCGTGTTCCGAAATATGAAGCCCCATGCGTGTAATTCCGTCTATTGGGCCCTTTTTGTACAAATAAAAAGTGAAAAATTGAAAAATGAAAAAACAATCTTTTTCTCCTATATTATTTAAAAAACTTCAGAAAATCACATAAAATTGAACAAAGAGAGAAGACAAAATTTTTTGTTCCCACATTTTTTTCATTTTTATTTGTAGGAAAAGAGCCTATTAATATATTAATATAGTATTTTATATTATAATTTTATATTAATATTAATATAATATTTTTTTGATCTCAAACAAATATTGTTTTCACCACACCTGCACGGAAAGTACGTCGACTTTCGGCCCCTCGCGTGAGCGGGAACGCGTACTTTCTGATGCCAGGGGGTGGTGAAAAATAGTATACCTCACACGGGAGTGAAAAAGGCTATCCCAAACTGCGTTTTTACCACCCTCGCCTTCGGCTCGGGTGTCAATCTCACGCGCAGTTTGGGCAAGCCTACTTTCCCTGCCTAGGTGAGTAATATTATTATATTTCGTCTTCTCACATCACGTAAAAAGAGCTGATACGATCATCACAGCAGGAAAAAACACAAGAACAAGAACCATTACGCGCGCATTTGTTTATAGCCTCGAATTTTCATCGTGGATAGATTTAACGTTTATCATGTCAAAATCGTACTATTCTGTTAAAAAATATAGAGATCTTCAGAAGAAACGAAAATCTTTTTCCGATTCTGATGAAAGTAGTGATTTTCAACCAAATAAGAAACTGTCGGTTGCACCGCAAAGCATAGTGATTCCTCCCAATGCCTCTAAAATTCAGATAAAAAACGATGAAGACACAATAGATAGGTCATGTGTTATTCCTGACTCTGAAAGTTCAAGCAGCACGGATGATATTGTTCAGTCTATGCATGATCATAATTATGATACCGAAAATGAGAACAGTATAAGTAGTTCAGAGGAAGAACACGCCCCAGCGATTACCACAACAGAACTGAATTCATCAGACCCAACATTGACGGACAAGTTAAAATCATGGGCTCTGAAAAACATCAATACCTTGACCAATTCTGTAATTTCAGAGCTTTTATGCATTTTACGCAGTGAAGGTCACACCAACTTACCAAAAACCGCAACTACTTTCTTAAGTACAAGGGGAACAGTATGTGTACGACCCATGCTGAGTGGTAGAGAAACTGCAGGGAGTTATATTTACTTTGGCATAAAAACTGGACTCGAAAAACGAATTTCCCCTCATATTTACACAGAAGATTATGTTCATATTTTGGTTAATGTGGATGGTATACCCTTATATAAAAATTCAAGACAACAATTTTGGCCAATTTTAATTCAACTATACCATAAGAATTATATCTGCAGTCCTATTGTTGTGGCCATCTATTTGGGTGATTCAAAGCCAGTTTCTGCAGATACTTTTATGGATGATTTTGTGACAGAATGCACACAACTGATTGAGCATGGTCTAACAATTTGTGATAAGACCTATAAAATTGATATCGCTGCTTTTGTGTGTGACACACCTGCTAGATCTTTCCTGAAATGCTGCAAGAGCCATGTCGGATTTTACGGTTGCGAGCGTTGTGAAATCAAAGGTGTGACTGTCTCGAAAAGAAGAGTGTACCCAGAAATGGACTGTGTAGACCGTACCAAAACATCATTTATAGAAAAAAGGCAGGAAGCACACCATATTGAAAATTGTACCTCTCCCTTGCTTCGAATACCTAATTTCGACCCTGTTCTGCGTGTCCTTCTGGATTCCATGCATCTGTTATTTTTAGGCATAGGTAAATCCTTGATTAGCAAGATGTTGTTTGGAAACAACATTGCACGGATCTCTGTGAGAAAGCGTATCCTGTTCAAACAGTTATTATCAGGAATATCTAAATGCATTCCCGAAGAATTTCAACGAAAACAGTTGAATTTGGATGACCTATCAAATCGGAAAGCAACGCAACATCGCCTATTTTTGTTGTACTGCTCAGTTGTGGTTCTGCGCTATGTACTTCCAAAAGAAAAATACCAACACTTCATGCTACTATTAACATCTTGCCGGATTCTCTGCTCCGAAGAACTTGCGACCAAGCATGCAAGCTACGCAAACAAACTCCTTCGGAAGTTCTTCTTCCTAATGCCAACCTTATATGGAAAAGATTCGCAGCCGATGAATTATCATAATCTCATCCATATAGCAGAGGATGTGGAATCTATGCAAGCACCATTGACACATTACACAGCATTTCCTTTCGAAAACTGTCTGGGATTTTTGAAAAAGCTTATTCGCACTCCGAATAAACCTCTTGCACAGGTAGCAAAACGTTTATCTGAACTCGAAGCCGGAAGTCAGATATCTCAGCATCAACTCGTTACAAATTGTATACCAAAGGAAACACTAAAAGTAACAGAAATGAAAGACCAGACTGATAAGAACATTATAGACTACCGTAAAATCCAAGTGCAAAGTGTTAGTGTTGGCGTATCGCCGCCGAATAATTTAGTGCGATTATCGAACGGTGATATAATCGAAGTTTCTCGTATATATTCCAAAAAAAAAGAAAATAATCTTCTACCGGAGCTACTGCCCGTGTAGAAATTACAGAACGGCAGCCACTTTTACAAATCGGTCCAGCATTAGGCCAATATTGGCAATCTGATACAACGGTCTTGCATTGGTAGTTTGGTCTGGCCCTGCTCTGGTACAATATTGAAACTTGATGGAATGGTGAAGCAGCGGCAAGCTTTGTCGGTCCAACATTGGTTTTAGAACGGCAACCATTGCAATGGCCCAGCATCGGTAAGCTATGCCTGTCCGATGTCGGCTTCAGGATGGCGGCCATTGCAATGGTCCAGCATCGGTAAGCTATGCCTGTCCAATATTGGCTTCAGAACGGCAACCATTGCAATGGCCCAGCATCGGTAAGCAATGCCTGTCCGATATCGGCTTCAGGATGGCGGCCATTGCAATGGTCCTGCATCGGTAAGCTATGCCTGTCCGATATTGGCTTCAGAACGGCAACCATTGCAATGGCCCAGCATCGGTAAGCAATGCCTGTCCGATATCGGCTTCAGGATGGCGGCCATTGCAATGGTCCTGCATCGGTAAGCTATGCCTGTCCGATATTGGCTTCAGAACGGCAACCATTGCAATGGCCCAGCATCGGTAAGCAATGCCTGTCCGATATCGGCTTCAGGATGGCGGCCATTGCAATGGCCCAGCATCGGTAAGCAATGCCTGTCCGATATTGGCTTCAGGATGGCAGCCATCGCAATGGTCCTGCATCGGTAAGCTATGCCTGTCCGATATTGGCTTCAGGATGGCAGCCATCGCAATGGTCCTGCATCGGTAAGCTATGCCTGTCCGATATTGGCTTCAGAACGGCAACCATTGCAATGGCCCAGCATCGGTAAGCAATGCCTGTCCGATATCGGCTTCAGGATGGCGGCCATTGCAATGGTCCTGCATCGGTAAGCTATGCCTGTCCGATATTGGCTTCAGGATGGCAGCCATCGCAATGGTCCTGCATCGGTAAGCTATGCCTGTCCGATATTGGCTTCAGAACGGCAACCATTGCAATGGCCCAGCATCGGTAAGCAATGCCTGTCTGATGTCGGCTCCAGGATGGCGGCCATTGCAATGTTCCTGCATCGGTAAGCTATGCCTGTCCGATATTGGCTTCAGGATGGCAGCCATCGCAATGGTCCTGCATCGGTAAGCTATGCCTGTCCGATATTGGCTTCAGAACGGCAACCATTGCAATGGCCCAGCATCGGTAAGCAATGCCTGTCTGATGTCGGCTCCAGGATGGCGGCCATTGCAATGGTCCTGCATCGGTAAGCTATGCCTGTCCGATATTGGCTTCAGGATGGCAGCCATCGCAATGGTCCTGCATCGGTAAGCTATGCCTGTCCGATATTGGCTTCAGGATGGCTGCCATTGCAATGGTCCTGCATCGGTAAGCTATGCCTGTACGATATTGGCTCCAGGATGACAGCCATTGCAATGGTCCTGCATCGGTAAGCAATGCCTGTCCGATATTGGCTTCAGCATGGCAACCATTGCAATGGCCCAGTATCGGTACAAAATGCCTGTCTGATGTCGGCTCCAGGATGGCGGCCATTGCAATGGTCCTACATCGGTGAGCTATGCCTGTCCGATATTGGCTTCAGGATGGCAACCATTGCAATGGCCCAGCATCGGTACGCAATGCCTGTCCGATGTCGGCTCCAGGATGGCGGCCATTGCAATGGCCCAGTATCGGTACACAATGCCTGTCTGATGTCGGCTCCAGGATGGCGGCCATTGCAATGGTCCTACATCGGTGAGCTATGCCTGTCCGATATTGGCTTCAGGATGGCAACCATTGCAATGGCCCAGCATCGGTACGCAATGCCTGTCCGATGTCGGCTCCAGGATGGCGGCCATTGCAATGGCCCAGTATCGGTACACAATGCCTGTCTGATGTCGGCTCCAGGATGGCGGCCATTGCAATGGTCCTACATCGGTGAGCTATGCCTGTCCGATATTGGCTTCAGGATGGCAACCATTGCAATGGCGCAGCAACGGTACGCAATGCCTGTCCGATGTCGGCTCCAGGATGGCGGCCATTGCAATGGTCCTGCATCGGTAAGCTATGCCTGTCCGATATTAGCTTCAGGATGGCAACCATTGCAATGGCCCAGTATCGGTACGTAATGCCTGTCCGATGTCGGCTTCAGGATGGCGGCCATTGATTGCAATGGTCCTGCATCGGTAAGCTATGCCTGTCCGATATTGGCTTCAGGATGGCAGCCATTGCGGTGGTCGGACATCGGTGAGTTATGAGAAAGCTTCCTCCAGGTCTATGCTGTAAAAGTTAAGCACATTCATGTCAGTGTGTATACCCACGCGTGTTTGCGGTCACGCAAATTGCATGTAGAACGGCACCATATTCAGTTGTCGATTGGATGTGCCCATGTAGCCGCGGTTGGGTTTATGAAACCAAAATCGACGTGAAAGTCAATTTTTAGTTGAAGTTCAGTTATAAATACTTTCATGATAAGTTATGGATCAGAATAAGAAACGGGCGTTAGCTCGTGCTCGAGTCAGGAAGTGCCGATTCATCAATAGTGCTTCCGGAAGATGTTTAGATCTCCCGCAAAGTAGAACATCCGATTACTCAGATACGTACAGTAAGTGATTCTCATGCTGCATATGGGGTATTCCACGCCCACTCGACCTGGGTCTAACCCTCGACCCCTTGGATTTGGTCCGTAATTTTTCATATGGTTGTTTCATCTTTCGAAAGCACGCTGAATTTTTTTCAGATTTTTTCCATCAAATTTCTTCAACCAAAAAAATAAAATTACTTGATGAAAAAATCACATCGAAGGACACTTTTGAAAAATCTGAAAAAATTCCCAAAAATTCTGTATTCGATTCCAAAAATTTCGGCGTGTGGCCCAGAGTGGGCCGGCTCTCGGTTCTATTCGGCAGCTCCGATTTCCTGGAAAAAAACAAAATCAAAAAATAAACACCAAGGGCAGTTCACTGCGAGCAGTTGCTTGAACGTTCTGATATGTAACTCCGGATTTTTCAGAATTTTCTAAGATCATTTTAACTGTCCACAGTAAACTGACTTTTGCGTCTAGTTTTTTTTTAGAAAATCGCAAATGACAAATAGAAGCGAGCGCCGGCCCACTCTAATCCACAGACCGACATTTTTGGAATCGATTACAGGATTTTTGAGAAATTTTTCGGATTTTCAAAAAATGTCCTCCGATGTGATTTTTTCTTCGATTAATTTTATTTTTCTATTTGAACAAATTTGATAGAAAAAATCTGAAAAAAAATTCAGCATGCTTTCGAAAGATGGAACAACCATATGTAAAATTACGAATCAAATCAAAGGGATCGAGGGTCAGACTCAGGTCGGGTTGGCGTGAAATGCCCTATGTATTTATAATGATCTTTAATCATATGCTCTGATATAATGAATCTCATGATCATCACTTGAAAATTGCAGGTGATAGTATACAATGTGGACCTGCTGCCACGGGTAGAACATCTGCGTTTGATAGCATAATCGAGCTGCGAGACACTGAAGAAGATGCAAGTCAAGAATTTGAAGCAGTAGCAGCACTTGCAGTTCGTGATAACGACTCTTTAAGTGAAGAAGATAATGATGGTGAAGGGCTAGAGATCGGTATTGTATCTGATATCGAATACGGACAAATCGAAGAATACCAAAGTGAACGGAGTGACGGTGAGTGCGAAAGTGATGAACTTTCTGCGCATGAAATTTCGGAAGATGAGGTTCTACCTGAGAGCGAGATACAAGAAATTCGAATTTGGGCTATCGAGAGCAATATCAGTCAAACACATCTCGATAAGTTACTCTGCATTCTCCGCAAACGACTGCTTCCCGAGCTACCCAAATCCTCCAAAACTTTTCTCAAAACTTCGTCTGCCACTTACAATATTGAAAAAATGGAAGATTATAATGGGAAAATGACTTCCGAGTTTGTTTATTTTGGAATTGCGACAGGACTACAAGCAACTGTGGATGAAACAGTACATTTCACTCGTACGATCAAATTACAAATTAATATCGATGGGATGCCTTTATTCAAGTCTAGTGCACAACAAATGTGGCCCATACTGTGCAAAGTTTATTTTGAACCTAATATATATGACCCGTTTCCGGTCGCGGTCTATTTGGGCGCCACAAAACCCAGAAGTTTACACTTGTACTGTGACGTGGATTTTTATTACTTCTCGGATCTGGACCGGATAGCCAGCATCCGAGATTAATCCAGTCGACAATTAGCTACAACCTGGAAATTTAAACAAGATGTTGGGCGCCTGGCGGATAACCGCCTATTTCAAAAATCTAAACAAACTATACTGAAGCGTCGGCTAGCAACAGTACCGCGGAGAGGGGTCAGGATTAAATGAAGGATTAGCTGGGCGTTAATTAACGACTCGAAGTTTTGAATTTAATAATGAAAAATAGAATTTATTCAATAAACGAAATATGAAAAATATAAATAACAAATCGTGTACCCGGGGGTACTTCCCCGCGGGTATGAAACGGCTACAGGTCGTGTAAAGGCGACCTGGCCGCGACTTGCGAGTTTTACAATAATAAATAAACTACTAGCTTCCACGTAGGAGAGCAATAACAAGGAAAAATAAATCAAAAAGGAAGAACTCGACAAATCAAGTCCTCGTGAGACAATAAATTAGCTAAAACACTAATTACTTCCACGAGGAAAATAAATTTACAAATAATTAACAACAATCTTACAACTAACGAAAGTACAGTCTCTGACTCAACACAATAAATAGAATAACAAACTTCGGGAGGCTCGCGGCCTATCTCAACAATACAATGTAATAACGAAAAGCGTAGCCTATGACGTCACCAGCCGTTGAAGACGGCTGGTTCGCCTCCGTGAGACGAAACCTCCCGTTTAATAAATTATTATTTACAATTTTTACTACAACTAACTTAACCTAACTCTGCGCCTAACGCAATTAATAAATTAAACAATTTCCCGAAAAAAATGAATCTGAAAAGTTAACTCGAACCCGAAATAAATAGAGGCTCTCGGATAAGCCTCGAGCTACGTCTCTCCCCGCAGGAGGAAGAGAGAGCGACAGTGACCGACTAGCTTTCTCTGTCGCACTCAGGTGCGACGAGTATCGACCCGGTTATCTCTAGATCATACAATAATTTACTATAAAATATTGACTCAAACTCTAACTTTAATGCAGTGGGACACTGGTGACGGCCTACCCTTCGGAGATCGGCTTAATTCGATTCTCAAAGATACTAAAGAGCCTCGTGGCTGCACTAAGGCAAGATGGCAGACGGCCGTTGCCGAATTCGAATTAATATGAGTAAGAATGGCTAACGCTTACCGTCTTCCAGCCATCGTAGCAACAAGATCTTCTCGCGCCCGAAATCCATACTCCTCACTGATAGTGTTCCCTCAGGGGTAGTATAGGTACGCACCACGCACACACAAAAAAAAATTAGCAAAATACTGAAATTGACCCACGGGGCTCGAACGCAAAAACAGACCAACTAATCGCAGACAATAGTACGCTCTAGTGTTTTTGACGCTAGTCTAACGCAGAGTGAGTAGACCGCATGGCGCCGGTACTCAGCGCCCTCATTACTCGGTCGAATATCGATTTCTCGTATCGAGCGCAGGATCCTTTGATATGACGACCTATTGTCGCAACGCGCGAAATTTTGAAATTCGCTACGGTGATCTCAAATCGGAGGAACACGGGTTGCAGGCTCTTCTTGGTGGTGGGAATCTCTTCCACCACCGATATCCCGCGTTGTAGAGTGCCCTCGGCACTCCCCCGTGTCCTCTCGGCCTCGTTGGTGGAGGTAGCATGGCCACTATTATCCTCCAGAGCTTTTTAGGTGGCGTTCGTCGAAACAGGACCTCAACAGTCGATTTTTAGGCGTCATGCGTCCGTCGAGTGGCGTATTGGTCTGAGTAACAAGCCGTCGGATAGGTCTCGGCTCCCCACATGTTAGAGAAAGGTCGTAAAACAAAACAAAAGAATAAATAATATGCTCTATAGTTTTTAGTCGGTCACGGTCGCCTCTCGGAAGTATGGTCAGACCTCGGGGTCACTCTACTCATTTATTCAAAATCATACATCCCGCTAAGGTCGTTTAAGGGGTGAGGAGTCTGCTGTAACATGCAATGTTACAACTCCCCCCCCCTTAGACGGACCACTGGGGCGGAAAGCGCTAGCAAAACTGACCCATGGACCGAACTCCGAGTGGCGGCCGCACACCGCGTCTTACGTCTACAGATCCGTTCGAATCTGATGGCTTAAACGTAATTCTTTATCAAGCTAAACTTTCCCCCGGGGAGGGAAGAACAAAAATATTATTTTCAGAAAACCCCCGGTTCAATTTTTAAGTCGTCACCCGCTACTTTCCTCCTGCAGAAGGCAGAAAGACAAAGAAACAAAGGAAAAAACAAAAACAAAAAAAAAACTTTAGGAAGGGTTCGTCTTCCTGCGATCCAAGAAAGCAAAAAAAAACAAAATCGAAATAATAGACTAGTCTGAACCTCACCATCTAGAGATCTGTAATCAGCACAAAAAAAAAACATAACAAAAATGACTATTTCAGAAAAACGAATGGTGGTTAGGATGCAAAAAAAAAAAAAAAAAAATTAACATAAGAGACTACGAACCAACGAAACAAAAGGAAACTAAATACAGAGCGCCAATACTCATAATATCTCCCACGAAAGGAGCTTACTGAAGAACACCTTCACAAACAAAAAAAAATCAACGCACTAAATGAGTAAGACTAACTCCCCGTGGAGCCTCCACTCCGGGGGTGATCCCATCCGAATCTTCCCGCTACTCTATTTCCCACCTTGCTCTCTAATCTGGCCCTAGGGGGAGGTGGCAACTCCATTGGACCAACGCCAACCCCGGGACGAAAAACACCAGACAAAAAAAAAATGAACGGAGAGAAGGTACGGGGTGGGAAGAACAACCACAAAAAAAAATATAATCGTGTAGACAACAACAAAGAAATAACCCCTAACAAAACAAAAAAAAAGAAATAATGAAGCATAAAGGGGAAACAAGAAAGAAAGAGAAAAAAAAACTGACACCCCACTCGGGGACCCCTCTTTGAAAGCTCTAGAGTCGGCTACTTCCTGGCGATGGCGGAGCAGTTCGGGGGCCGGTGCCTCGCTGGGCTCGTTCTCGCTCTCGTTGCTCTGCCAGTTTGAGATGCCACCGTTGGTATCGACATGGGCAGTTTTCGACGACTACCCCGGTCATGGAGCAGAGGTTACAGAAGAGGCGCTTAGGTTGGTCGCAATGGCGTGACTTATGTCCGGCCCGACCGCAATTCCAACAGTTACTCTGGCTCCGTTGGAACGCTAATCGGGCGGCCATGCGTTCCGCCTCCTCTCTCCGCTCTCTCTCGATATTTTCTTTATTTTGGTAGGCTCTTATGGCGGCCTCATATGCGTGCCGGATCAGTATGGCCTCGGTTTGGGCTTCATCTGCTCGTCTGGCGGCCTCTTGAGCCACCCTATGGGCCTCCCGAGCCCGGTAGTCTGCCTCCCGGACTTCTTGCTCTCGATGAAATAATTCGGTCCACTGACCCGAGCTAGGGTGGTGTTGGGCCACGGGTAGGTACCTCGGATCTCTAGGCACGAGCTCTGCTGGCGGCCCTGGTTCTGGCGTGGTAGGTTTCGGCGAGCTAGGGCCGGGTGTTGACCGAACCTTAGCCCTAGCACCTGTTTCTGGAGGTAGCTCACCCACGGTCCCAGTGGCGGGTGCCTGGGGTGTTCGCGATTCACGGGTCTCCCCCGTGGAAGTTCGTCGCCCCGTCGTCCTGGTGGCTTCGAGCTCTTGCCAGGCGAGCAGGTCTCGGCAGGCGGCACGGACTTGTAGGTCCCGGATCGCTCCTTTTTGGACTGAGGACAACATTTTTTTCATGAACTCTAGGTCACCGAAAACAACGGCTCACTACGAAATGACTGGCGCAGTCGACTCAAAAGAAAATAACAAAAAAAAACTAATTCGTCGAACTGACCGATTATTTTTCGCAAACTTCCTCAAACCCTAATTCCCTAGTTCCAGTACCTAATTTTATTTCCTATACGCAACGAACAATCATTAAAACTCGAATACTTTCAACAAAAACAAAAACGACAAAAAGAACTGATGCGAAAAAGTTGATCTCACGCCTCGTCGGAAGATAAGTCTTCCTCCTCAGATTCGCTGAGGTTAACGTCTACCTCAGGAGCGACGTATGGCTTGAAATCTTTAATGTGGTGTCGGCCGAGGGTCCTACCTGTATCGTCTTCTAGTTCGTACACGACGGGCGATACGACTCGCGTTACGATATAAGGCCCCTCGAACTTTGGAGCTAATTTCGCAGCGACGAAATTTGCCGCGGACGATAATATTCGCTTGCGCTTCCAGACCCGATCTCCTACTTTATAATGACCGTCTCGGTGACGTCTGTTATAATACTGTGCCTGCCTAGTGCGCGCATTCTGTAAATGATGAGTCGCGAGATCTCTTAACTCCTGCAGGCGCATCATCCGCTCGGCCCACTTTTCGGGACGTGGTTCCGGAATTGTGGCTGGACCTTCCTCCGCGCGTCGGAATTGCACTCGAGGCCGCGGTTCACGACCCAAGTTCAAGAACGCCGGACTTACTTTGAGCGAACTATGCACTGCGGAATTGTACGCGAAGCGGAATTCGTGTAGGTGAACGTCCCACTCGCGATGATCTTTCTCGATATAGGCCGTTATCATAGTTTTCAGGACCCGATTTACCCTCTCTACAGGATTCGCCTGCGCATGATAAGGGGGTACGTGAGCGTGTACGATGTTGTACTCGGCGCACATGTCATCTACGGCTTTATTCGCGAATTCTGTCCCGTTATCGGTAAGAAATACCTCAGGGGTACCCCACCGGGATAAAATCAAATCCTCGAACGCCGCGATAATATTCTTCCCATTAGCTTTACGCAACGGAATGCACTCTACCCACTTGGTAAATAAGTCCTCGAAGACTAGCAAATATTCGAAGCCTGATCGACTACGAGGAAACGGACCCATTACGTCAGCTGCGACAACTGCCCACGGTTGATCGACTACGCGATCTCCCATTAAACCAGCTGGCGGAGCTTGGTCGACTTTGCACTGTTGGCACTGTTGGCATTTACGCACTGCGACTACAATATCCCTAAACATTCCCGGCCAATAATATTCCTCGCGGATTCTAGCATACGTTTTCTCGATGCCGAGATGTCCGGCCTGAGGGTCCTCGTGCGCCTCAGTAAACGCTCGAGCTCGGTGCTCTGCGGGTAATACTAATTTCCACGGATTAAGTTCGTCGATTATTGGCTCGGTCACCGGATTCGGTCGAAAATAATATAGTCGGCCCTCGAAGACCGACCACCCTCTATATTTCTTTGGTGCTTCAAGCACCTCTCGTACTCTACGGGTGTACCACGGATCTTGTGCCTCATTAATCGCAGCTAAATGTACGGCTGAGAGGTTTTCGACCTCGTCTTCGTACATTCGCGACAATGCATCGGGGACATGATGCATAGCTCCCTTCCGGTGTACGACCTCGAAGTCATACTCCAGGAGCTCTAATGCCCACCTAGCAAGACGACCGGTCGGATTATGCAAGTTATGCAACCATCGGAGGCTGCTATGATCCGTTATTACCGTAAAATGGTACCCCTCGAGATAAGCGCGAAACTTTTTTATAGCCCAAATTACCGCCAAACATTCTTTTTCCGTAACTGAGTATTTTCTCTCGGCTTCCGAGAGAGTACGGCTCGCATATGCTATGACTCGTTCGACCTCGTCGATCGTCTGAGTCAAGACGGTGCCTATTCCGAAGTCGCTAGCATCCGTCTGTACTACAAAAGGTACGCTAAAATCTGGACACGATAATACTGGGGCGGTTGTTAAAGCGGACTTTAGTTCGTTAAAAGCTTGATCTTGTTCTTCACCCCATTCCCACCGTCTATCTTTGCGTAAAAGCCGCGTTAATGGCTCCGAGGAGCCCGCGAACGCTGGAATAAATCGGCGGTACCATGAGGCCATCCCTAAAAACCGTCGCAATTGTTTCAAGTTCCGGGGTGCCGGATAACTAACAATTGGTTCGATCTTGTCGGGGTCGATTTGTAGTCCCTCGCTGTTAACTCTAAACCCCAGATATCTTACCTCGTCCCTACAAAATTCACACTTATCCGGATTTAACGTTAACCCAGCTCTAGCTATTTGATCAAAAACGCGTTTGAGCCAGTCCATATGCTTCACAAAATTATCCGTAACTACAATAATATCATCCAAATACGCGAAAACATGCGGTTCCATATCCGGTGTAATTAATTTGTCGACTAATCTTTGAAACGTCGCGGGGGCTCCGGTGAGTCCGTATGGCATTCTCGTAAAATGAAATAAGCCTCTGCCCGGTGCAGTGAACGCAGTGACTTCCCGACTGTCTGGGTGCAAGGGAATCTGATGATATGCTTGACTCAGATCAATCGTTGAAATATACCTCGCGGCACGTAATTTATCTAAAATCCCGTTAATATACGGAATCGGATAGGCGTCTTTCTTCGTGACGCTATTCACTTTACGAAAATCTAAACAAAAACGGTAACTTCCATTCGGCTTTTTGACCATTACAATCGGGCTTGACCACGCGCTCTGTGAAGGCTCGATTACACCTTCGGCTAACATACGATCGACTTCAGCATGAATCGCGGCTTGAACTACTGGCGATACTAAGTAGTATCTTTGTTTAATCGGAGAATTTCCCTGCGTATCTAAGGTGTGCTCGGCTAGGCTTGTTAGTCCTAGTGGGCCCGTGACCGCAGGTAGTTCTTCCTCAAGAAACTTCTCCAGTACCGTTTTTTCTGCTGATGTTAGCTCGGCTATTCCATAACACGCGTCAGCTGATCCCGTGGTCGTTGCGGTTGATTCGCAAAACGATTTTGTGCCGTCTGGTCCATCTTTTAATCGCCACGCGTCGTCTCCGCCAAACATTTCTAACCCGAACAATCTAATAAAATCCATACCGAGGATGCACTCCCACGCTAATGACGGAAGAATTCGAATCGCGAGATTGTGGGTTCTTCCTGCCAGCTCTATAGGTACGATAAATTCACCTACTACGGCTTCGGTTTCGCCGTTGGCCAGTATGACTCTTCCAAAGGCCGGTTGACTCAGTGACCGACCATTTTCCTCGGCGATTTTCCTACCTGAAGCTCCTAAGAAACTTCTGGAAGACCCGGTGTCTACTAGAGCGCGAATTTCCGACTCTCCGATTTTTACGGTTAAAAACCAGCGTGGTTGTAACTCGAGAGTCTGCATTGGTAAGCATTCTGCATCTGGCTCGGTTAGATTATTGGGACCCGGGTTCTTTATCTTGGGTGACTCGTTGTCCCTATTCGAGAGTCCCCCTGTTCGTTTCCCGGATTACATCGGGAACACGTCGTCGCGATTTCCCCTCTTCTACCGCAGTGGTAGCAGAACCGGGTTCTAGGCGCTGGGCACTCTCTCCATATATGACCTCGGCGCTCGCAGTTAAAACAAACAATTGTCGGTCCACCATCCCTCGTTGGCGTGGTATACGACGTTGCCTGTGTTTGTGAGTTAGCCGCTGATGTGGCTGCGCTCACATTATTTGGTCGCCTCGGAGCGCTTGGCCTAGTCTGTCGCTGCTGCGTGTTCGCGACTACTGAATCTATTTTCTTGTCTAATTTTTGCTCGATCGCCGCTAATTGTTCACTAATGGACTTCTCAAAGGACATCCTCCCCCCCCCTTGACCTTTGCCACCCTTCTTCCGCGAGCTCGGGGTAGTTTCAGCCCTCGGGGCTTCGGTCGTTACTGGTACATCTTTGATTGCCGCAAGTGCAGGAGATTTTTTTGTTTGTTTTAGTTCCTTCCTGCAGGCTAACTCGGCCATGTACGAATCCTCGGGGGATGGGGGTGGTCTATACGAACGCGAAAGCCTTAAATTTGTCTCCCTCGCGGTTGCGGCTCGGGCTAACTCCTGAAAATTCCTAATAAGTGATCTGTCTAACGTCTCGCGAATATTCGGACGGAGGTTTTCGAAGGCTAGATCGAGTTGGTCCTCTACCGCGTACGGTCGTGTCATACGGCTTAATAACCCGCGAATGCAGGTGATATATTCCACCGCTGACTCGTTTTCACCCTGTGTACGCGTCGCGGCTTGCTGACGGAAACGTTTGTTCACGGTTGAGTCGCCGAACCATCCTCTAAATGCCCGTTGAAAGTCCTCGTAACTGGACCAGTTGTCTCGCTCGAGTCTAAGCCATTCTGAGGCGAATCCCGTAAAAATTATTGGTAACGATTGTATTACCTCCTCACCGGTTAACGGGGTAAATTTCCTACAGTCGTCTAAGCGACTCAAAAAATCCTCCGCGCTCTGTTCGCTACCCCCTCCGAATTTTAGATTCCACCGACGCAACGCCTCAACTACCTCTTTAGCCCTATCCCTGAATTGTGACCGCACGGGTACGATTCCGCCATCTCCACTATGTTGTGTATGCTGGGAGGGTGGGTGGGTATTCACTAGTTGCAGCATTGGCTGTTGATTGAACGGTGGATGACTTATCGGCGGGTGATTACGCTGCGCGAGGTTACTAGGCGATAGACTACGCTCTCGTGCGGCGTCCGCGTCTTGGCGTATGCGGCCTAACGTCTGTCCCGTTCCTACGCGTGGTGCAGGTGGTTCCGGTCTATTATTAATCTCTACTACTTCCGGGATTCCCATGGCCCGTCTCGAGGCTAATACTCCAAGTCTGAAGTAGTGGTCCTCTATTTCGCGCACCGACTCGGGTATCGCTGGCTGTAAGGCCTCGTTTTGAGGCGCTCGCTGTAAGGCCTCGTTTTGGGAGGCTCGCTGGTACTCTCGACCGTATTCTTCTAATACGCGAGGGTAAGCCGTCGATCGGCGAGGCATCACCGCGGGTGCACCTTCGCCTAAGATTTCCCGGAGCGCCACATAATCTCTATAAAAATCTCCATACGCGTCGTTCGCGTCTGGGATTTCGCGAATTTGAGCTGGCCTTACTGGTGAGCTCGGTACGCTGGCCACGGGCCTTGTTTCGGCCATGTTCGACATGACTGACTGAGCCACGGAGTATACGATGCTTGCAGTCGTCGTAGTCGTCGGGTGCGATCCGAAATTAGTCGCGAACGAGACTCGAGGTGACGAGGGGTTCGGCTGATAGGGTTGGCTACAACCCGGTCGCGAGCTGCCGCCCGATGCGACCGCTGGTTCGTCTTCGGCCTCCCATGGGATCGTCACTTCCCCCTGACTTCGTCGCCAATATCGCACGTACCGATCTCGCAGCTCTGCGATTGAGCCTGTGTCGCTAACGTGTAGTGAGCGCAGCAAGCGTGACAACTCCCCGTGATTTAAGTCCCAAAGACCGCCTCCGTAGGGGGTATCTATCGACGCCATGACTCGATACGAAAGCTAGGACTCAGTCGACACCACAAAAAAAAAACTGTACTAAAACACGAACGCGCGAATAAAATTCCCGAAGAAATCCGAAACGCTATCGCGACACTTTTTCCTTCGGCTGGTTTTTACCGGAAGGGTGTAAAAGTCACGCGCTCGCTCGTAAGAAAGCACAATCTAACCCGAAACTTGAACTCACGTAGTCACGTACGACCACGCACAAAAAATAATTTTCACACACGCGAGTGTTTCCAATCTGTATTTGGAAGTGCACGCAGAAAGTTCTCACTTCAAGTGCAACCCGAACGTAAAGGTGAACGTAAACTGGAACTTTAACCCGAACTCGAACTCGAATTCTAACCCGAACCCGAACCCGAACCCGAAAAAATACACGTAAAGCTCAAAACATACTACCGAAGTAGTACCCTATCTTCTCGACGAGTCTATCTCGTCGATATCGCCTTGAATTGAGAACCCCTGTTGGATCTCGTGCGATACTCAGAACCCACGCCTGAGCACCACTGACAAATACGAAATTCACAACCCGAATGTACGCGACATCTATTAGTTTCGAATTGACTGCTGCGAACGAAACATAAATATTCCCCTCGGTGCGGGGGTAGACTAAAAGTCCGTCGTAATATGGACTATGTTTTTCCCACCGACTAGAGGATATTTTCGCGAAACCCGAAATAGAATATTATTTAGCCGTTAGACGCTGGATAATAACCTCGCTAGCTAGCTATTATTGTTTTTTTTTTTTTTTCGCGAATTAAATGTTGTCCACCTGGCAAGTGTCGTGGTAGGACTCCGCTGGTACTCGGTACGAATGTTTACAGCGGTATGTCGCTATCCGATCACCTATAGCACAATATATCCTCCACCACAATTCATGCACAGGGAAATATTACACAAAAAAAAACAACAAAAAAAAACAATTCAATAGCAGGCATATGATATTCAATAATAATTGTATCTTATAACTAAGATTGGTGAACCGTGTCCAGTGTCCCGGCGCATACCACGTGCATTAGCACGGCTATAGCTGAGTTCTTTACTCTAGCGGGGAAAACCACGGCTAAAAAAAAAATACTAAAATCAAAATGCACCGAAGTAAAATACTCGGTATTCCTTCGATAAGGACCCGAACACAAAAAGAAAGGCTTCGAAAGCCGCGCGACAAAAGAATTCAACCTCGAAATAAACAAAAGAGTCGGCGCCGCACGGCTACGATACAAAGTAGCTTCGAGCGTACGCACTGCTAATCCTTCTCCGGTTGATGGAGAAAATATACAACTGACCTCTCTTTCTCTTAGCAACAGTGAAGCCGTTACTAAGCACGAACGATAATTTATTTAACTGAAATACAATTTAATTTTCTCAGAGCCCCACGTTGGGCGCCAATTTGTGACGTGGATTTTTATTACTTCTCGGATCTGGACCGGATAGCCAGCATCCGAGATTAATCCAGTCGACAATTAGCTACAACCTGGAAATTTAAACAAGATGTTGGGCGCCTGGCGGATAACCGCCTATTTCAAAAATCTAAACAAACTATACTGAAGCGTCGGCTAGCAACAGTACCGCGGAGAGGGGTCAGGATTAAATGAAGGATTAGCTGGGCGTTAATTAACGACTCGAAGTTTTGAATTTAATAATGAAAAATAGAATTTATTCAATAAACGAAATATGAAAAATATAAATAACAAATCGTGTACCCGGGGGTACTTCCCCGCGGGTATGAAACGGCTACAGGTCGTGTAAAGGCGACCTGGCCGCGACTTGCGAGTTTTACAATAATAAATAAACTACTAGCTTCCACGTAGGAGAGCAATAACAAGGAAAAATAAATCAAAAAGGAAGAACTCGACAAATCAAGTCCTCGTGAGACAATAAATTAGCTAAAACACTAATTACTTCCACGAGGAAAATAAATTTACAAATAATTAACAACAATCTTACAACTAACGAAAGTACAGTCTCTGACTCAACACAATAAATAGAATAACAAACTTCGGGAGGCTCGCGGCCTATCTCAACAATACAATGTAATAACGAAAAGCGTAGCCTATGACGTCACCAGCCGTTGAAGACGGCTGGTTCGCCTCCGTGAGACGAAACCTCCCGTTTAATAAATTATTATTTACAATTTTTACTACAACTAACTTAACCTAACTCTGCGCCTAACGCAATTAATAAATTAAACAATTTCCCGAAAAAAATGAATCTGAAAAGTTAACTCGAACCCGAAATAAATAGAGGCTCTCGGATAAGCCTCGAGCTACGTCTCTCCCCGCAGGAGGAAGAGAGAGCGACAGTGACCGACTAGCTTTCTCTGTCGCACTCAGGTGCGACGAGTATCGACCCGGTTATCTCTAGATCATACAATAATTTACTATAAAATATTGACTCAAACTCTAACTTTAATGCAGTGGGACACTGGTGACGGCCTACCCTTCGGAGATCGGCTTAATTCGATTCTCAAAGATACTAAAGAGCCTCGTGGCTGCACTAAGGCAAGATGGCAGACGGCCGTTGCCGAATTCGAATTAATATGAGTAAGAATGGCTAACGCTTACCGTCTTCCAGCCATCGTAGCAACAAGATCTTCTCGCGCCCGAAATCCATACTCCTCACTGATAGTGTTCCCTCAGGGGTAGTATAGGTACGCACCACGCACACACAAAAAAAAATTAGCAAAATACTGAAATTGACCCACGGGGCTCGAACGCAAAAACAGACCAACTAATCGCAGACAATAGTACGCTCTAGTGTTTTTGACGCTAGTCTAACGCAGAGTGAGTAGACCGCATGGCGCCGGTACTCAGCGCCCTCATTACTCGGTCGAATATCGATTTCTCGTATCGAGCGCAGGATCCTTTGATATGACGACCTATTGTCGCAACGCGCGAAATTTTGAAATTCGCTACGGTGATCTCAAATCGGAGGAACACGGGTTGCAGGCTCTTCTTGGTGGTGGGAATCTCTTCCACCACCGATATCCCGCGTTGTAGAGTGCCCTCGGCACTCCCCCGTGTCCTCTCGGCCTCGTTGGTGGAGGTAGCATGGCCACTATTATCCTCCAGAGCTTTTTAGGTGGCGTTCGTCGAAACAGGACCTCAACAGTCGATTTTTAGGCGTCATGCGTCCGTCGAGTGGCGTATTGGTCTGAGTAACAAGCCGTCGGATAGGTCTCGGCTCCCCACATGTTAGAGAAAGGTCGTAAAACAAAACAAAAGAATAAATAATATGCTCTATAGTTTTTAGTCGGTCACGGTCGCCTCTCGGAAGTATGGTCAGACCTCGGGGTCACTCTACTCATTTATTCAAAATCATACATCCCGCTAAGGTCGTTTAAGGGGTGAGGAGTCTGCTGTAACATGCAATGTTACAGTACTTAGATAAGTTTGTGGCAGAAATGAACAAATTATACGAAGAGGGTATACTCATCGGTGAAAAACTATATCAAGTTGAATTGCAATGTTTCGTCTGTGACACACCAGCCCGATCATTCCTTAAATGCGTTAAGGGTCACGGTGGATACTATGCGTGCGAAAGATGCACTGTTCGTGGAGAGAGAAGTAATGGTAGGATGATTTATCCCTCTACAGACAGCCCTCGGCGAACTGATGCCTCATTCAGAAATCAAGATGATCCTGAACACCACAACGGTAGTACACCTATAACGTTATTACCGATCGACACAATAAATATATGCGTGCTCGATTCGATGCATTTATTTTATGGAATCATGAAAAAAATCTTGACTGAATTCTGGCTTGGTGGAAATCGAAGAACTAGATTAGGTCGGAGATCTAAAGAGGAATTGTCTCGAAGGATGGAGTGTATAAAATCACAAGTACCCTGTGAGTTTCAGCGCAAACCTGGATCCATTGAATTCATCGCGAAATGGAAAGCTACTCAGTTTAGATTTTTTTTATTGTATTGCGCTCCGATCATTCTCAAACGTGTCCTGAGCCGGAAACTTTACAAACACTTCCTGTTACTACATGTGGCTTGTAGAATTCTTTGTACTCCAGGGCTTGCTATCAAGTATAACGGAGTTGCTAACACCTACCTGAATATTTATTTTTCCAATTTGAATCGATACTACGGACGGGATTCTCAAATTATGAACATGCACAACCTAATCCACGTGGCGGATGACGTCAAGACGATGGAATGCAGTCTGAGCGATATCACCTCGTTTCCGTTTGAGAATATGCTGGGTAAGATGAAAAAAATTTTGCGTACGCCGAACCGGCCCTTAGCACAACTCTGCCGCCGACATCATGAAGCTGGAATTTGCGGTGCGGCTCAACAAAAGGCGATGATTCCACCAAAAATACTAGTACTCAAACAGGGGGATAGCGGCGAGGCGAACGCTGCCTGCAACCCTATCTATAAATTGAAATATAATGGGGTAGAGATATCCACCAGATGTCCCGATGATATGGTCATTCTAAATGACGGAACAATTTTGAAAGTAGAACGTATATATGCTGCAAAAGAATCTGTGGAACAAATTACCGTGGAAGGCAAAATATGGAGTATTAAGAAATCCCTTTTCACTTTTCCCTGCGATTCAAAGGAGCTCGACATGTGGGAGCTAGCAGAAAGACCATCGTTAGTTTCGAAAACGGTTTCAATCAATTCCATTCGTCAGAAACTAGTGAAGTTTTCCTTAGGCAGAAGTCCAGAAGACAGCATTCGAGTCTATGTTGTCCCTCTGCTGCATAATTAATATCCAGGTGAGTGTTCCATAATCTAACAAAAACACCATACGCTGAAGGGATTTCGAAGTTCATTACTCGCATAAAAAATTTGTTATTTGACATCTTTTTTCATTGAGATGATACCTGTTCAAGTTATGGATATAAAATTCATAGCGTTTTGATTGATTTTAAATGAATTTCAAACAAAATGATTGAGATGTCATTATCGGTAACAATGCTCCGTATCAATTGATTTAAATTGGAAAAATATATGTCAATCATGCTCAATCTATGTACCGAGTCTTTTCGTTGATGCGCCCTTCACATGCAAAGAATCTAGGGGAGCATATTATACGTTTACGTTCATCAAATCTATTAATTTATGAAATTATTTTTCTCATTTATACTGTATACTCGACTTCAAACACGTTTTCAAAACCCTTTTACATGGATATCTTCTCTACTTTCGCGGAAAACAAACATGTTTTGGGCCGTACGTGTTCGGAGTCGCACATGAAATTGCGCGACGTATTTTGTTTCATTGATTTCGGTACCCGGGCAGAGATATTCGGTTTAATCAAGAGACTCGGTAGAGTCTCGCGCCAACCGAGCAGAAATCCTAGCACGGCAGCGGTTCTGATAGAACGGGCCAACGTGGAAACGATATCGGTATCCCGATGTGACGGCCTAATATCGAACGTTTTTAGCGGCCCGACCCTGTCCCAACTACCTCGGCCCTGGCCCACCTGGCCCGTCCGAATTTCAACGTTAACCGCGTGGACTCAAGGATTTGAAACGTTGGAAAGCCGCTGAACTGCGTTATTTTTTATTGTACGCAGGTCCTATTGTTTTAGAAAGGTTGTTATTCAGCATTCCCTTTCGGAAACTACTTGGGTAAGCTAAAAAAACTGATAAGAACCCCTAACAAACCCCTTGCCCAAGTTTGTCGACGGTTATCCGAATTGCGATTCCAGGACAATGTCATAGTAAAACGTCGTCCAGCGATTGTACTTTTTGAAAAGGATATTTTAACGGAGTCTACCGATCTGCGAGTGACTACACAGAGAAAAAAAATTCCTCGTTTCAAGAAAAAGATTTCTTGTTTTAAGAAACTATAGTTTCTTGAATGTTTCTTGATTAAATCAAGGAAATATGTTCTTGATTCAAACTAATATATTCTTAGTTCGAATTAATAAAATATTTCCTTCATTTAATCAAAAAACATTCAAGAAACTACAGTTCCTTGAAACAAGAAATTTTTTTCTTGAAACGAGGAATTTTTTTTTCTGTGTAGGTATGAAAAAGTGCGAATTAGAAATATGACACTTACGTGCCGGGCTCCAAAAAATTTAGTTCTGCTACAGTGTGGTAGAATCTTGGAGATCAGTGGTATAGTTACTGAAAGTAATGATAATATATACAGACAACGTTATACCTTGAGGGAAAATTTTAAATAATGGCGGGAACGATGTTCGATTATCCTACACGATCTAGCGACGTCAAAGTACTGAAATTAGGCGAATCGTCAAGTACCATATCGAAAATTCAGTCCAGTGCAATTAAACAAAAAGGGTGAAGCTGCAAATTAAACGTGGCATTGACTTTGCTGCAGCAATGTTACATTTATAATACCAGGTCTACCTGCACGTTTATTTTATACCGCGCTGTAGCGCATCATATTATTAGAATTTCTATATATTTTTTTTTTAATCCTTTTCCAGTGTTAATTTCGTCGATTTCTGTTCGATATTCGTGTGAACAATTAGTTGTGAACTCATTTTTTGGCATTTTTAACTGAAGTGGTGTTGCATCGGGGCTAGAACAGCGTCGGATCAGAGCTAGCACGGCATCGGACCGGGGCTAGAACGGCATCTGATCGGTGGAAGACGGCGTTGCAACGGCGCTAGCACGTCGTCACATTGCTAAACAAATAACGATCTTGTTCGCGGCTTTTAAATCATTGCGGTCGACAGCCGTGATTGGTTCATGCATCTAGCCTGGTTTGAACTGTTAATACGGTACGGAGCGTCTCCAGTGTTTCTATGTGTTTCTGCCGGCTGAGTCTGACTCGTGAAGCATATACGCGCCAGTATCGTAGAACAAATTTGTCAGTGTACACGGAACATTGGAAGAATAATTGCTGGTAAGTTGACAGAATTGTTGAATAATTTGTCTGATTCTTATCACCTTCTTATGATCCAGGTGCGTTAGACGACCTAACGTGTTCTGTGTATCGGCACTTATCTCTCGAAGGGAACGTCGCGGAGAGAAAAGTTATATTCCAGATTTTTAGATTCCAAAAAAATTATTTCATTATTTGATTCGTATTTTGTACATCGGCATTTATCTCGCGGATGGTTCGTAACAGGATGAAAAGTTATGAGAGTTTGTCATTAGTATTTTTCTGCGTGAAATTGAAAAAAAAAATCAAGTGTTCTCAGGTGGTAAACTTTAATTCTAATTCAATTTCGAAGGGATTGTCGAAATTTCATGAAAATCCATGCAGGATCCGCGTATAGAGATTTCAACGTTATATCGTCTAGCGCGCCTGGACTATTATTGGACCTTCGTCTACCGCCATCCCTCATCGGATGGACAGCATTTTGATACCGTATCTCTTGTTTCTACTTATTGCCGTACATATAAAATACATGGTTAACTTTAAAATATTGTCAGATAGTTCTAGAAAGTCGTCGCAGCATTATATGTCCGAAAAACCTAGTTACAAGTTGAATATGGCCCCGAGGGTTGGGGTTGGATATTCGATTATTGAGTTCATAGGAAACTATGAACCTAAATTATTGGACTTGGTACCGGAGACGTGGGTAATGACAATGAAGGGTCAGCTCCTCTGCAAGTTTCCAGACGCTTCGGACTACAAGAATCTCACGAGCATGGTCAAGAACCTGGAACCACCCATGAAATCGTGGAAACATTACAGCGTTACAGTGTTGCAGACTGCAAGTAAGTTACTTTGTGTACATATTGCGATAGTTCCTATTCTATTGAAAGTTATTTGGAACGAGTAGCTGCTACATTTCTTTTGAACCCGACCCCTTTCGATTTGAGTGAAACTTTTTTATCTTCTTCTACCCCACTAGAGACGTTTTCAAAATTTTTCAAATTTTTTTACCTAACTCAACGAACTTGATAAAAAATGGTTTTTTTTTTTTTTACAAATGGCCATAACTCCTTTAAAAATTGACTAATTGGGACTTTTTTGCTGTTGAAATTTTCGGTTTCGAATGTAATTTTCAAAAAATATACAATTTCTTTTCAGATGTCAAGTTATATGAAATTTTTCACTTTTCTGAGAAAAATCGTCAATTTTTCGAAGTTCGACGCTTTTAATCTTTTTTTTCTTTTTCCCTAAAAAAACTTCGATTCATTCTGTGAATAATGCCGCGCTTTGCAACGTGGGCCGACTTTTCCTTCTATTTTTTATTTTTATTTTTTCCTCAAGCGTTTATTTTTTTCCATCTGAAAAACTTTGTTTTCATAATTAAATAGATCCAAGTGCATGATTTTACAATATTTTCTAATTAATTGATATTCCAACCTGATGAAAAAAAAGTTTTTTCAATAAACAAATGAAAAAACTAAATAGAAGAAAAAGTCGGCCCACTCTGCAAAGCGCGGCATTATTCACAGAATGAATCGATTTTTTTTCGAAAAAAAAAAACAAAAATTAAAAGTGTCGAACTTCGAAAAATTGACGATTATTCTCAAAAAAGTAAAAAAATCTCATGTAACTTGACATCTGAAAAAAAAACTGTATTTTTTGAAAAACTCGTTGTGTTGAGTAAAAAAAATTGAAAAAATTCTGAGAAACGTCCTTAGTGGGGTAGAGAAAGATTAAAAAGAGTTATGAATTAACGAGTAACGCGCCGTCGACTTTGAGAATTAATAAATTTTCGGTTCTACTTATCGTAAGAAGGAGTGCCCAAGCGCATGTGATAACTGAAACCTGTCGGAAAATTTTTCTAAGTGTCTGAAATATTGAAAATTGACATTGCTATGAACGGATGAAATGCTTCCGATTTTTTTCGTGATGGATGGAGATTTCATAACTTCGAAAGATAGATACAAAACATTAGAGAAAAAAATAATTATTATTATTATCATTATTGGATAGCATTTTTGACATAAGAATGAATATAAAACTTCATTACTAATCATAATATTAATCATTAAGAATATAATATAAATAATAAAAATCATTTATTAGTAATATTAATATTATCGTAATATATTCAATTCCCTGTAACTCTCTGAATAGACATTTCTCGACCCATATTATAATGAGCTTTTATGTTCGTTCTTACGTCAAAAATGCAATTCAATAATAATATTTGTTCTTTCTAATTTTTATTATTCATCTTTCGAAGTTATAAGATCTTCATCTTCTGATAGGTGTCAAAAATTTTATCATATATTATAAGATTTTTCTGAATTTCTTCAGATTTCAGAAAGTGGGGGATTTTTTTAAAGTTTTTGAATCATACTTTAGATACGCTGGGTCGGAAAATTCTGAAAAAATTGTGATTGCGTTTTTCGTCGTGTACTTTCATACAACAAATTCTTAGAGAGGTCATCGAATGCCCCATACATGTTTACAGAACAGTATGAACAAGGCCTAAGGCGGCTCCAGCGGCTACAATTGAGCGCAACGGTTGTGTCGAGCAGTGCAGAAAATGAAGAAAATATGGTCCCAAACGGCGTGCAGGAGTTGACTCCAATCTCTACCAGCACCGAGGCAGAACTTTTCAGAATGCCTGCAGGCTTCCAGATTAGCGAAGCCCTGTCAAGCTCTTCGTCAGATAGTTCTGGTCAGCATATAAGGATTAGCCAGTGTGATCCTAATCATAGTATCTTCACTCAATTCTACTTTATTTGATTTACTTGGTCTCAACTAATAGTCAGTGTTATAACGTATCTTCCACACGTTCTCTTATCTCTATTAATTATTTCGTAAACATGAACAAATGCCATTTTTATAGATGAATCATCCAAAATTATCCATACTCCGAGCCGAAAAAGAAACAAGACCCAGTCAGTGAGTCCAAGTCCTGCTGCAGCCAAAAAAAACATCAAGATTCTTGAAAATAAATTGGTCAGCCCTTCATCGGTTGAGCATCTACTTAATTTAAATACACAAATATCTCATGAAGGTAGTGTATAGTCATGTGTATCTTTTCATTATTACTTTGTTGAATTATAATAACTATAAACGTATGAGAATATACGTCATGGGCTACTGCGTAAGTGGTTGTGATAGAGGAATAGAAAGAGAGCGCTGCATATGCAGCTCTCTCTTTTTATTCCACCATCAGCTTTTTCACTCCCTCGCGTGGTCTATTCTTATATGTCTAAGATTATAACTGATACTATATTGCTTTAGACTTGTCGTGCGAGCCTATAATCGACACTCCACCACACAAAAAGCGATTGATTCAAGGGACAATAAATATGAATCCAGGAAAACTCGCAGTCGTCGCCAAAGGAGTGGGTTCACCTTCATTGGTGAAACCTTCAACAAATCCGGAATCCATCGTCCAAAAAGAGTCAAGCTGCACGGATAATCTTGGTCCCAAATCATGTTCATGTGCGGGTGAGTACTTTTACAAGGTAACATGATGGAGTCGTGCAGGCCTCATTTTTTACGGAAAGGCTCTTAACTTGAACGAAACTCCTGTAAATGGCTGATAGTTTATTAGGTTTTGGAATTTCATGGTATCGAGCCACAATTTTACTCTTGAGGAAAGACCCTTCCGAAATCTTGACAAAAAGCAGTATTTTATTTTTCAATCGGCCAAAAAGAGTCCAATCTAAAAAGTGATACTACCAATTCTAGATCATGGAAGAATATGTTTTGAAACAAAATTTTAATCTTCCTTGATAAAACTGTATGCGCAGGCAACCTTTCGCAGCTCTGCGCAGGATAGATTCTGCGAGAGGTTCCCTGCACATACGGTTTCATCACAGGAGACTGAAATTTTGTTTGAAAACATATTTCGCCATAAGCTAGAATTGGTAGTGTTACTTTTTAGATTGGATATTTTTTGACTAATTGAAGAATAAAAAACTGCGTTCAGTCAAGATTACAGTAGAGGGTCCTTCTTTAACTTGCAGTGGTATCCGCACGAAATTTATGTGCTCTCACTTTATCAAAGTTTGCATTAATTTTTTATTGTTTTGTTTTAATCAATATTGCCATATGTATATCAAGTAGAGTAACTGAAATTAATACAGATGCGTTCTTTTTTTAAATTGAAAATGATTACTAATGTTACCGGTGATTGAATTTCAATGTTTTTGCTATAGATAGATATACCTCAGCATGGGTGATATCATACGTAGTTGTAATTTTCAATCCATTGTGTTGCCTTATTCAATTTTTTTTAGCATAAAAAATAATGACTTGAATTGAAAGGGGTGAGGGTCGGATTGGGGTGGAATTTCCCATATATTTATTATAATATATCGAAAAATTTCACCACAGAGGAAATTCAAAAGGCCATGGACCAAATGCAAAAAGCTTTGGTAAAAGAATTAGATGGGATAAGGAGCAGCCTGGCTTACGATATAAAGCAGTGTGCGGCAACCTTAGAACGAACCGTCAGCGAACGTCTTAATCAGGCTGGGATAAAACCCTTGAGTGACCCGCAACGCTCGCTGGGAATAGCATTCCCCATAAAAACCGTGGAAGAATTCGAGGCGTTTGATCAGTCACTGGCAGAGGAATCCAGGGAAAAATTACTGGTGGAAAATCTATCATTATAATTATCAAAACGCGACTGATATTCTTTGTAACAAAATATCTGGACACTTACAATATTGTGTGTCTGTAATGTTAAATATATTTTTCTTTGAATTTCAGCTTGAACTCATGTTTTTCTGGTGTTCACCGATAAGCATAAACCATGCTGTAGCCAGTATTCTTTCCCGACTAATGGAAAAAGAAGTGCAGCTTCTGTTTAGCGGCGTTGGGAAAAGAGAGAAGAACGGTGGCAAGCGGAACTTTTCTGCCACGCAATGTTATAAGTGCCTGAATTGTAAGATGTTTTTGGTCACTATTGTAGTATACGTTACATATTCGATCAAATTACAATGAGTATGACAGTCGTCTCTCAGCAATACTCACCCGCTGATATATACTTTCGCCTCTGAAGTGGAAAGTTGAAAAGGAATTGTTTTCTCCATTATAGCTTGACTATATTAATAGCCTGTTCGCACGAATGATAAACTGTTCTCCCCCTGGTACTGTATGATAGAAATATCATTTTGTCTTTTTCTGAATTCCGCTATGAACAAATTTCACCAACCCGAACTCCTAAATAGACGATCGCACTGTAAAACAAAATCTCCCCTGCTGAAAATGATTATGTGATAAATCACATGATGTTATGAACGAAATGGGTATTATTTTATCATGTAATTTAACATGTGACTACGACTTCATACATAAAAAGTCACATGATAAATTATAAAATTCGAGTTATAAGGTCGAATACATCACAAATCACATACCGAAACCTATGATTTGTCATATGATTTGTTACATATTTGATCTTAAAATCTGTACTTTATGATTCATCACGTGTTTTGTTATGTATTAAGTCGTAATCACGTGTTAAATTACATGATAAAAATACATGCCAATTTTGTTCATAACATCATGTAATCATCTTCAGTAGGGTCATCTTATCTCGAAGCCAATTACACTGTGATACCTGCGATTTCTTTTTTCAATAGTAACAATCCTGGGAAAATGCAAATCCTCCACGGTCGGGGAGATTACAAGAGATACCTCCAAATGGCTGGCAAGGGCTGAAGACAGAAAAGGGGGGCGACAAGCCCGAGAACTAAAATCAAAAGCCAAAAAATCAGGTAATGATTGTGTCGCACCAGCTAATCCTGCTGCAGAACGGGCAGCAGCTGAACAGCCACCAACTGTTGTTGGACCTTCGGATACAGAAGAAGCTGTAGCATAGATATACTAGAGTATACATAACAAATAAAGTATATTAAGTTTCTTGTTCTACACTAAACTTTTTTATTGAGAACCTCTATCCTGGATACTGTGAGACTATAACACAAAGAAACCTGGGTAAATGATGTAATAATGCTAGGTAAATCTTCTCTAATAATAATATCAACCATACACTGCAGAGGGATACCATTGGATATCTCAAATGAAGGAGGATAATCAGTGGTAATTGATATGTGTGGGCTCTACTGTGCACATATCGGTACATGAAGAAAATAATTTTTTTCGAATCACTGCTTCGTTCTGAGAAAACATTTCAATGACTCAGTTTTTTTATAGTTGATTAGTGCTATTTTGATACATAGGTCATGATTTTTCAAGATTTTGTGTCCTCTGCTGAACATAAATTCAGTCCATCGGAGAAAAAGTAGTTGTCGATAGGGAACAGGTTGCTGCGTTGCATGAAATTTCTTCAAATTTGAAGGAAATATTCTGTACCTATGAATGTAAATTAGGGGCAAACCAATAATATCTCTTGAATTTGAGTTTCAGGCATAGAAATTGTTGATTGTAAGACTTTTTTCCATCGTTTTGCGAAGAATGTTTTACAATCAAAAATCAGTAGCCTGGACCCTATGACAACTACTTTTTCTTCGATGAATTGAATTTATGTTCTGTAGCGAACACAAATTCTTGAAAAATCATGACCTATGTATCAAAATAGCGCTAATCAACTGTAGAAAAACTGAGTCACTAGAATGTTTTCTCAGAGCGTAGCAGTGATTTGCAAAAAATTATTTTCAACGTGAGTATACCCCCTTAAGGAGGGAAATAGGTGTAGGACGGCGGATTTTTAGTGATTTTCATGAATTCTTTTAACACATAAGGAATATTATATATATTTTTTATTTATACTTTGGGGTCATTTTACACATATATTCAAGAGTATATTCTAAAATTTTCAAATATTTTCCTCAAAAAGTAACGGAGATATCAGCTGTCGCGCATTGTAAGTCGCCATCCGACTGGACAATTTGTGTACATCCTGGAGGTCACAATTTTCATCTGAAATCAATTTTGCAAAAAAATTTTTTTTTTCTTTATAAGTGTTTCTTCTATTTGAACCTCATCCTCACAAAAAAATTGAAAATTAATATTTTTTTGAGGAACGTGAAAATTTAGTATGATTTTTTATCATTTTTCAGGTATAGAACAAAGATATTGTTTAGGATTGAGGTTCAAATAGAGCGTATGTTGTAAATAAACTATGTGCTGAGTTTGATAACGATTGATCGAAAACTGTAGGAGCTAGAGTGTACACAAATTCGAAAAAAGTAGTTTCGAGAAAAACGCGTTTGAAAATAAGAGTGGCAGTAAAGGTAAATTTAGGGCAGTAATAAATCAATTTAAACAACTTACTGGCTAGTCAGCTATTCCAGCACCATATTGCAGTCCTTCGCCAGCTTCATATGCATCATTTTCGGCTTGCAGCTTTTTTTTTTTTTCGAGCTTTTCGAGCTTCCTTACTGTCCCTAGAGGTGACAAGTGCTCTAACCGTTTGACCGAGAGACACTCACTCAAACGCTTATAACTTTTAAATGTCGTGGAATTTTGATTTGAAATTTTCAGAATATATTTTTGAATAGTTCTACTATCGATTTATGAAAAAAAATATTGAATTTTTTGAAGCCTCTACACCTATTCACCCCTTCAAGGCAAACACTCGAGAATTAGTATCCTCTGAAAAAATTCATCTTCTCTTTGGATTCAATTTTTTGATACATCTATCCAGCCAATCAAGGTCTTAGCTTCAGAGCAACTGAAATAAGCGGGTTCTTATAACCGCTTATTTGATTTTCTACCATCAAATGGATGAGGGGTGCGCATGGCGTTCGGAATCGGAATTACGTCGAACTTAGCAAAATATTAACTTTGAATGATGTATGAAATCAACCAGTCAATAATATGGGTTTCGGGACGCGAAAAGAAACACTTTTTAAATCAATATCTGAATTTTGCTTGTATTATGCTTCAGACCAGAGAATAAATTTTCAATTGATCGATTATAATCTTCGATTTATAAGCACATTATCTCGGTCCGAGATTGGGCTCAAGTCATCAGTTGATGCAACGGTCAAATCGGAACTCAGTATCCCGGCCAAAAATCGGGTTCAAGTCAGTAACCGATGCAAAAGTCATACCATGGTTGACAATCTCGGTCCGAGGTCGAACTTGAGCTAGCAGCCGTTGCTGAAGATATACCGTGGTTGACAATCTCGGTCCGAAGTCGAACTTAAACCAGCAGCCTTTGCAACGGTCATACTGTAGTACAGAATCTCGGTCCAAGATTGAACTTGAGCTAGCAGCCGTTGCCGAAGTTATACCGTGGTTGACAATCTTGGTCTGAGGTCGAACTTGAACCAGCAGCCCATGCAATGGTCATACCACGGCCCGGAATCTCGGCAGAAGATTGGGCTCAAAACACCTATCTCAAATGCGCGGTATGTCACAACTAACAAGAAGTAGTATTGATATTCATGCGACGAATTGGCGTAGTGGCTAGAGCGAGCGATTCGTAATATGAGAGACCGTGCGTTCTTGGGTTCAAATCCCCTCGCAGTTAGGAAAAAAACTCGAAGTTTTCTCAGAGAAGGGTCGTGCGTAACAAATAATTGTAGGCGGTTAGTTGATAATCAAGTAGGGGTACACACGGTATACAAACTGAATGCGTGACGAACATAATCGGTTAATGTACATACATTCCAGTAAGGAAACACAGACGTGGTGTATATACCGAGCGAAATGATACTGAGATTTTCCAAATTCCAATTTTTGTGATTCTAAATAGTAATATTATTACAATCTTTTATTACTACTGGCTGTGCTTGCACGGCCCACTGTCAATTATATAAAATAAATACGGGGCATGGTATACTGGCCCCATAACGGAATACTATATAGGAACGTGGATGGATGCCAATATCTGCCCTAATCAAAAATGCACCATTTACCCAAGCACATCAGGCAATATTGGGGCACCGTAGCATCGAATCTTGGTCCGGTTCCGGCACCCAAGCTTGGTCCGACTTTCTTTCGGTGTTATTGGCCCAATACGGAACGGCGTTACATTTCAATCACGGTCCAGTATGGTAAATGCAACGCGGCCCGAGCTCGTCATGCAATATTGGGCCACCGTAACATCGAATCCTGGTCCGTGGCCGGCACCCAAGCTTGGTCCGACTTCCTTTCGGTGTTATTGGCCCAATACGGAACGGCGTTACATTTCAATCACGGTCCAGTATGGTAAATGCAACGCGGCCCGAGCTCGTCATGCAATATTGGGCCACCGTAACATCGAATCCTGGTCCGTGGCCGGCACCCAAGCTTGGTCCGACTTCCTTTCGGTGTTATTGGCCCAATACGGAACGGCGTTACATTTCAATCACGGTCCAGTATGGTAAATGCAACGCGGCCCGAGCTCGTCATGCAATATTGGGCCACCGTAACATCGAATCCTGGTCCGTGGCCGGCACCCAAGCTTGGTCCGACTTCCTTTCGGTGTTATTGGCCCAATACGGAACAGCGTGACATTTCAATCACGGTCCAGTATGGTAAATGCAACGCGGCCCGAGCTCGTCATGCAATATTGGGCCACTGTAACATCGAATCCTGGTCCGTGGCCGGCACCCAAGCTTGGTCCGACTTCCTTTCGGTGTAATAGGCCCAATACGGAACAGCGTTACATTTCAATCACGGTCCAATATTGAATAGCAATCGCGGGCCAAGATTTCTCGAGCGGCTGCAGCGTTGGACCAATATCGGGCCGTCATGGAATTTCTACACGGGTGTATCTGAAAGGCTCGGTTTTAAAAAATGATGGTGATTTTTTCACTTATCCATGTGCTTCATCAGTGCTAGGTATTACAACGATACAAAGAATAGCATCTCATGAAATAGAATTCTCTGCAACCGATATTAAAAATAAGTGTTTTACGCTCCAAGCTCATGACCAAATCGTTTGCTTAGACTTACTCCACGTGTAAAAGTTAAAAATTAGAAAAAAAAATTAAAAGTTAAAAATTAGCCAAATAAATAAAAATTAACCAAATAATTAATCAAAAAATTAGCCAAATAAATTAAAAATTAACCAAATCGTTTGCCTAGACTTACTCCATGTGTAAAAGTTATATGTAAATTATTCCCCTCGTTGAAAATAATTTTACCCCTGGTAGGGACCACAGCTGATTTTTATCAACAATTTTCGTACATACGATTATAACAAATGAGAGTGTGATGAAATAGCAGCCGTAATAGCTAAGTCATCATCATGGTTACGACTCTCGCGAATGTTTGTTTACGCATGTCTTGACCGCTTCACGACAGACGAAGTCTTTTCTTAAATAAAAACGGATATTAAATAAAGTATAACCATGAATTTGAGAGACGCTACCACCCACGTCGTAGTACACTTCACAAATGATCGGAAAGCGTGTGTGGACTTGGTACCACGAAGCTGGCTCACAGTAGCTAAAGATAAATGGCTCTGCAAATATCCACCAAAGGCGGAGTTCGAAAATATAAGCGAATGGGCACGGCAATCGAAGGCCCCGAAAACTTGGTGGGCGAAAGTCCGAGTTTCAATCTTGAAAGAAGCAGGTAATAGTACGATTACATAATATACGAGTCCGGTAAAACTTTTTCTGACGAGTGTGAGGTTGCAGCACGAGCCGAAGGCGAGTTTTCGCCACGAGATCAGAAGTAGTTTTTCCGTCGAGTATTGTACAAAATTTCACGTTAGGAGGTGTGAAAATGTGTGTTTTAATTTTATGTCAAAGTGGGCTACGAACAAGGCTTACGTAGGCTTGATCGGTCCTACGCAACTTTGACAGTTGAAAGTACGAGCGCTTCTGAAAACTGTCGGGCTCGAATACCTACTCCGAAAGTACCTAGCCCTATAGTTTTAAATGAAGAAGAAGTTAATGATGTACTGGAGCAAGTACCCCATCTTGGAAGTGACAGTAATGATCATTCTTCAAACAATGATGGTAATGCAGTTTGGGAAAACTAATAATATAATTAAATAATAAAACTAATAATAATAATAAGTATAATACCGACAGATAATTCTAATAATACTTCGAGCAGACAGCTAGAAGCCACTCAGATTCCAAGCAGAGAGATTGCAAATAATAGGACTTCGAAAAAGAGGCGGCGGATTAGGTTTAGTAGTTCCGAAGGTACTCTATTCAACTTTTTGAATACTTGAAATTTCCTTACTTACGCAATGTGAATTATAGATTCATCAATAGAGCGCCCCAAATCTCCCGGTTTCATCGATATTACAACGAGCACACCACGCTCTCGAGCTACGCCTAACTCTCATACTACATCAAATAATACCATAAACGTACCTCACGCTAATATTGCAGTAGTTTCGCGTGATAATATTGGAATGGTTCCCCATGCTAATGTTGTACAGGTTCCACGTGAAGGTAGTGATTTTGTTCCAAACCCGGTTGATTAGTTAATTTTCAACCAAAAATAATGAAACAAATTATTCAGATCAAATGACAACTAACATGGCAAAAGCCCTCAAAGACATGGAGGACCGTATTATTAAAAAGATTTCATCTGCTAAAAGAAGCATACTTTATGATGTCGATAAAAAAATTGAGAGCTTGAAGGAAACAATTATATCGAATGCGACTGGTCCAGATGTCGGAAATAGAGAGAACCTCGGGTTTGCATTACCGATAATAGAGATCGACCAGTTCCTACTATTCGAAGCTACACTTGCCACTACGCCTGCGAAACTGCAACAACTAGTAAGTGAATTGGTATTTATGTTTTTGATGTATGAAGAGATGAAATCACGAGAAAAATGTGTGAATTTTCATAGAACCATATCGTGAAGTCATGCTGCTACGGGGTCATTGACTACAAAGCAGCACTTGGAAAGATTTTGAAAAATATAATTGGAAAGAACGTTCAAGTGGAGTATAGTGCCTGTGGAAGGAAAAAAAAGGGAGAAGGAAAGCGTAATTTTAGTGCAACACAAACGTACAAATGCATACTAGGTCAGTTTATCCGATTACCTAATTACAACTCACATGGGAAAAAGTTTGATACATGTGAAATCTGTTTTGTCATTACAGACGTTCTTTCGACGAAATATGAAGTTGCAAAAGAGGATATTATATCCAAGATGAGCCGATGGCTCTCTGGATCTGGTGATAGGGAGGGCGGTCGTAAAGGGAGAATTGATAATTTAGCAGCACGGCCGCGAAACGAGCCGCAAAATGCAGCGCCAGAATAATTATAGGGCAGCACGTACCAATATCTAATTTCACATCAAACAGTGCATTAAAATATCACCCTGTATATATGCAAGTGTAACCTTCTGATTGAGCTTGAATAAACCTATATAAAATATCTACCAAAATTCATAAATGCCTACTTAGAAATAATATTGGGCCGACATTCACGTACAGTAGTGGGGCAATGCTGATCTGCAATACTGGTTCAATGATGCTAATTTATACTGGCCCAATGCTGTTAGCCAATGTTGGTCCGAGCTTATCATACCGACTAATTCCCAGTATTCGTTCAGTGCTGGCAGCCATCGCTGGGCCTGCACTCATAACGTCGGCTGCGGTACTTGCCCAGTATTGGGCCAATTGTAAAACTCTACTTGGGAGTGTTAGTTAATCCTAATCATTTTCCCTAATTTTTCCTTTTTCTGGAGACCCTGTCTACGCCACGCATCGTCATATCACCGATAGTATCGCCTTGTGACGAGGAATTGAAAATACCACGTCACAGTAACTATGTAGTCCAGTCGAGATAGACATTCACCTGGAAATAATTAGGGGGAGCGATTTTTTTTTCAACTTCGCGGCGGCTGGGGGGTAGGGTGTTTGGGAATGTAAATCTCGATTTTCGGGAAAATCTCGCTATTGCGTTCGCCCCCATCTTGATTTAAGGGTGAATATTCTTGTTTTTTTAAAATAACTCGCTTATTTACAAGTTTAGAGCGAAAATGATTGAATCCAAAGTTGTTGGATATTCAGTTTCCCACAAGTTTGGTGATTATCATTTATACCCTAGGATCGATATTTGCAGAGTTATACTGCAAATATAAAAAGGGTAAAAATATCAATTACGGTAAAAGAACAAAATACCGGCGAGGTTGATTCTGGCCCGGAAGTGACTGGGTTAGTGTGTTGAATCATATGCTAAACAGTTACTTCTGGGTCAAAATCAACCTCGCCATGTGTATAGCTATGTTCATTAATGCACTGAAAAAAAAGTTTTTTTCCTACTAGTAAATTTTTCTCTCGAATAAGGAAACTGGTATTCTTGGAGTAAGAATACCTAAGTTTCCTTCCCATAGGAATATGCATACTGACGGTAAGAAAACTTGGTATTCCTCTGAGCAAAATACCAAAATGACAACTTGACAGATTTAACCTAACCTAGCTAACACAGATTTAAATATGTTTATAATAATTAACTTTTATATTATAATCAATTATTTATAAATTATTAATCATTAATAGATTGAAATTAAAGAAAAAAATAAAATAAAATAAAAAATAAATTAAAATATTTAATGTAACACAGCTTGTGATTTTCGCCTCAGAATAATATTTGGTATTCTTGTGGCGATAATACCAGTTTTCTTACCATAAGAATACGTATACTTACTGCAAGAAAACTGAGTTTGAAATACTTTGTATTTTAGTAGGAAATAAACTTTTTTTTCAGTGTGGGTTCGCGGTGGCAAACTGTTTTTAGTCCAGGCAATTTAGACTTTGACCCTGACGAAATTCCATGGCGCGATTTTTTTTGTTCCATGCCCTCGGGGGGGTCAGTGGGAGTGTAAATTTCAAATGGCGACCAAATTGAGCTTTTGCTTGTGTTCAAAAAGTGGTTTTTTTTTCGAAAAAAACGGTTTTTCTCAAATTACTCGGTCATTTTTGAGTTGAACGAAAAACAACTGGGACAAAAGTTGTAGGAAATTTTATCCGCTGCAACTTTTGTATGAAACTTTTTTGTGTGGAATCGATGTATTTCGAATCGAACTCAAAAAACGTTCCAAATTCCAAAAACTCGCATTATCTCATTCATTTTCAACTTTTCAGCCATAATATATGTGACCAAACTTGTATAAAATTATATTTTCAACAATTTCGGTTTTCACCTTTTTTCACAGAAATCGATATTTGAATTCGTACGCCAACGATGAATGAATAGAGAGCCGTGAACTCTTTAATTCCACACCACCTAGAGGTTGAGTCCGAAGAAACGCAAAAACGTTTTTCACAAAAGTTGTCCCAAATTTGATTCTCTACAAGTTTGGTCATACAGGGTGTCCCCGAATTCGCGACGAGGAATTCACAGGGTAAATCTTGATCAAAAACGGGATCGAAATTTCCTGAGCCGTTTTTTCCGGAAATGCTTAGATTTCTCGTTATAATTATTTCAAATCCAGCTAATGACGCGCGGCTTATAAACGGACGTTCGTCGATGTGATTACCGCTCGGTTGTATGCGCGTCTCCCAGCCTATTGTCGCCGCGAAACAAAGTGCACACAACCAAGCGACGAGCACACCGACAAGCGCCCGTTCATACATCGCACCTGATTGACTGAAATTGAAATAATTATAGCGAGAAATCTAAGCATTTCCGGAAAAAACGGCTCATGAAATTTCGATCCCGTTTTTGATCAAGATTTACCCTGTGAATTCCTCGTCGCGAATTCGGGGACACCCTGTATACATTAGAGCTGAAAAGTTGAAAATGAACGAGATAATGCAAGTTTTTGGAATTTGGAACGTTTTTTGAGTTCGGATCGAAATACATCGATTCCACACAAAAAAGTTTCATACAAAAGTTGCAGCGGACAAAATCTCCTACAACTTTTGTTCCAGTCGTTTTTCGATTAACTCAAAAATGGCCGAGTTATTTGAGAAACACCGTTTTTTCGAAAAAAAAAACACTTTTCGAAAACAAGCAAAAGCTCAATTTGGTCGCCATTCGAAATTTACACTCCCAGTGACCCCCCTGAGGGCATAGAACAAAAAAATCGCGCCATGAAATTTTGTCAGGGTTCGGTCGATTTTTGGGCTAAATTGCCTGGACTATATCGGAATTTTTCGGATACAATCAAATGAAATAATAATATATTATTTTTATAAGGGGTCATAATTATTATTAATATAATTTCGGCCATCGGCACATGAAATACGACTAGAACGGAGGCTCGTTTCCGAGAAAGTCAGAAAAAAAATTAGCCACCGCGAACCCAGTAATGAAAATTATCCTTGGTTTCCATGCAAGCGTTGCCGCGCGGCTAAACGCGTGCGGCAACGCGTTGAGCCAATCAGTAGCGTGGCGGTGCGAATTTGATTGGCTGAACCCGCCATGCCGCGTGCGTTCTGCCGCGCGGCAAGCTTGCATGAAAACCAAGGCTGGATTTTCACGGCAGCAAATTACTGCGGCAGCAAAATACTGCCGTGGCGCTATTCGTTGTTAACCACGTGGTTTACCTACGCTATTCGTTGTTAATCACGTGTTGCAGTTGTTGATCACGTGGTTACAGGTAATCACGTGACTTACAAGGGTTACTGTACATGTAAAGTATGTATCCCTATAATTTCGCTTCACTAGCCTAACCTAAGCTATACCTTACCTAACCTACCTACGCGAAACCTGTTAGTTTCAGCGTAAATCATATTTGGTATAACATTCAACTTGTCATATGTATAATGTGTTTTAATACATCGATTTTGATAGTATTGCGAATTCTGCACTTTTTGTTTCTGGGAAACCTGATTGCAGCGCGCCAAACAAACGTCGGCTGTTAACTTCCGTTTCCGGCTAGGTTTGGCTACATCGGGAAACCCGACGAACGGCCATTGAAGTACCGGCGTGCGGGCACGCCGGTTGCGTGCCCGCACGCCGTTCGCAATCAGGGTTCATCTCTTTCAATTTTGGACAACCAAAGTTTCACTCATATTGTGATTTTTTAAATACAAATTGTGTATATATTTTCATATATAGTTAATTATATATATCATATACTGTGCGTAAATTTGAACAGAATCTTGTCAAACTGCGTTGTGACTTGTGATTGAAACCTGTATCTACCACGTGTAAGGTAAGTTTCAATTTTCTATATCGCATTTATCGCAAAGTAATAATGCATGATTAGTCGATGGTAAAGATTATGATGCTTTTTTTACTTGGATTGCTATCGAAAACAGCTCGATATCAAAAACATTTAGCACAATTTCACCTACACCGAGGCGGGGAGGGGGCTTCAATTTCAATGGTGTGATGTTATATTTTTATTTCAGTTCAATAATTCCAACACTTGAATTAGCAAAGTTTCTTGATCAGATAAAAAATTGTACCTAAAGAAGTATCGATGAAAAATGATGTGAAATTTTTTAAACTAGAGAGTAAATCAGTCGGGATATCTTTTTTCATTATTATGAATTAAATCAATGTGAAAAATTTCATAAGAGTTTTTATCGTTACACTTCAAAAGGGTTAACCACCTATTTTACGCACTGGTTTACAGGCTACAGCGCATATCATTATGATCTACCTGGCAACATGCCCAAGATAAAAGATAAAAATAGTATATCCGAGAGACAACGGCGACGGCTAGTAAGAAAGGAATACAATAATCTGTATGACACTCATCAGGACACATCATCGATTTCTCTTGAATGTCCAGTACCTGTGGCTGTTAGCGCTGATCGGGCTGTATCATTAGATTCATCAAATTTTAGTGATAATATTTCCAATGCGTCCTGTCAGGACGATTATGTAGATAACAACTTGAGAGCGAGTAGTGGTAGCGCTAGTTCTACTTATTCTTGCGAACATGTCGAACCGTTAGATAATATTGACAAAACAAATTTTCAGGATGACCTTCGAAACTGGGCAGTCACTCGGAATATAAGTCATGCAGACACCAATGCATTATTAGAACTCTTACGTGCACATGGCTTCGACTTGCCTGCTGATTGTAGAACTTTAATTAAAACTCCGAGAAATCTTCAACTTATTGAAATGAAGCCAGGGAACTATTATCACTTTGGACTGCGACAAGGCTTATCACAATCTATTTCAAAATATTATCCTAGCAATTGCCCCATTGAGTTGAAGATCAACATTAACGTAGACGGACTCCCGCTAACCAAAAGCTCCGGCAGCCAATTTTGGCCAATTTTAGCAGCTATAGTAGCTAACTTTCAGACAGAACCATTTGTGATTGGGTTATATCACGGTAATGAAAAACCATATGACAGTAATGAATTCCTTAAATATTTTGTTGATGACTTTGAAGATATCTCTGCTACAGGTATAGTGATAAAAAATCAAATTATTCAAATTAAAATTAATGCATTTGTTTGTGATGCACCTGCAAAATCCTACATAATTGGGACCAAGGGTCATAATGCCTATTTTGGATGCGGAAAATGTATACAAGAAGGAGAGTTCATCCAGAACCGTGTAACTTATCCTGAAGTACCCTTACGGAAAAAAACCCTCAAATTTAAGGGGTAAATTCGCACCCCCAAAGTCTTAGGGGTTTACCATGAAAACTCAGGGTTACCCTATATTTGAGGGTAAAATTTGCGGGTAAACCCCGAGTTTTCATGGTAAACCCCCAAAACTTTGGGGGTGAGAATTTACCCCTGAAATTTGAGGGTTTTTTTCCGTAAGGGTAACTTCAACTTTAAAAACAAACGAATCATTTCGACGAAGATTAAACGAAGAGCATCATAGAAAGATATCTATTTTAGAAAGATTATTAATTTGCATGATTTCAAGTTTTCCACTTGACTATATGCACCTCGTCTGTCTTGGAGTCATGAAAAAGTTATTGCAGTTCTGGGTCAAAGGAAAGCGGGACGTTCGAATGACAAATGCAAATTTGATACAAGCTTCGAATCATTTACTATCACTCAATAAATCATTGGCAAAAGAATTTTCGAGAAAAGCAAGACCTTTACAAGAAGTAGAGAGATTCAAAGCCACTGAATTCAGACAGTTGTTATTATATACTGGACCGGTAGTATTTAAAGCCACTTTAACAAAAGATCAATATAACCATTTTATGACCTTAAGTATAGCCATTCGAACTTTGGCAAGTCCAGAGTTACATCTCAAGTACAACGATTATGCTCAAGCTTTGTTAATATATTTTGTGAAAACTTTTCCATTACTTTACGGTCATCAGTACGTTTCATATAATGTACATAATTTAGTTCACTTGTCTGGAGATGTTAAGTCCAAAGGTCCACTGGATAAATTCAGTGCGTTCAAGTTTGAAAATCATATGCAAAGAATTAAAAAAAAAGTAAAATCGTCGAGTCACCCCTTGCAACAATTTATTAGGCGCCACAAAGAACAGTATGATCTGAATTCTTTAGTTATAACTGAAAAAAAATCGGAGTATCCAATCATTCAATATAGTAGCGATCAACATTCTGTTGACAAAAAAGAAATAAAATCAATTCAGTATCATGCTTTCTGTTTGAGCACAAAAAAACCCAACAATTGCTGCTGCCTAAAAAATGGGACAGTTGTCATTCTGAAACAGATTTATCTTCAGGACAAACAAATATATTTCATTGGTAATACATTTTCCAATTCCAAAGCCTTCTTCAGTATTCCTTGTGAATCTTCGAAATTAGGTATCACCGTTGTATCTAGAATAAATTCTCAAATGGTGCAATTCGTACAGTCTGATATTAAATGCAAATGTCTCAAATATTTATCAACCGAGGTATTAACACATGACGAAAGTATAATCTTTCCCTTGATACATCACTCACAATGAACACCTAAAGGCAGTTTTATACATCTCTTTGTGCCGTAATTTTCAATGTTCCACCTCAACCAAAAATTCAGTTTGATTTTATTCTACTTTTTCAAAAGAAATATTATGAAGATTTGAATATTACGTTTGTTCCTACAAGCTTGCTTTTCTACTAGTATCCTAATCATTTTATTTACGGAAGTAGCACATTTTTCAAGATTTTTATTACGTATTTTATTCTGTGGAGCCTGTAAAGTTTGAACATTTAAGACTCTTCGTTGGTAACATTTTACATTTTCACTAATATATACTTCTCAACATCGATCGATGTCTCAAATTAACAAAACAAAAACTTTGGTGCAAATAATTAGAATAAATATTTATAATGCAAGTAGTAATCGATGGCAGGTAGAAAGCGGTAATGATAATCTCAAATTATACCAGAAAAACGTGCTATCTCAAATTGTGCCCGAAGAACGTGCTATCTCGAACAGGGACCATATTTTCATTGATACGGCACTGGAATTTGAGGTACCTGGAGTATACAAAGCACTGTTTTTTAATAGATTAATCAATTGTTCCAATCATTTCCTCATTTATTTAGCTCTTATAATACAGAAAAAAGAAATTTTAGATAAGTTTCAATGAACAACATTTTTTTTATCCAAACTTATCTCAAATTCTCTGTTTCCGTCTTCAAATGAATAATTAATTAATCTATTAAAAAACAGTGCTTTTTATACTCCCAAGCACCCCAAATTCCAGTGCCGTATCAATGAAAATATTGTCCCTGTTCGAGATAGTACGTTCTTCTAGCACAATTTGAGATAACACGTTCTTCCATACTGCCGTCGTAATGATATTAATGGGATATGCTTCGCCTCATAATAGCGGCTAATTATGAATTCTCCTTCTTGTATTATTTTCCGAATCTATTAATGTGTCACTGCCAGCGGAACTGACGCCAAAACAATTCATCCAATCACGACTTCGCATTTTCTCATCAAGCGTGGCTTTTGACTAGCTGTTGTCAAGGGATACGTATGGACCAATCAGATCGTTTGGGGTTTCTTTCTCTTCCCGCGCAAACAATCGCCGAATATTCTGTGCAATTTGCTTCCCAGTTTCGAAGGTCGGAGAGAAAATCATTATTACAATCTAAGTCTATTTCAATTTTAATAAATCTTTAAATCGAATTGTCGATAATCAGCAATCATATTACCGATTAACAAGCTAGCATCCACTAGGTTTCGTGGTGTCCACGTGATAATCATCTGGCCTTGTCATTGAGATCCGTTGAATACAGGTAATTATTTAACATTTATAGTTTATGATCTGTGTTTAGATCTTGTTTATACCATTAGTCAATACAAAGGTAAAGAGAGAGAGAGAGAGTAAATCGAGACCAAGACCGAAATCGAAATCGAAATGATAATCTTGATCTTGTAGATGTGTCCACGCGGCAGACTTGAACATAACCTCGAAAAAAATGCATTAATTTGCGGGATTTTTTTTTTTTTTTTTTAACGTTGAGCTGCAAAGCAGCCACCACTTTCGATACCAGTTAAGGGGGGCCTATACTGAAAACGAAAACTTCTACAATTCTAATTCAAATGAATTGCTATTTACACAGAATGTTCACTATTGTAATCGGAAATATTGTACCAAATATAAACTCATTCCAAATGATAATGCCAAAGTTACGCTGGCTTACTCATATTTATCGAGCGAAGAATACCAAATTTCAAAATGCTCCTTGCGTTACAAATATGAAGTTATCCAACTCAAACTTCCTTGGCTTATTGATGGACACTACCTCAAGAAAATAACGTAGGGTTTTTGAAATCCAATTACTATTAGTCATAGTACACAATTTTTTTTTTTTTATATTTATTTTCTCAGGGATTTGGTTAATTTTGTGCGAAAAATAGACTACAGTTCCAGTTTCTCTCGCTCTAGAGTAAAAACCCTACGTTATTTTGTGGGTAAGGTATCTGTGAATGTGCTCACCAAATTCCAAGTCAATCCGACTCAAGTTGTAACGCAAGGGACTTTTTCAAGAAGTAAAAATGTAGTTTTGAGATAACAGCACTTTTGTGAAAACTTGAAAAATATTTAGTTCTGCATGTTTGAATAACTTCTGGATGGTTCAGGAAGTGATGGAAAAGTGGAGGAAGGGGGGGCCACCTACTTCCCCCTTTCCTCCAAGGGTCTGCTCGATGCGTGGTCGTCTCGTCATTACTTGTCGAGTCAGTTAGGATACAGTTGGATATTATTATGAAATACCATTATAATTTCAGGATGTCAAGATAGTTTAATATTCTACAACAAGGTCAATTTGCATCATATACATTGAATTAAAAATAAATTACAAAAACACAAGGTAACAAATATTGACTGTAAAAATAATTTCCTTGTCTGTAGCTTTGGCTATCGTTGCCAGCATCTTCAAGTATGCGTTATGTGTTTTAGGAGTTATCAAATTGACCCCCATAGTCATGCAGAAATTTTCCATCGCAGCGTGTCCTGTTCCGATACCAATAAATGAATCCACTATTCTTCGGTTGACCTGAAATGGAGACTTGTTACTTTTTTAATCCGTATGTAGACTGCTGTAAGCTTCACCATATCAGAGGTCGCAGCACTCGCATTCCAAAACTAATTTGACAGCGAACCCTTTCCTGTTTCTCATCTGGACCCGAATAGCCTTTTCACCGCAGTCACTACAGGACAAATTTTTCATTAAATCTTGCATCGCTTTGCAATGTATCAAAATATAATCCGGATCATAGTTTGCATTACTCGGGGACATTGGTACCTGAAAAGCACTGAACTTTCTATCAGTGGCTGATGATGGTCGCTCCGGGACATCCATAGGGAGTGGCAATGCTCGTTGTAGTCTGGATGGACCTTTTCTTTAGGGGCCGCCAACGACCAGAAAATTTATCCATGACTTACCTGTATCAAGTAGCAAACTGAAACACAATCGAAAACTAACCTCTAAATGCAGATACTAGTATTTTACATAAAGTTACACAGACGCACTTGTTGACACTACTCTCAGATTTTGTTCTGAAAAATACGAGTCCGTCAGATTTCTGCGAAAATGAATACTACTCAGGAGCTCCGAGCTCCAAGCTCCGAAGCTGTGGCCACGTAAAAATATTCGCAAACAGGCTAGAATAAAAACAAACGTATAAACAACAGTATTGTTCTGATAAGAACAGGTATTTTTTTAAATGAAGCTTTTTAGATATAGTAATAAAGTGTTCTAATAAGAACAGGTTTTCAAACTCAAGAAAAAAGTGTGCACAGGCAAAGTTTTGATCTTCCGTAAGCCAAGCGTCAAAGCAATTGTCGTTTGATGTGATTTGTCGTCTGCTAACATGTGTGCGTAAAGTTGATGGCGCGGTTTGCATATGCCGGCATAGATAGCGCTGCTAAACCTCCAAAAATGATCAGACGGGCAAATCACTTCACCAAAAGTTGCGGAACTTTTTGAAGTATTATTTAAGACAAAAAACCAAAAATCGATTTATTTTATGTTTTTGATTAAATCATCTGTATAGGCCCCCCTTAACAAGATCCAGCCATAGTCCATAGGAGTTTTTTTTTTTGAAACGTGATAATACTTTATAGAAACAGCGATGGAATAAAAATATTTCGTATGACAGGATTTTTTTATCCTTCGCGGAAGGTGTATGAAAAAAGTTTAGTCACTGCTTCGCTAGGCGATTTTCCAGCTCGAAATCAGTAAATATTCAGAAAAACCTGCAACGCAAAATTTATTCTGTCAAGATCAAATTTTTTTCATTGGTACTTAAAATCTTGCTCATTGAGACAAACAAAAGTGTCTGAAAAACGATGGGTCTTAATCAAACTCTTCCCTGTGAAGAATATCTCTGAAATTGAAATATATTTGTTGAAATAAAGTGAATTAAAATCAAAATAAAAATTTAGTGTTTGATCGCGATACATAGTTACCCAGTTACTCTTGTTCGTGTCAACGAGTAGGAATTTTAGAGTCGAAAAAATTTAAGCTTGTCAAGATAAATTTTACAGGAGCAAGTTTCTATAGTTCTTCACTGATTTCGAGATATATAGAATCACCTGACGAAGCGACGACTCAACTTTTTTATATACCTACAGTATTATTAGTTGTTCTTTTAGTGAATAAATAATAAAATTTGAAAAACAATTGAAGTGCTATTACATTTCGTATTTATGTACATATGTTTTTTAAGGAAAAAATGGATCACCCATATGCGGTCGTATCATTTGTAAATGACGTTTATGAAGATGAAGAAGTTGCTTCAGAGGTACCCAGTAGCTGGTTGTCTGCTGATAGAAAAATATGCTATTGGCCCAAATCTAAGAATTTGAACACTTTTATTTCTAAACGAATTCCACCAGAAATTGATAGTCCGCAAGGGGAATCACATGAAATCAAGTTTCAAGGCTATTATGGTAAGCTTACTTCTCAGTGTTCAAGTATATAGTATCTCTCTAGTCTATTGGTCTCCATCGTTTGCATAACTATCACCGATATAGCGCGTACTCATAAATCTGCCATTTCTAACATTCACACAATGCCGCACCAGCATTCTTGCAATTGACCTGCGATCCCGAAGACACTTTTTCATGTATAATTGCAGCATTGAAATACGTGTATAAATCAGCTAGACGTGTCAGTCTTTGAAGACATTAAGCTTCATTATAACTTACAGGTTCAAGGCATTACCTTAATGTGAAGTTATGAAAAAATAGATCTCTTTTTTTTCTTCGTAGTCTGAATTTTGACGAAACTTTTGAGCCTAATCCGTAGTTTGTATTTTCAATATTGAAGAAGATATGTATTTTTTTTTATACTGCCCTGCATTGCACTCGGTTTGTGTCTTTTGAACGTTTGCACGTTACAGGTGTACACATTAGAACTAAGAGATCCTGAATTCATTGAGAAAAAGTGTCTTAATATGGGGCAAGAATCACCAATTACTTATAACACAGAATGATAACTTGCACCAGCTGACTTGAAATTTGGATTCAAATGTTGATTCAGAGGAATAGTAGTTTCGGTCTGACTGACGATTTTGTGGATACCATTCTTTTTTTGAGTAATACAAATGGTAATAAGAAGATTCATTGCGCAAAAAACTGCTAAAAATTCTTAAAATTTTCATCCTTGACTTGAAAGAAGAACAAACAAAACGCTCAGACGCGGTATAGCTTATACGGTGTAGTTAATAACCATATTTTTTTGCCAATTGGAAGCCGAGCGAATGTTCAAATTTATGTACACTATTTCATTATACACAAAGAGCAATATTGAAAACGCAATCACTTGATGTGGCCAAATATGAATATTTTTTTAAAGTAGGGTAACGCCTTGAGAGATTTTTTGCAACACGCTGTATGTAAAGTTCGATTTTGTGCACACGACTTAACACGCTTTGTGTTGAAAAACAAAGTCCGATACGCGTGCGAAAGATGATTCTCGACTTGTGTCATTTTCACCCGTGCTTCGCTCGGGCGAGAAACTTCACAATCGTTCGAGAATCAACACTTTCGCACTGGTATCGAAAAGTACTATTTTTATGATCACAGAGCGTAGAAAGTCTTGAAACCTTGGTAAACATATATTTTGATTTTCTCACGTTAAGCATATTCTATAAACAACTATCGTCGCCTATGTAAATTCTGTTGCCACCCGTGCTTACGTCACCACTAGTTTTCTGATAGGCAGTCAGTTCTTTAGTAAACTCTCTGTAGAGTTGAATGATATAACACATTCGAAATTACCAAATATACCAAACGAGATACTCAATTTTGTGAAATCCAATGCATTCGATAAACTGATTGTAAGAGTTTTATTTGGCATATAGATACCTTAGAAAAAGCCAGACAAAAAGCGGCATCCTACTCATCCGGTGACGAACAGGATGTACAACTCAAAGAGCACGGCAATAGAAGAAAAAAGTTTGAGTCATTGAAGTGTGTACCCGAAAGTCGTGATGAAATTCCTGATAAAAATAAATTACGAGACATGTGAGGAAAGAAAATCTCCAGCCCACCTGATTTTGTTCTCGACAACGTATTGATTGACAATATTCCAATAATTATAGAACAGAATGAAGACAAATCAGCAGGTATTTTGTAGTGTACATGTCGACAGCTTAATAACATTTTTGGTTTTTGGAACAACTCTATATTTCTGATGATATTAAGTAGGGTGGTTGAAAAAAATTTTATTTATTTTTTTTTTTAGCCTCGGGGTGGAATTTGTACCTTATAAAAAAAGAAGATTTTTCAAAAAAACAAAAAATTTTTTATCCAACGTTTTGAAATCGCCCACTCGTTTGTTAAATGAATATTTAATCAAATGGGGTAGTTCCAACGGGAAAATCTTTTTTGGTCAAAAATCGTAGAAAACATGTACAAATTGTAGAATGTGATTTTTTTTACTCAACTTGCATTTTAATACAAAAGAAAGTGCATTTCATTTTTTGAAATGAAGTTAAATCCAAAAAATCAAAAAATGAAATGCACTTTCTTTTGTATTAGAATGAAAGTTGAGTAAAAAAAATCACATTCTACAATTTGTACATGTTTTCTACGATTTTTGACCAAAAAAGATTTTCCCGTTGGAACTACCCCATTTGATTAAATATTCATTTAACAAACGAGTGGGCGACCTCAAAACGTTGGATAAAAAATTTTTTGTTTTTTTAAAAAATCTTCTTTTTTTATAAGGTACAAATTCTACCCTTAGGCTGAGAAATTTTTTTTTTTCAACCCACCCTAATATTAAGTCAATGTTCAAATATCGAATTGAAATTTTGAGGGGATTTATTCAAGAACGGAATGAAAAACAAGTGCATACCTTACCAAAATAGATGATCAGATGGAAGCGATTCAGTATAATACATATTCGAATATTTGTGAACAAGCACTTCTCAGACCTGAGATTTTTTTTGTTTTAGGCACACCACTTGCAGGCAAAGTAATTGCTGAATATAAGCTAAATTTTCCAGCAACAAAATCAGGTCATTATTCATTGCATTCATTGTATCCCCGATTTGATTGAGAGAATATGCCGTTGCAACTTTGATAAAACTTGCTTTTCATTTTTCTTTAATAGGCAAAAAAGGTTCAATCAGAAATCGTTACAATTTTTAGATTACGCCAGTATCTGTATTTAAACAAAAAATGTATATCTTGTGCCAACAGTCTACCGTAGATACACTTTCATCGCAGAATATTGCCTCAAGTTTTGTAACACCCATACCACGTGATCTGAAAATTGTAGAAACAAAATGTAAAATAAGTTATGTCAAAGTTCCAGTGGTGACTCGGTCCCTTAATCATGATATGAATCCTATAAATCGCGTGTTTGATTTTGACTGAACACATCATTTTTCCCAGATCGCTGCGCCTTCTCGGATTCAGAGTCAAACGGTAATCCATTGACCGGAAAACCAAGAATAGTGAGTTCACAATTATTGCAGAAACCAATGCAAGGGATAGGTACTGTCATATTAAATATCATCTCATTAAAAAAATTCTGGCCGCACCATTTTTAGAGTTCTTGCGTTGCGGATGAATATTTAATAGCTCTATTGAAATAAATGTAAACAATGTTCTTACAGATTCTATATTGCTTGGCATGAAATGTAACAATTCATCGACGACAACCTTGTCTACACTACCGTCTACATCTAACAATATAACTTCAGATAAATCTTCAGATAAATCGTCAAATAAGTCTTCAAATAAAACTCACTCTAACGCTTCATCTGCAACAGGTATATTTTTAAACATGTTTGCCCACAAATTCAATAGTTTCTCAAATATTTGCGAAACACTGGCTAACTAAATTTTTAATGGATTGAAATAGACTACAATATCTTTTTAGAATATACTCTCCAGTGAAATGCATATTTTTTTGATTCTTCAGATTTTCATTCAAATCCAAACCTTGATCGTATCGCACCAGTCATGGTAGATGGTGGTAATATTTCCGCTTCGACATCAAACACTTCTCAACATCTAGTCTGTGATGGTGAGTTCGCTTAATACATTCTGTTCGGATTGATCTGTTTTCATGAAAATTGTTGTAAAACTGTATTATTACTCACCTACAGATAATACTCTGCCAGCTATTGGAATGTACGTATCACAGTGTTTTACAAATATATTAATCAAAGTTGATACTTCATTTGATTGGTGCAGTTGTATATTCTTTGTTTCAGTGAATTTCGATAAATTATTTAACAAGATGGCAGAAATGGTGGTAGAACTAAAAGCCACCAATGATCGCGTAAAACAATTACAAACTAGATCTGGTGAAACATCTGTGCGTTCGAATCCTGCATTTGACATCATTGACACATTTATTCCATTTCGCAGAGATATACATATTGTCCAATTCGAAGCTGATTTAGCAGTAGATATAATTTTGAAGTCTGACGTGGTGAGTACTTTTAGCATTATCTATATCGATTCAAAGAGTTGTCCATGTGCATAGCGATAGTACTGTTAGGTACTAATGTCGATACGTGAAACTTCAAATACGAATATTATAGTTTCATGTAATTTTGATATATGGCAATCAAGTTATTGATGCAGTGAATTCGGGATATTGTTCAATAAGTGCAGTTTGGTTTACCCTAAATCTAGCAGTAGCACAAATTTCGATAATAATCAACATTCTATTTGTTTGTAAATTACAAGAGTAATTCCACTCCAACATGTGGCGCATAAATTCAGCCACCAGACATACTTGGGGTTTGCTGGGAAAATATTAAACGATGTCGTGTAACATCTCTACGTCATATTTTGAATGGATATTTTTTATTAAATTATAGATTTTGTGGTTGAAAAGAGTCGGTGGAAATAGCATGAAGGACTGTCTCATTCGAATTCTAAGACGGGTATTTACGAATGAAGTTGCAACAGAATCTTCCTGGCTAGGGCAGCGTCGTAACTTCAGAGTTTGTGATCTGGCAATAATGAAATGTATAAAAGGTATTTGTTAATATTCATGCACTTCTAATATGTATGACAAGAAAGTCATGCAGAATTGTTTACATATGCTCATTAGGGTGGTCCTTAAAAAAAAAAATTCCTTCCCGCCCCCCAGATCAACTCCAAATAATTCAAAACAAACGTGGAAAAAGTTTGAGCCCCCCATCTTAGAAATTGGCCAATACCAGAGGGGGTCTGATTGAACTCCATTATTCTCATTCTCAATATCGAACTTTGTTCTAACAAAATTTTTCGGCAACTGAAAGAAAAAAAAAAAGTTTCCTCTTATAGAATGACCCATATAGCTGTCAAGGTTGAATCAGGAGTTTGATTCATCCATCTGGATATAGAATATGGGTACCAGGAATGCGTTCATAAGTATTTGGGATTTTTAGAAAGAGTTTCGGACGCTCTAGTACGCAGGTCTTTGAAAAATCGAAAGAAAACACGTTTATTTCAAAGGAGCAAATCAGACCCCCTCTGGTATTGGCCAATTTCTAAGATGGGGGGCTCAAACTTTTTCCACGTACGTTTTGAATTATTTGGAGCTGATTTGGGGGGCGGAAAGGAAATTTTTTTTTAAGGACCACCCTAATGCTCATGTTGTGTCAGAAATTGAAAAATTGAATTTTGAATCATATAACACATCGTCATGGCTTGTAAAAGATCTTCACTCCTGTCTTCAGCTGCAGTATCGGCGAAGTATAGCTTTACTGACAAAGAATTTGAAGAAGTTGGAAGTGAATGGTTTCGCCAAGCTAATCAACGCTACCTGAGGGAATGTTCCAAGGCCTCTAAGGCTTCCTAAAACGATCGTTCTTAAATTTTTCGAGTAGGCAGTCCCGGTTAGTATAGAGAAAGTTTTCGACTATAAATTGCCAACCTGATTTGAGGGCTTTAACTTTAAATGTGTAAACATTAATACGCTTCTATTCTTAATAATTAAATAATCGATATGATTAGAAATTACGCTATAAATTTTTTTGCCGCTAGATCGTCGGCACTAAATTTCTTACAAAAATGACAAATTTTCATTTTAAACAGACTGTAAAATTGGTCAATTAACATCATGACGCGATGATGACAAGCTGTCATATATGTTAAATATATCTTTGTTGAACCCTTTATGGCTTCTCTTATTCAAATATATGATGTTATAATGCTTGTTTTATAATGTCAAGTTACTATATTTAAGCTATTTAAAAGTATTAGCTTGTACAATATGTATGTATGTACAGCTGTAATATGTGTTCTTATCTAATAGCGTTTTTGACTGGAGCTTCACTGGTATGACATTGAAGTTTGCATCGTTGGAACGCAATGAAATGCAACGTGAATTCAAAAGAAATATATTTAGCATAAAAATGATCCTACTAGGTTTATTAACATTTTCAAGTTATTTCTAGTCGTTTTCACTTTTCAAACATATAGCAGTATCATTTTTGGTAAATTAATATATTTGAAATATTTTTTTGCCGGATTTCGTAGCGTTTCAACGATGCAGACTTCAATGTCATTCACTGGTGTAGTGTAGCCATCTTCATCTCTCTGTCCCTCAAAGATAAAAAAGAGATAAAGATGGCTAGATTACACTAGTGTAGCTTGGTGTAGCCCCAGTCGAAAACGCTATAATATAGTGATAAAAAAAAAAAAGTTCCTTATACCTATAGGGTGATTTAGAATGCGTGACCAATATTTTACAGGGTCAATTCTTGTCGAACTTGGAATCGGAAGTTCTTCAGCAATTCTTTTGAAAAACTATTGTTACCATTTTTTTTCACGGAGATCAAACTTTCGTTAGCCATGTTGTTCTGAGGATTTTATTTTTTTATTTTCATTTCTTGTATTTTTCCGATTCGAATCAAATTTCTAGTCCCCACAATGAGAAAAAAAATCAACGATATAAGATTGTTTAGAAAACATGGCGAATGAAAGTTTGATTTCAATTTTGACGAGAATCAAGAAAAAGAAACAGAATATAAAGTGAGTGCAAATTTTTTCAAAATTCAAAAAAGCAAGAAGAATAATTGTTTTTCAAGAAAGTTTGCTAAGGAACTTCCGATTTCAATTTCAACGCAGATTGACCCTGTCAAATATTCGTAAAAAATTCTGAATCACCACCTTATATTATGTTATTATTAAATGATACTTTAACTTGTACGAATTTTGTGATGATTGTTCAATTATGAACTGAAACTGAAACCAAAATGATAATTCTTATGTTTTTTCGTACGTACCAAAATACAAAACATTGATTTTTACATCTCTATATTTTGTACATTACCCTACACACCTGTAGTACCGTGTGTTTTCGTGGATGAGCACCCAGGCGAATGTGATAAAACACTGCTATAGCTGGTTGACAATGTGTAAGACAGAGAAAGAGATAGAGTATTGGTATCTCTTTCATTGTCTGACACATTGTTAACCAGCTTTAATCGTGTTTTACTTCATTCGCCTGTAGGGGTCATCCACCCAAACACACACCGTGATATCAATAGTACGTAAGATGCAGAAAACTGCGATAAAATCGATACATATCGGGTTCATAAATATTATCAATCTCTTCCATTACCAATACGTAGTTGTTTCGTACCCGGTATGATTTTGATTCTCAATTATTACGGAATTGTTGTGCAACATTTATGCTTCAGATCTGTAACTTATACAGAAATTCAACCGTAATATTAATGATTCTGATCCATATCTGATACATTATTGGTATGTGATTGACTTGTAACTCAGATCTCTGACTGTGATATCACTGTTATGGTAGCTTGTGGCGGACATTTTGCTATCCATGGACTATCACATTTACAGTCCGAATGATGTAGCAGTGACATATAAAAGAACAAGGTTACATACTTTTTACGTCATGGCGATATAACTGTGCTTGCTGGGATGTCTCTATGTATACATGAAAATGATGCAAGTCATTACGTAATTATTGGATTAAAAATACTAATTTATCGGAAATGAAAAAAATTACTGAGAATATTTTTGGTGATTTTGTAACTACAGTTGAGCCAAGATCTAATGAGGTTGATGGTTTTGTGTTAACTGAACAAGTAAGGACATTTAGCGGATGTCCTTGTATGAAGGTAGGAAATTTTTCTGCGTTATTTCCTTCCGTTGGCGTTAGGGATCCATCATTTTCTACAATAAATGAACCATCCACAGTGTCTTTCGGATTAATAGACTCGATGTACTTTAGTATACGTTTTCTTGGTCCCATTTTAATATTTAGTTCTATCAGATCTTTCTCAGTGATATCCAAAAAAACTGCCCCATCGATAAGTTCATCTGAAGATAACGTTGATATTATGTTATAGATATGAAAGGTCATAATAGTACATGACGAAGACTTATATATAAGTCATTTGAATCTGAAGGTGTCCAACTGCAAAATGGCTTAAAATAAGATAGATCATATGTTTTAACGAAGCGGTGTGGATCATTGTCATTATCGTTGAGCTTGATGTGATAAGCATTCAAATTTATTTCAAATTCAGTTGTTGTACAAACTGAAGTTAATATATGCACGTCGGTATTTCCCAGAATAATGATTTCTCGTATGTAACCAAATAAAGGCAAATTATCTTCTCGAGAACATGGGGTCTCTAAGCATACATATAAGCCAACCCGAAATTCAACTCCATTAACTTTCGCAGAATTGCAGCGGAATACTTCATCAGTATCAATGTAGTCCAGAGCATAGAGAGCTTCAACACTCGCTGTATCTCGAACAGCAACAATTTTTTGATTAGTTGTCGTCAATCGATTGATTGTCACGTCTTTTGAACCCCACTTAGCACTCTGCTCACATTGACATAATCTTATTAGTGTTTTAGGTAAATTTTTGAAGTTGTGGACGTTTTGAGCACGCAGTCTAATGTTCCCATGTTTTGCTTCATATCTCATGCACCAATGGTTTATCAATGGCCCCATCCATTTCATACATTCGACATAGTGATCAAGATGATGAAACTTATTAATGGGATGGACATTTGGAAACAATACACGGAAATTAGTTTGGAAATTGGTGATAAGATTTTCTAAGCTTCTCAAGTAATGGTCATTAATTTTTGGTGCATACACAATTTCCATTATTTTCAATAAATTTAATACAAGTGCCATATATTTATCACCAGCACGAATTTTGTCAGCAACTAAAAAGGGAAAAGCTCGAATGAGACACCAAGTTTGCATGGCTTTTTGACTTAATGTATGTTCATTCCTACGAAGAATTCCATCGGTAAAATTAGCCGAAGGTTTATTTGTCATTTCCACAAATCCATATTGAAAAGACACGATTTTACCATTGAAATAAGGACAATTAAATTTTCTTTGAACTAAAATATATTCATTTAACACCAATTTGAGTATCATCGGACAAATGCCACACAAAAAATCATGCATTATATCAAAGACTTTGTTATTGGTGATATGAAAATATCGAGACTCATGTAAACAACACTCTCCTCGAAGACCTGTTTCTGATTTTGATTCGGCTGAAAAATTATTTTGTTTTAGGAAAGCTATATGCTGATCATAAAGTTCTTTTGTTCGTTTCTCAGAAGGCAGTATATTGCCACTATGTAAATCTCTTCTGCTATACATGCACATGCGACAAAAATGATTCGATGATGGTGCCAAAAAATTGAACACATCATGAACAGCTAAGCCATCTCCACAAAATGCTGCAATAGAAGCTCGAATCACATAATTGCCTCTTGATGCTTCCATTGATATTCCTTGGTCACTTTCTAATAGGCGTAATTCTTCCATAAATGGAGCAAGTATTTTTTGAAAACCATATTTCTTCACGTCCACATCGGAACACATAGCGAGGACATGTATGGAACTCAGTTCAGAGTTTATTTGAGATGGCAAATTCTGAATTGTATAGTAAAATAGCCCTAATTTATGTACACCAGTTTTTGACCCCAGAGGATTGGTTGTTTCCAATTCATCATAGTATACTTGTAGTCTTAAAGCATGTGGATGCCGGGAAAACAATGGGTGATTTTTAATGAAATCTCCATCCAAAAAGGAAGCTGAAATTCCCTCAGGCGATTTTTTTTCAGACTCGACAGATTTGAAAACTTCCGGACTTGACATAACTAGAGTCAAAGTCGGAATAACTGGAATATATTGAAAAGTTTCTAGAACCTGTTTAGGCACATAAACTCCAGTACTTTTATCCAGTGCACTGTCCATTCTATAACCGAGAGGGACTTCAATTGGCTCCACATAATGACTAAATGATTTTAATGATTCAATTTGTCCATCTAAAGTCCTGAGTCCATCAAAAGGACTATCAAATGCGAACGTTTTGAGCACATTCTTAGCTTCATCGTCATCTAGTCCTCGTGTGTTGAAAAATTGTTCAACATTATGTTTTAAATTGTCTCGAATATGGAGCAGAAGTTGTTCACACTCATCTAAGACTTTAAGTAATGAAGCCGTTGTCATGGAAGGTTTGCATTGAAATCTTGCGACCATACGAACCACATATTTATGCAAATCAAAATTTTCATTCACAGCATTATTATCCTCAATAAGTGGTTCTTCAACATCTTGATATTCATCATCCATTTCATCAATTATTTGGGGCTGTATTTCATCATTAGCTGCATTATTTTCCGCATTATCTTCACCATCATTATTATTCAAATGATATTTTCTAATATGGCTCCGCAGGGTATAAAAATAACAAAAACGACGCTGACAATTATCCTGGCCACACCGAAAACCCGATTCACTAATTTTACGCTTTAGTGATAGTCCATGAACATAAGTAAGATGATGGCTCAAACCATTCAATGCCCCTGGAACTCTTTGGTTGCACAGGGAACATTTCAGTGCCTCCATCTTGATTTTGAAAGGTCCCTAGTAACCAAATCTTGTAAGAAACTGAGACAATCCTCTTTCGCACGCATCATTTCGGCAGATTTGCAGCAGACTTGTGTAAGAATATTGCAAGAATCTTGGACAATCCTCTGTCGCAAGCATCTTTCGGCAGATTTGCAGCAGACTTGTGTAAGAATATTGCAAGAAACTTGGACAATTCCTCGGTCGTAAGCATCTTTCGGCAGATTTGCAGCAGACTTTCGTAAGATCGTTTCGAAAGACTCGAAATCATCAACATCTTGCGAAAGATCATAGCATGCATGCGGAAGCAGACTACTAGTAGTTCATATGTAAGGATCTTGCGGAAGGTGGTTACTAGGGGTGTTAACGTTTCATTTTTCACACTAATTTTTTGTTACAAAATATTATTTTCGATCGTCAAAATGTATTGTTAATATTTCAAAAATACTGGAGTATGTAAGATTGTTTATTTGTAATCTTTTGATATTTATTTCAATTAGCTCATATATTCATAATAAATTATTATTTCGACTCAATGATAGTAAAAATGCTGAAAAGTGTACCTTGAAAAATTTGCAGAATTTCTTGATCTTGAATTATAGATCGTAATTTGCTAATGAGCTGATCAACAGTTAAAGAAGCAAAATCCATTCGAATTATGAGGCATTCACTTCCTATACACTTGAATAATGATATATCTATTATTTACTTCTTTTTTTTTTTCTTTTGATCTACAAATTTATAGAATCTGCAAATAAAATCACTTAACATAACAAACACAATAATCAAAATAATTATTATTATTATTTTCATTATTATAATACTGGCCAAAGATTGAGATTAGAAATTTTTAAAGAAGTTGAATATTATTATTCATTGCAATTGATTATTTTAATTGTGAATCTCATTGGATCAGTTCATTATTACTATTTTTATTTATTCATATTATTTATTTGGATTAGTACAATTATCATTACGATCATCGATTGAATAACTGAGGAGAGATATTTATCTCAAACACAACTCAATAGTTAATGATTATGTACAATTAAGGCCCATCCGTAGTCGCCCTCCTTTTGATACAATGTGACACATTTCGATTATTATCCGAGCCCAGGCGTCAAAAACGCAAAAAAGGCCAACGCTGCGCGAATTCAAATTCAATACCGAACACATACGTCCAAAAAAATGTTCGTTACTGCGAAAATAGAGACTAGAGATGGTTATTACATTGTTACGAAAAACATTAAATTAGGAAAAATGTGAAAACCATCTGTAGACTCTATTTTCACACGAAACGAACATTTTTTTGGAAGTATGTGTTCGGAATTGAAATAGAATTTGCGCTAAGTTGGCTTTTTTTGCGATTTTGACGCCTGGGCTCGGATAATAATCGAAATGTGTCACATTGTATCAAAAGGAGGTGGGCGACTACGGATGGGCCTTAACTGCCGAATTTTTCTGCATCCACTGATTCAATTAGATTCACAATGAAAATTATTCAATTGCGATAAATAATTTAATATTTGATTTATTTAAAAATATTTAACCTCAATCTTTTGTTGGTAGTGTTTTTGGAAAAAACTGGCAAAACAAATTATCAAGGACATATGAAATGATTAAACAATGATCACAATACTGTGGTTGTAAAATTTTATCAATACATATTTCATTACTTACTTACTTGGTCCGATATTATACTCAGCAATGGTCAGTTTCACAGAGGACCCAAGAGTAGCTTCACCAAAGCACGCGGATGTAAAACATATGTTATTGCTTCAGTGGCGCCACTCACATCACTATATATCACTTGAGATCACTAATTCAGTAGTGAATTGAATCCAAAATCACTAATTCTGTAGTGAGTGTGAACTGACTATTTCAATTAGTGAAAATTTCACTGATTTGGTTTTAGAGAGTGGGACGTAAGTCAACATCACAAATAGAATTTAGCAGCTTTAAAATCAATTTTTGTGGACCAAATTTGATTTTCATAGCTAGAAGATCTTCTTTTTTTAACTCTAAGAATGCATCGCCATTGATGCGTTCAGCTGAATAAAAAAAAAACAATCATAATAATAATTATATATTCATCAACATAGATCAGTTGAAATATTTATACCTGTAATAGTTTTAGTAGTCATAGTTTCAGAAGTCTTACCCGAAAAGAGTATGTGAAAAAAGATTGAAACGAGTTATAATATATAGTGGCGGAGACTTAAATAAAGATTATCACATTCAGCTTTGTTCCAGCAAGAGAACGGTTTGAAGTAAGCTAAGTGAGATACATTAGTGAAAGATTGTATGCCAGGATCATTGTGACATTCAATGTGATAGGCATGTACAGTTGTATCGAATGATACAGTTGTGCAAATGGATATTAGAAAGTATACCTCAGTATCATTCAATACGATTATTTCATTTATTTTTCCGAATAATGGCAAATTATCGGGGCGAAGTCTTGAAGCTTCAAGACATGTATACAGACCAAGGCGAAATTCTACACCATTTACTTTTATGGAATTAGCGTAAAATACTTTATCAGTAATAGCATAATTGAAATTGAGTAAAAATTGTTGACTTAAAGTATCTTCTACTGATATATTTTTTTCAGAAGATTTATGTAAACGAAAAAGTTTGACATCTTTTCCACCCCACTTTGCGCTCTGACCGCATTGGAATACTTTCACCAGTGTTTTAGGGGGATTTTTGAAATTACATACAACTTGAGCTCGCATTTTGGCACCATGATGCTTAGCTTCAAAGCGCATGCACCAAAAATTAACCATGGGACCGGACCACAGTATACATTTGGGATAGTGCGATAAATGATGAAATTTATTAATTCCATTAACATCTGGGAACAAAGCTCTAAATCTTGAACGAAATTCTTTGATAAGAGCATCTAAGTAAGGAATAAGCGTTTCTGTTATTCTTGAAGCAAATACCAATTCCATTATTTGTAATAGATTAAGAACGAGCGTCATATACTCATCGTCTCTGTCGATTTCATTAGAAAGCAAAAAAGGTAGTGCTCGTATTAAACTCCACGTTTGCATAGCTTTCTGACTTAAGGTATGGTCTCTTTCACGTAGCATACTGTCTGTAAAATTCGCAGATGATTTATTAGTCATTTCACAATAACCCCATTGAAATGATGATATCTTGCCATTGAAGTCATTGACAGTAAATTTCATTTCAACTAATATATATTGTTTCAAAACTAATTTCATTATCATTGGACAAATGCCACAAAGAAAGTCATGCATAGGGTCAAATATTTTATTGCGAGAGATATGAAAATAGTTTGAATCATTCAAGCAACACTTTCCACGGATACCTGTTTCAGATTTTGTCTCATCAGAATAATTTCTAATTTCCAATAAGTTTAAATGTTGTTGGAATAAGTCGTCAGTTCGTTCTTGGCCAAGTTCAAGAGACCCGGCATGTAAATCAGCTCTAGAGTACATGCACATGCGGCAGAACTGATTAGCAGAAGGTCCTAAGAGATTAAAAACATCGTGAACGGAAAGATCATCACCACAAAAAGCAGCAATCGTAGCACGTAATATAAAATCACCGTTCTCAGTTTCTACCAACACTCCATCATCACTTTCTAGAAGAGCAAGTTGATTTAAAAAAGGTCGAAGCATTTGGCTAAAGCCGTATTTTTTAACATCTGCATCAGAGCATAGTAGAAGGACATGTATTGAATTCAAATCAGAATTAATATGTGGGGGTAAATTCTGGATCGTATAATAAAAGGCTCCCAGTTTATGTACACCTGTCTTAGATCCGAGCGGGTTGACGATCTCAAGCTCGTCGTAGTAGAGTTGTAGTCTGAGAGCATGTGGATGTCGCAAAAAAAAGTCGTGTGTTTGAGCGTGTTGACCATCAAGGAAAGAGCCCAGTATACCGTCCGGAGATTTCCGCTCAGTCAAAATTGCATCTAATATATCCGGATTTGAAATGACTAACTTTAAGGTGTCAATAACCGATACATATTGATAAGTTTCCATCACTAAATCAGGCATATACGTAGCCGATTTTCGATCAAGTTTGCAATCCATTCTATATCTAAGAGGAATATCCTCTGGTTTGATATATCCACAATGAGCCTCTAAAGCTGCAATTTGATTATCGAACGTCCTCAGTCCGGTAAAAGCATCATTGACATTGAATGCTTTTAAAACATCTTTTGCTCTGTCATTATTAGTCAAATCTTGTTCGATGAAGAAATTGTTAACTTTATTTTTTAAAACCTCACATGTATTGATAAGTAGTTCTTCACATTCATCTAAGATTTCAGTCAATGTTTTTTCGGTCATAGACGGTTTGCACTTAAACCGCGCGATCATTCGCATAATATAGATTTGAATATTGAATTCATTGTTATAATTATTATGATCATTAATATTATCATCATCATTATTATTATCGTCACCATTATTATTATCGTCATCATTATTATTACCGTCACCATTATTATTGTCGTCATCGTTATTATTAACGTCATCATTATTATTATTATCATCATAATCGTCATTATTATTATTCAGATTGCCATCAAAATTGTCATGATTGTTGATATCTTCTTCAAGATTTAGATTATCATCTTGACCACGGAAATGACTATTTTTTATATGTCTTCTCAACGAGTAAAAGTTTTGAAATCGGCGATCACAACCATTCTGGCCACATTCAACCCACCGTCACCAATTCCACGAGTAATAGTAAGTCCATGATAATTAACGAAATGATTTGTCAAGTCATACAATTGGCCTCCAACTTGTTGTTTGCAAATAAAACAATTTAATTGCTCCATAATTGATTACAGAGAAATGTTAATGACGTTTAAATAACGACGACGATTATGGACGTTTCGAATTAGACAAAATGAATTTTATCAGCAATAAAACTTACTCTTGAAAGTTTCAATGGTATCCTCATCTTCAACTATGTCCTGTAGCTTAATAGCCAACTCGTCGACTGTGAGGTTGATGAAATTTTCCATATCGAATAACTAAACTGGAATATAAAAAACAATAAAATATGTACTTACTTTTGATAAAAATAATTATTAAAAATATAAAATAATATAAGTGTAATGTGAAGTGTATTAGTTCAGTGAGGTTATACTCACAAGCATCAGTAGTTCATGTTTTGTTTATTACCACTTTTCACTAATCCAATAGTGAAAATACATCAAGTCACTATTTACTTCAGTGTAAATTTTTTTTTTTTTTACGGTTTGGCTTATCTCCTATCAACTTCAGTGTAAAAAAAAACTTCTAGTAATATAAGTTCTATGCTAAAAACATAAAATCACGTTGTAAGTGTAATGTAGAGTGTATAAGTGTTTTTTTTTCCTTCAGTGTATAAGTGTAGTGAGGTTATACTTACAAGCATGAGGGAAGCGTCCCACGTACGACCGGATGCTGGAATGACGGAACGGAACGCAAAGAAACGTGGTGGATCCACTAAATTTCGTCTGCGTTCCGTTCCGCTATTCCGGATTCCAGCGAACCGATTCCACATGGGACGGGTCTCAGTAATTTATGTTTTGTTTATTATAACGTTAAATAAAATAATACCTTGTTTTAGTATTTTAGTATTACAAAATGTAATTACCTTTTTTTTTTCGCTAATTATAAATTACGGCCACTTTACTTCATTTGCGACAAGAACAAAACAACATCTTCACTGAGAATCAGCGAGTTTCGCTGAAGAAACAGTGAAAATCGGTCTAACGCGCTCGCAGCACTGTCTCCCGCGGGCTTCTGGTACTACGGTGATGTAATTTTTCACTGATTGAAACAGCGAATAGTCGCTGATTCGCAGTGGTATACTTATCGCTATTTCAATCAGCGACTATTCGCTGACAAACAGCGAAGTTTCGCTGACAAACAGCAAAGTTTCGCTGATTCAGATTTAGAGAGCAGAGGAAAAAAACATTCCACTGATTTAATAAAAGAAAAGTCACTAATGTAACAGTCTAAATCACTATCATTAGGTAATTAGTAAAAAGTCACTATTTTACATCGAAAAATACTGAGTAAATAGTAGTATTAAAACCACTATTACAGGAAGTGAAAATTTCACTAATTTATTGTGAAATTCACTGCTATTATAGTGAGTTAGTGGGTCGCTGTGACAAACAGTGAAAATTTCACTGTTTCGTTTTTAGAGAGTAGAAAAACTAAAAGTTGTTAACGATACCGCGGAAAGAGCTGTTTGTCTATTCGAGGATTATAATAAAATTTTAACCAAAGACGAAGATCAGAAGCAGTACATTTTACAAATCGTAAAAGACTACCGCCACAAATATCCGAATGCTAACAAAGCAGTACTAATAAAAAATGTGTAAAAAAAATGTATCCAAAATTAAAATAAACATGAGATTTATGAACAAACATCACCGGGGTACCGCTGTTTTCTACATGAATGTCAATTTTTTTTATATTAAACAAATATACACATAAATGTACACGAGAATAAAAAAACGCAACACTTAAAATAAAAAAAAAAAAATAGCCAATAAATTTGAGTGCTGCAGACGACAAAAAAAAGATCTAGAAGTGCACAAAACTCAATATTATATCTCTAGATAGACAAATTTAAAAAAAAAAAAAAAAAAAAAAATCTTTTTGCGGCGTGGCTTAATGTTAAAATTAGGAGCTCAAATTTTACAGTGATTTTTTTTTAATTATTTGTCATCGATTAGGGGGGCGCAAAGATTTAAATTCCACCAAGCCCCAAATAAGAACCACCCTAATATATATGAGCCATTCCACGTCAAACCGGACAAAATAAATCAAAAATTGACCTCGATGTTATCGATTTCGCTATAATTTTTTTTACGGGTTCTATGGAACGAATAAATTGATCGAATGATTTTTTTTTTTTTTTTTGGCCCCTATTTTTTAAGTTACACGGGGGTGAAATTCAGGAAAAAGAGCCAAAAATCGAAAACATACTCCCCTTCAAACGGTCATATCTTTGGTTGTATTCGTCCTAGAGACTTCATTCAAGAACCATTTCAAAGCTATTGAATGACAGTATTATTATATATTTATTTCATTCTGCGATAACAAACAATTTCATTTGTTATAAACAAATATATTATTCAAACGTGATTTTCAAAGCAAGCTCTAGGCGATAAAAATCTCAAAAAAATATGAGCGTATTCCTTGATCAATTCTCTACAAAATTGTTAAAAAAAATCGATGGAGACTCGATGGGAACTATGTCAAAACGATTTATTTATAAGCGGCGGCGCGCGCTGCCACCGGGAGACCCGGCTTGGATGCGTGTGGCTGGCGTAAGAAAGCGTCGGTGGGCATGTTACACGGTCATATCTTTGGTTGTTTTCATCCAAAAGACTTCTTCCTAGAACCATTTTAAAGCTATTGAATGACACTATTATTATATATTTTTGAAGTTCATGATGACGGATAATTCGATTTGTTATAAACAAATATATTATTCAAACGTGATTTTCAAAGCAAGCTCCACGCGATAAAAATCTCAAAAAAATATGAGCGTATTCCTTGATCAATTCTCTACAAAATCGTAAAAAAAATCGATGGAGACTCGATGGGAACTATGTTCAAACGATTTATTTATAAGCGACGGCGCGCGCTGCCGCTGAAAGACCCGGCTCGGGTACGGTTTTTCGGTGGCAGCGCGCGCCGTCGCTTATAAATAAATCGTTTTGACATAGTTCTCATTGAGTCTCCATCGATTTTTTTCAACGATTTTATAGAGAATTGATCAAGGAATACGCTCATATTTTTTTGAGATTTTTATCGCGTGGAGCTTGCTTTGAAAATCACGTTTGAATAATATATTTGTTTATAACAAATGAAATTGTTTGTTATCGCAGAATGAAATAAATATATAATAATAGTGTCATTCAATAGCTTTGAAATGGTTCTTGAATGAAGTCTTTAGGATGAATATAACCAAAGATATGACCGTTTGAAGGGGAGTATGTTTTCGATTTTTGGCTCTTTTTCCTGAATTTCACCCCCGTGTAACTTAAAAAATAGGGGCCGAAAAAAAAAAAAAAAAATCCTTTGATTAATTTATTTCTTCCATAGAACCCGTAAAAAAAATTATAGCGAAATTGGTAACATCGAGGTCAGAAAGGTGTTCGGTCGGACGTGGAATTACTCATATACATCTGCATTCTGTTCTATTGGTACCTATCCAAAAGATATAACATATTTGTTACCTTATAAAGGCCAAGATAAAAGGATACAAGTGAGTGATTAGAATAGTTAAGAAGGCGGGGGGCGGGGGGGGGGGGGGGGGGGGGGGGCACAAAATAAAGTGGCCTAGACTTAAGAAAAGTATAAATCCGGCGCTGTGAAATTCATAATCGCCGGTGGTGTAATACTCGTGTCTACACGTGTATACTACGTGGATCCAACCCCGAAGCCACGTTACGTGTAGCGAAGGATTTCAAGTTAGCTCGTCGAAATGACGAGCCACGATCGAACTGACAGACTTAACAGTGCCCACGCCTGATGCTAAAGCGAATCGAAAAATTGAATTTCATTCACGTACGTTCAATCCCTGACAAATATAACCTTGGATATTAATTGAACGTACATTTTATGGGATACAATATTTTTATTTATTTATTCCGATATATCATCGAGGGTTGGGTGAATTGCTGAAGTATTGAAATTCATAATCGCCGGTGGTGTAATACTCGTGTCTACACGTGTATACTACGTGGATCTAACCCCGAAGCCACGCTGCGAGTACTAATATCAAATGGCGTGGAAAAATGTATTTCAATCAACCCTCTCAGTAATCCGCTACTAAATGAATTGAAAATACACGTTCACACATAAAATCTATGAAAGTACGTCGAGTCAATGATAATTACCTTCGGGTTTTCCCACGTCGATCACTTTCAACAAGCACACACTTAGTTGTGAACGGTTAGGCGGAACGATCCCGACTGACGCTCTCGCGTTCAGGCACACGAGGAGTGCTGCGCATTCGTCTATAGCGCATCAGATCACGAGGCGAACACAGCCGAACACGAGTCGAAGTATTCGCTTCGTGCGAAACCGTGCTTAGCGACAAAAAAAAATAACTTCAGGCCCAATAAGAGTGTATGAAACATATGGAGTCTAGATGTTATAAAACAGTAGGTATTTGTAGAAATGAATTAATCTAATTAATCATCAAATATTTAAAATCTGAAGAATTTCAAGGTTTTAACAATGAATAAAATTGTGAATAAAGGATGAAAATAATAGCTCAAAAAATGTATTTTCTCGATTAAAAAAAATTCGTCGAATGTCATGACAACGGTTGACCTTCGTGAACATGTCATATGGATAAAATTATAAAAACTGGCTTCGATAAAATTATCCATTTAATCGATCTTAATAACCAAAAAGTTGTGTATGGTATGAAACTTGAGTGAGATAAACTCCCTACCATAACTTACTCAATTTTCAGAAAAATCGAGACTGGGCTTTTTCAGAAAAATGACTTTTTGGATTTTTTTTTTTTTTTAAGTCGCTCTATTTTCTGCAATTTCACAAATTTTATAGATTTTCATTCCTGTACAGACGCATCAAAAAACGGAGAAGACATGCTTGCGTTAAGGCCAATTCACACTATGCGGAACCGCGCCGAACCGCACCGAACCGCACGGCACCGAATACACGCTGCCGAATAGTGTGAATACATGAGTCGGCAGAAGGCCGGCGAAGTATGCACTTGAATGCAACTTTGGAGTGCAATTTATTTTTGAACTTCCTGAATTTTATTGGCAGTCTTAAGCCCGGTTCACAATAGCCGTAACCGTATCCGTATCCGTAACACCGATACAACACATGCTTACACCGATAAACAAACACATGAACATTCTTTCCATGTGTTGTGTCAGTGTTACGGATACGGATACGGTTACGGCTATTGTAACCGGGCCTTTATACATATGGGGCATGAAAATAGAAACAGTTAATTTCCATAGTAATATAAATTAAAAAAAAAAAAAAGAATGCATCGGTCGCGCGACTCGAAAATTTCGCCGCGTATCGCCGAACTTCGGCGTCGTTCGCCGTAGTGTGCAATGTGCATACAGTCAAAATACTTCCGGGCGCTTCGCTGCCGTTCGCTGCCGTGCGCTGCCGAATAGTGTGAACACTCGCATAAAGGTGCTCGCACATGAAACGACGGAGACGTTAAGACGGAGACGCAACACATACGAGCTGTCCGTTCACCAATACACTGCGCCAACCAATCACGTGCGGCCTATCCGGCTGCCAGCACGGTGACGCTTCGCCGTCGGTTCTAGACGGTGCGCGTTGAATTTTGCGATGTTGCCGCTTCTCCGTCCGAAGCAAGACGAAAACAACAAGTGTCACACGTGTTTTGTGAGTAGTTGCCGGCAATATAAAATAGAACAAACAACCGATAGTAGAAGAGGTGTAAGTAAAAGTAGAAGAAGAAAAAAAGAAGAAGCTAGAATCATATAGGGTCCAAAGAATGTAAAGGTAAGTCAATGATAATTAATAATTATTCTTTTTCCGTTTCCCAAACGTACGAGGGAAACCCATTATACATCGATGCACATAACCTATATTTCAAAACTCGTAATGTATGGTTCTTCTTCGATTCGTCCTCAATTTTTGTTTTCTATCACCCCGCGGAAAATATATTTTTCGACTGTCGATAGCCTCAGCGTTCCAGAAAGTTCTGATGTATATATTATTACATATTATCTGTCGGCTCGCTCGACTTTTTCTGGTGCTAAGACCACGATCGAAAAAACTTCAGAATTGAAGAATTTGATTTATGATTTTCAACGAACAATATGTTATCGTTCCGAGTTTAACTTTTTTTTTTATTTCTAATCGATAAGAGGATCTATGAGAAATCTAATTTCCAAGGTTCTTGGGACTTTCTTCACCGTGCACTAAAAAAAAATTAACAGTTAAGAATTCATCGGTGGAACAATTCCGATTGACGGTTTAGGGGCTACTAAATTAGGATATGAGTGACAAGGTCTTACTTGTTCAGCATGCGAATAACTGTACTTTTTTATTCATAATTTCTAATATTTACCGTCTTAATTGTATAGTGCATCGTAATTATCTTTTAGATCTCAACATGGAATCAATCAGCGGAGAAAACGTTCAGGCAAAGCAGGGTGATCCTCTACTAATAGAATTAGTATCCCAGTTTCCTTGTTTATATAACAAAGCTCTGAAAGAATACAGAAACAATTCATTTCGTGAAGGAGCGTGGGCTGCAATTGCTGAATGCATGAATATGACACGTAAGTATGCGACATTGATAATGTCAATTTATGGTCAAGCTGAAAAACAAACAAACACCAGCTCCTGCATATAGGATACTTTGTGAACGATAGCAAAGAATGAGGAATGAACAGCGAATTGCATTTGGCACGATCACTGCCTAATATTTTTACATCAACGTGCTAGCTAGTGAGAGTTGATGGATGTATTTTCTTCATATGATGCCACTTAAAAATTTCTTACCATACTAAGAAATAACAAGTATTGTGAATTTTTTGGCATATTTCTAGCATCTGAATGTACAAAACGTTGGGGTCAACTGCGTGATAACTTTGGACGTGAAAAAAGACGACGAGAAGAAGAATCGAGGAGTGGCAGTGGGCTTTCGCAAAGACGTGGCTTTAGTTTTTTCGAAGAAATGAGATTCTTAGAGCAACATGTCCACAAAAGAAGGTACATATTTCAGATATCGCATAGGCCATTTATTGTAGCCTGAGAAATGTTCCTTAGAGTTTCATCATACCAATATATGTAAAGCTGGAACTTTCGAACTCAATCTCTTTCAGAACATTTAGTAACGTACAAAATCCTTCGGACGCTTCATTTGCTGGGTTTGAGGATAATAGCCAGCTGACGAGTGGATGTTTTTCAATTACGAGTCCAAATGTAATGGCATCACTCCAAACCGCAACCATTGAAGAAAATTTGGGCATGGCGCAATCGACGTTCCCGCTTCTTCATCCAGCAGGGCCTGCGCCATCTCCACCCGTGGCGATCACAAGCTCCTCTTCATCTACGCTGATGCCAACGTTTGTTTCGGGTACTAGACAGCGGTTCATTGAGGCTACAGGTTTGATAGATGCCCCCTCACCTGCCACAATATCAAATAGATTTCCACCCGCCGCGACAACAACGACCGATGTACCTATTTCGATGCTAATGTTACCTCCATGTGTGATAACCCCGACTCTCTCTCCAACGGAGTCAGTGACAACATCCTCTCCGCTTGATACCACGACAGATTCACCTGTATCATCGCTGGTTTTGCCTCCACCTGCCACAACACCAACTCCACCTCCGATTGTGCCAACGCCACCTCCAATTGTTCCGACTTCACTTTCAATTGTGCCTACAACTTTTCACTCCCCTGATCCGTCAACTCGAAGTTCCTTCTCGGAAACGCCTACTTCGCCTCCACTTACGATTACTACAGAACATCACACGACGTCTTCATGTTCAACTGCGAGTATATCTCCCTCCTTATCCGTTTCGTCAAGACAATCATCTACACCAACGGCAATGTCTCAAACAAATAATCAATGGTATTCAGTGCCTTCTCCCGAAATATCGCCGAGCTCCTGTTTTAAGGTTGGACGTAGACCTACATCTTCGAATAATCGTTCGAGCCTTGGCTCAAACATTCAAGCCACCTCTTGCTTTAACAAGAAAACGGAAAAACAAAAAAAAAACGATCCCATAGAATCGTCATTCTTGAGTTTGTCTGCCACTATTCAAGAGCATTTGACTAATCGTATACGAACACATGAAAACACGAAAGATAACATCTCAGCGTCTCGTGGTGAAGAAGCGTTTGCAAATTTGGTGACTGCAGAATTGGCAAACCTAAATGAACAGAAAAGAGCCATCAAGAAAGCAAAAATCCTGAAAGTTCTGTACGAAGAAGAAGAATAAAGGTTGGCCCCACTAGAGCACAGCGAAGCACGGCGCAGCACCGAAAACAGTGGCGCCATCGTATGTTACAGTCAAACTCATGCAAACTTTGTAACGGGTTTTTCCTGGGCTCGGGTAACCGAGGAAGATAAGCCGAATACAAACCTGGGGCCAACGAGTAGGTAGGGGATGTTGTTGGGCGCCAGACTTCCTTAGAAGTCCTCTCTCTCTCTCTCTGGGACCCTCCGACTAACTACTACGATAGAGGGATTTCGTAGGGGCGAGGAATAAAGACACCAATATATTTGATTTGAAAATACTTATTTATTTGAAAAAAAGAAAAAAGAAAAAGGTGGCGAATTTGGGTTTACGCCCGCTACCTGGCGTTGGTTCGAAATTAGACAAATATTACACGCGACTCTACTCTACTCTAGTATACGTTATTAAATAAATTAGAAAGCAAAAAAAAAGCAAAAGGCAATAATACAAACAGCAAAAAGAAAGAAAAACTACAAGCTAATAGTTTGCACTACCGTGCTCTGATCGGCTAGACGGTAGGGAGGACCGAGTCGACTCGACCTACGATCTATGCCAATCGCTCTGGCTACGTGACAGTCAGCTGTCACGGTAGCGAGATCGCGTGCCTCGCTCGACGTCCCCTATCAGACTGTTGCGGCGCGCTGGTAAGCGGCGGCGGAGAAGTGGAGGGGCAGGCGGCGGCTCAGGGGAAGCGACAGAGCTCTGACACGCCGCAGCTGAGTGCGAAGCGTGACGTCAGCCGCTCTGTGGCTAATATGGCGTCGAACTGAATTCGAGTGCGATCGGCGCAGCGGTGACCACTTTGGTACGGCTACGCGCAGCGAAAACAGACGTACCGGTGCGTTGTATTTTTGAATCCAACGGTTCGCGGGGAACGGTTGGGATTCACACACGCGGTTTTCGAGGCCTAGGGTATACTACGGGGTGCGGGTGCTACTAGGCGAGATTACTATTGGGTACATAGACTTATAAAGATAGACTGAGCGCTCTTATGAGCCGCTTGAAGCTAACATTTAAAGGACAGAGATATGTCCGGAGTACTGCTCTCTCTGTCTAACGATATTTGTGGTGGGGATTGAGTGAGGAGAACGAGGAGAAACGACGAAGGAAAATGAATGCGCATTTGACAGGCGCAGGCGCAAGACTGTTCCACTTCCACTGCTCCGTTGTCTCCCACCATGACGCCGATTGAAAAGAGAGAGCAGTACTCCGGACATTTCTCTGTCCTTTAAATGTTAGCTTCAGTGCCTCTTATAGGAGCGCTCAGTCTATCTTTATAAGTCTATGATTGGGTATCGGATTGATCCTACCTGGTTGCAACTCCTCTCTGGCCTCGGGTGCGACGGTATAGTCTGGATACGGTCGGATAGCCGGGTTTATGCAGGGTCGTCAACGTGGTATGCGATAGTCCAGTAGTCCAATAGCCAAATCAGTAACTCCAATAAACACGCCGGGTCGATATCACAAAAAAATCACAGAAATCACTTCAAACAACTCTCACACACTCCACACAACTCTCTACTCTCTCTCAACTCTCTCTCTCTCTCTCTAAACTTCCATAGACTTATAAAGATAGACTGAGCGCTCTTATGAGCCGCTTGAAGCTAACATTTAAAGGACAGAGATATGTCCGGAGTACTGCTCTCTCTGTCTAACGATATTTGTGGTGGGGATTGAGTGAGGAGAACGAGGAGAAACGACGAAGGAAAATGAATGCGCATTTGACAGGCGCAGGCGCAAGACTGTTCCACTTCCACTGCTCCGTTGTCTCCCACCATGACGCCGATTGAAAAGAGAGAGCAGTACTCCGGACATATCTCTGTCCTTTAAATGTTAGCTTCAGTGCCTCTTATAGGAGCGCTCAGTCTATCTTTATAAGTCTATGATTGGGTATCGGATTGATCCTACCTGGTTGCAACTCCTCTCTGGCCTCGGGTGCGACGGTATAGTCTGGATACGGTCGGATAGCCGGGTTTATGCAGGGTCGTCAACGTGGTATGCGATAGTCCAGTAGTCCAATAGCCAAATCAGTAACTCCAATAAACACGCCGGGTCGATATCACAAAAAAATCACAGAAATCACTTCAAACAACTCTCACACACTCCACACAACTCTCTACTCTCTCTCAACTCTCTCTCTCTCTCTCTAAACTTCGCTTTTTCAAAAACTCTCTATTCGCACGAGGCTCTCGCAAAAGTTTCCAAAATGGAAGTGATTTCTTTTCCGTCATTAGTACCAACCGGCATCACCCGGCCTGCGAGCGCTGGCGGCGACCGCGTCGCCATAAGCGAGGGTCTGCGGCCAATAGGCTCCGCAGGGAAGTCGGGCGGCGCGATTTAAATCGGGCGGCCGGACTTCGGCACGACCGTAGTTCGGTTTAGCGGAGGTCTAAACGTTGCCACGTTACAACTTTTAAAAAAAACTACAGGAAAAAAACGATGCACCACTGTTCTCGGCGCTGCGCCGTGCTTCGCTGTGCTCTAGCCGCGAACCTTAACTTTTCGGCAATTGCTTTTATGCAATAAGGCATTAAGAAAAAAAGAGGCGAGTTTTGCGGCAGCTGAATTCTAACTACAATTCTTTCTTCTCAAGTGAACTATTTTCAAAAAATTATTATGGGACAGGATTTCAATATTTTTTACTCCAATACAAGTACACTATGTTTCATTTTGCATTTTTTTTTTTTGATTTCCACATATAAGTTGTTCCAAAATCCATCATGAGAACTGTCTCGATAAGTTCGTACCTGATGAGTTAATTGTTCTGATACTGTGATTTTTAATGTAATCGTTCGATAATATCTAGTTTCGAGCTTTACTTATGCCTAGTGGTTCTCACACTGTGATTTTTAATGTAAGCGTTCGATGATATCTAGTTTTTGAGCTTTACTTATGCCTAGTGGTTCTCACACTGTTATTTTTAATGTAAGCGTTCGATGATATCTAGTTTTAAGCTTTACTTAGGCCTAGTGGTTCTCACACTGTGATTTTTAATGTAAGCATTCGATAATGTCCAGTTTTAAAATCTACTCATGCCTATGATATATAATTAGTCGATATTGAAAATAAGTATTGATAACTTAATTCTTATTGGTTTATAAATACTGAAATAAAAACGCATGAAATAATGTAATAATGTTGTGCTATTTATTGAAGAATTCGCACTGCGTGTACAAAAATTATATGTCTGCCATGTGATTCTCTAGTTTTAGCTAATAAGAAAAATGTAACCCAGTCAACATCAATTTTGGAGGGCAAGTTTTGCCCACTACCTAGTCTTGATTGTTTCTACCTTGACGAATATACTCGTACTGCCAAGGCAATTCCCCCTCTGCAGTTAAGAAGTATTCTTTCAAAGTGTCTCTAATTGATATTGCACTCTGTACTTCACGCTGAATACGATCGGGTGGCATATTATGAATTGCCCCACAATCCATAAGACGCCACCGACCGGCGTTGATAACGCCTGGTTGAGGCTCCCAGTCTGCAAACCCAGGGGGGCAGTACAAGACCTGGGGTGGATTGCGACGTTCGTCTATAGTTTTCAGAAAATTGTGGAGACATATTGTTGCCAAGACAATAGCATCGATGCTATCAACCTGTAGGTTCATAGCTTTCCTGTATATTCTCCAGCGCGCTGATAGAATGCCAAAAGCATTTTCAATTGTTCGACGTGCTCTCGACAGCCGATAATTGAAGATGCGTTGACCTTCTGGTAAATTCTGTCCAGAGTAGGGCCTCATTAAATTCTTTGATAATCCGAAAGCCTCGTCGCCGACGAAAAAATACGGCGTTCTTGCCTGACTTCCGGGAAGCGCAGCTGTTCCTTCGGGCAATCCGAGCTCCCCCCGTCGTAAAGACTGTCCCATGGGACTACTTGTGAATATCCCAGCATCGTGGTTGCTCCCCATTTCGCCAACGTGGACCAAAGTAAATTTATAGTTTGCATCACATATGGCGAGCAAAACAATGCTGAAGGATTTCTTATAATTATAGTACAAACTCCCTGAGTTTGGTGGAGCTTGAATAATGATATGCTTTCCGTCAATTGCACCACAGCAATTGGGTAGATTCCATTGTTGTAAGAATTGAGTACTTATTTGTGCCCAATCATGTACGTTGGGGTGCCTAAGATAGGTAGGTGCTAGGACGTTGACCAAAACTTGTGCAACTTCTTTCAGGATGTTTCTCGCGGTGGATTCCCCAATCCTATATGCCAACGCGACTGATAATATGACATCACCTGTAGCGTAATACCTACAACATGAAGATTAGTATGCGAATATTGTCCCGTTATTATCTTCTTTTATTACTTGAGCATTGTTATCGCTTGATTAATCAACAAAATTGGTCCAACAATCATCCTATTACTGAAAGTATTCTATCACTATTTCAAGGCATTTGTCAAGAAGTTCGAAATATCCTGGGATGGCTAATGAGCGTGGGTGTGTTGGATGAAAAAAACATTTCATGTGACTCCGAACACCCAAAAAATCATGAAAACCTGAAATCATCGAAATCCGTTCATCCATTATATAGATAACGTTAAGAAGTTTTTGGTAGAATTTCGTATTTTCATTGCCGGACAAGAAAAATATCAATAGAAAATTAGTTCTGAGTACTCAGCAGACCATCGTACCTCAACGCTAGAAGAAGTCGGTGCTCAGGGGATAAGGCTCGTGGACTTTTTTTTAGCAAAAATGGATAAACCAGTCCAAGTAGCTCATGAAATGTTTGTAAATCCATCCGGATGTATCGGTGTAGCATAGTTCCATCCATTTGCAATTCACGAAACAAATGATGAAAATCTCCTTGACGATCTCTGTTTCTATTAAGGGGCCTGACCCACCAACGGCGATTCCTTCTACCATGGAAGTGTCCAGCTCGTCGAAGCATGATGAAGCTTGCCATCCACGCTAATATTAGGAGTAGTTCATCGTCTTCCATGATCTATGAAAATCAACAAAAACTATTATTTAATTGACAACGCTAAAAAGTGTATGATAGTTGCACGAATTATAAATTTTTCAACATGATTTCAAGTCGTAAACACAACAAAAATCAAGTATTGCAAAACGTAAGATTATTTTTGGAAGTATAATGACTATTATTTGAAGAAGTTTTTTTTTGCTTCTGTTCCCGAAAATTTGAGTCACACGCCAAATGTTTCATAAGTTACTGATTTAAAAAATATACTTACTAAAGATAAGTCCTAATTTTCGAATAATATACACATTTTCCGCGGGGTAATAGAAAACAAAAATTGAGGACGAATCAAAGAAGAACCATACATTACGAGTTTTAAAATATAGGTTATGTGCATCGATGTATAATAGGTTTCCCTCGTTCTTTTGGGAAACGGAAGAAGAATAATTATTAATTATCATTGACTTACCTTTACGTTCTTTGGACCCTATATGATTCTAGCTTCTTCTTCTTTTTCTTCTTCTACTTTTACTTACACCTCTTCTACTATCGGTTGTTTGTTCTATTTTAAATTGCCGGCAACTACTCACAAAACACGTGTGACACTTGTTGTTTTCGTCTTGCTTCGAACGGAGAAGCGGCAACATCGCAAAATTCAACGCGCACCGTCTAGAACGGACGGCGAAGCGTCACCGTGGTGGCAGCCGGATAGGCCGCACGTGATTGGTTGGCGCAGTGTATTGGTGAACGGACAGCTCGTATGTGTTGCGTCTCCGTCTTAACGTCAACGTCGTTTCATGTGCGAGCACCTTAAGACAGCGTGTGATGTAAAAATTTCGGTGCCGTGCGGTTCGGTGCCGTTCGGCGCGGTTCCGCATAGTGTGAATTGGCCTTTATATGAAATACCTTTTTATCTAATAATAGTACATTGTGTACCTAGGAGACAAAGTAGGTCTTTTTTCAACGCTGAGCGTGAGTTCGCAATACGGATCGTAGACGAGTATTGCAATACGCACGGTGTAGGAGCTGAAACCCTTTTTTGCTTTACTCGGTAGCAAACCGTACAATACTTCAGCATAGGCAATGCCCAGTCCATCCTGTACGGTCCATAATATTAACTGTCTAAGGTCCCATGTAGGACCGGATCGCCGGAATCCGGAATCACGGAACGGAACACTAAACGCAGATTATGTTCTTATGAACTTGTCAACATAAATGCATAGTGCATGCGTCATTAACCCATTATCGACCGAGTGTTCGATTTTTCGAACACTGACTTTGACATTTTTTTAATCTATTAAAATTATTAATTTAAAGCAAAAAATTGTTATTGTCTTATTATTTGAAGTTTATACTTGGAAAAAAAAAACGACTATAATTATTAATGAATCACATTAAATTAATAATTTTAATAGTTTAAAAAAATGTCAAAGTCAGTGTTCGAAAAATCGAACACTCGGTCGATAATGGGTTAAACAAGGACCATCTGACCACGTAGTTCTTGTCACTCTTTCTATTCTGATATCGCCAGTTCGGCTGACTCCCGTACTCTATTCTTGTATTTCTATGCGCGCAAACGGCTACTAAGTGTACCGAAATCGAGCATGAAAAACAAATAAAACATGGTTGCGTTGTATAAAAGTACTTTTCTATGCCAAATAATCATCAACTGACTCTACAGAATTTTAGTCCCTCATTTCCATTTTCGTGTGTCAATATAAAATAATATTGGCCGGGTGCACGAAAATATTAATACTATTTAACCATCAGTGTGTAACATATTCATGCATACTGTCAGCGCCATTTAAAATCATGCTTGGCACTTTTTCATGCTTAAGGCCGATCTTTAGTCGCCCACCTCCTTTCGGTACAATGTGACACATTTCGATAATTATCCGAGCCCAGGCGTCAAAAACGCAAAAAAGACCAACGCTGCGCGAATTCAAATTCAATGCCGAACACATACGTCCGAAAAAATGTTCGTTTTATGCGAAAATAGATACTAGAGATGGTTTTTACATTGTTATGAAATACATTACATTACGAAAAATGTAAAAACCATCTGTAGACTCTATTTTCGCACGAAACGAACATTTTTTTGGACGTATGTGTTCGGTATTGAATTTGAATTCGCGCAGCGTTGGCCTTTTTAGCGTTTTTGACGCCTGGGCTCGGATAATAATCGAAATGTGTCACATTGTATCAAAATGAGGTGGGCGACTACGGATGGGCTTCAACCTATAACGCGTACAGCGATAAAACAAATCAACACGTATCTACGCGTGATGGTTACGTTGATTCGACGTTAAGGGGGTACATCACCTTTAAAATAATTTTTTTCAAATTGCTGCTACGCTCTGAGAAAACATTCTAGTGACTCAGTTTTTCTACAGTTGATTAATGTTATTTTGACACATAGTTCATGATTTTTCCAGATTTTATGTCCTCCGCTGAACATAAATTCAGTCCATCGAAGAAAAACCAGTTGTCGTAGGGTACAGGTTGCTGCGTTGGATGAAATTTCTTCAACTTTTCAGGAAATATTCTGTATGAATGTAATTTCGGACCAAACCAATAATATTTGATAAATTTAATTTTTAGACATAGAAATTTTTGGTTTCAAAACATTTTTTCCAGAACGATGGAAAAAAATTCTTACAATCAAAAATTTTCTATGTCTAAAACCTAAATTCATGAAATATTATTGGTTTGCTCCGAAATTACATTCATACAGAATATTTCCTTGAAAGTTGAAGAAATTTCATCCAACTCAGCAACCTGTACCCTACGACAACTGGTTTTTCCTCGATGGATTGAATTTATGTTCAGCGGAGGACATAAAATCTGGAAAAATCACGAACTATGTATCAAAATAGCACTAATCAACTGTAGAAAAACTGAGTCACTAGAATGTTTTCTCAGAGCGTAGCAGCAATTTGAAAAAAATTATTTTAAAGGTATATGTACCCCCTTAAGATCGTAGCGGTGATACGCGTGATGAACACCTTTACGGTATACGTGAATAACCCGGTGTTTCACTACCCGGGAAAAACGAATCAGATCTGCTAAGGCAGATCTGGCCAGATCTTGAAATTGTCTCTATCTGACGAGATCTGGTCAGATATAATCAGATATAACCAGATATAACACAAAGAAAAAATAGATCAGATCTGATCAGATCTGGCCAGATCTTTAAATTGTCTCTATCTGACAAGATATGGCCAGATATAATCAGATCTGAGCAGATATAACACAAAGAAAAAACAGATCAGATCTGGCCAGATCCGATTAGATCTGGCCAGATGAACTAAATCAAAAAATATAATCAATGTTGACGAATCTGACAAGATATATACTCAGATCTTCAAATTGTTGTGATTCTTGTTACCATCATATGCTGGATAAATTGTGAATGTACATGTATAAAATCCAAATACTATTCTGAAATAAGAAAGATAATTATTGACAATAAGATTTGTTTTTTATTCTTTACCTTACGACCTGGGAAAAACGAATTAGATCTATTTATATCTGCTCTGATATGACATTTTAGACATGCTCGGATCTAGTTATATCTGATCAGATCTGGCCAGATATAACTATATCTGGACTGAAAACTTTCCCAGATATGATTAGATCTAGTTATATCTGGCCAGATCTGATCATATCTTGGAAAGTTTTCAGCCCTAATATAGTTATATCTGGCTAGATCTGATCATATCTTGGAAAGTTTTCAGCCCTAATATAGTTATATCTGGCCAGATCTGATCAGATATAACTGGATCTGATCATATCTTGGAAAGTTTTCAGTCCAGATATAGTTATATCTGGCCAGATCTGATCAGATATAACTAGATCTGATCATATCTAGTTAAGTTTTCAGCCCAGATATAACTAGATCTAATCATATCTGGGAAAGTTTTCAGTCCAGATATAGTTATATCTGGCCAGATCTGATCAGATATAACTAGATCTGATCATATCTTGGAAAGTTTTCAGCCCAGATATAGTTATATCTGATCAGATCTGGCCAGATATAACTAGATCTAATCATATCTGGGAAAGTTTTCAGTCCACATATAGTTATATCTGGCCAGATCTGATCAGATATAACTAGATCCGAGCATGTCTAAAATGTCATATCAGAGCAGATATAAATAGATCTGACCAGATATAATTAGATCTGACCAGATATATATATATATAATTATATCTGGTCAGATCTAATTCGTTTTTCCCGGGTACACATATGACGCGTGGAGCGTTACAACAAATCAACACGTGTCTACGCGTGATAATTACATTGAATCACCGTCAAAATCGTACCAGTATTGCGCGTTTCGGAAACGTTTACCGCATACGTGGATAACAGAGCGTCCCACTACGCCTATAACGCGTAGAGCTGTAGATCAAAACAACACGTGTCTATGCGTGATAATTACGTTGATTCAACGTTGAAATCGTAGCGGTGATACGTACACGTTTTCTATGTACGTGAATAACACGGTGTTTGACTACGTCTATGACGCGTGAAGCGATACAACAAATCAACACGTGTCTGAAATAAACGTGTTGTACACTATTTTGTGTTCACTGGGATACTCCAACGTACTTAAAAACCCCCCTAGGTGGTTTACAGGTAAAAGGCACTTTTATTGTGGGCTTAGGATTTGAAGGCTCGTCTTAGGACTCTAGAATTAGTTGGCGCAATTTGTAACGTTCGGCTCTATCTCTCTTGGGATGTTCAATAAGCAAACATCGTGCAATGCCTTTTCTTGCTATATTCATATCACGTTCCGAAAATGCATAGGTCGTTTCTGTACATATCGTGAATGCCCAAGCACACACATCTATGCCACAATTACCGTGAGATAAAGGTGCATTAGCCGACGCTGTTTGTAATGGAATGTCTTTGGAAACTGAGACGATCCAAACCGTCCACCGCGTGTGTCTTTTGGACCGAGCTATACGATTTGCTTTAATGAAACTGCACATGTTCTAAATAAGTTTCGCGGGTGGTGGACCATGCATTGAGTCTACGTATAAAAACAAGCGGTGATTAAATGCAACTACTAGAAGCGTACAATGGATTCCTAAATGAACTGGCATCAACCAAACATCGAACGCAAAAATATCTGTCGCTTTCACCCACTTCTGAAAGCCTTGACTTAGTTCACCTTGCAATAATTTTCCAACGAAAAACGACTCGAACGGGAGAACCTTAGTGCCATGATTATTAGCCATATCTTGTAGAATTATAGAATAGAATAAAATAGAATAGAATAGAATAGAATTTTTATTCCCATGGGACAGGTCCCCTAGGGTGCAGAGAAGTACAGGTGAGTGCCAACAGAAGATCCAACAATAGCGATAACAGAAAATAATGTAAGAAAAGAGCATAAACGATAAATTAAAATTAAAAAATGAAAGAAAATAGGAATAAGGATTGTCAGGAGGAAAGAAGATAAAGAAGAATAGAGTAGAACTAAGGAGAAGAACGGAACAAAAGGCAGGAGGGGGGAAATAGAAACACAGAGAAGTAATGCTAACGTAACGTAAAGTCCTTAGAATAAAGTAAAGCTAGGTACAAGAAAGAGATAGAAAACAGGCAGCAATGTAAACATAGAGTACTTTAAAGTAGAGTAAGGAGTACCTTAAAGTAAAGTAAAGGAAGACCTTAAAGTAAGTAAAGGAAGACTTTACCGCAAAGTAAAGTAGAGTAAGCAAAGTAAAGCAAAGTAAAGTAAGGCAAACTAACGAGCACAGTGAGCAAAACAAGATCACCAGCCAGGACGCATAAAAAGAGAGATAAAGTGACCTAAACTAAACTAAACTAAACTAGACTAAACTAAACGGCCGGGCACCTAGGCAGCACGAGAGTGCCTACCCGAGCAAGCTAAAGCAGGGCCGAAACAGCATGTCGCTCAAGCGACAGCAGGTGCGAATAGAGCCGATGCCTAAAGACCACCAAAGAAGAGGCCTCAATTACCGAAATCGGAAGCGAGTGCCAGAAATAACAGGACGCGACCGCGAAGGACCTCTGGTAAGCAGCGGTCCGGCAGCAGGGTATAGCAAGGCTATTAGCCCTGCAAGAAGCTCTAGCACGAGCAGTGGCAGGCCGCGAAGGCACGAAAAGCTGAGCCAGGAATTCCGGCCGACGAGTGGAAAGAACGGTGAAAATTAAGCAGCCAATGAGGTAAAGTCGCCGGTTCCTTAAGGAAAGCCAGTTGAGCGCCAGCCGATGCCGGGAAATATGCTCACTCCGCCCGAATTATGAGGGGTCCGTTGATGATATTGTCATCAAGCCATTTGTTAGGCTGTAGTGTGCTCAACGAATGTTCAGGGGATAAAATTCCTCCTACTTTATTATTGTTGGGATTGAACGGGAAATCTCTAGGGTAAGACAGTGATGACGAAAATAATAAATCCGCCGAGTCGGTACCATAAGAATATATGGATGCAATTTAGAAATTTTCCCCTACGTCTAACACTTCTCGATTGTCAGTTATGCATTCATCAACTTCATTCGAAAGTAAGTGCGCATCGATATTCATTGTGCATTCATTAGTATAATCAGTGAACGCATTGCTCTCATTGTCAGAAAGTACATCCGTATTTTGTATACAATCATTGATTTCAGCCACCACGCACGGCGCAGATATCTCGGATTTATCGAATTTCTTGGGAAATCGGAAATACGCATTAGAACTGTTCTTTTTTAGCCAAAATTCCTCTGCAAATTCCAATTCCGCATGTTTTTTCATATTTTGCCGTTGTCTCTCCATTTTTAAACTATACTTGTGGTCTCGCAGTCGAGCTAAAAGAAATGATTCTATTATTTAAATGAATCTAGGTGGTGAGATTGCTAGTTTTCCAGCGAACAAATCCTTCCTAACAATTTTAAACCAGTTTTCTACGCTGGCATTGCTATCGCGCAACAAATTGTATTTGTGTAGTACAACAGCACTTCAAAGTGGATAAAATGGCATAATATGCTCCATTAAATAAAGAATATACTGATAACAGTAGAAATCATTTGGCTCTTCGAATTGTTTTGTACTAAAATCTAGTATCGTTATCTCACAAACATCTTGAAAATATTTGTAAAACGGAGAGCCATGGCGCAAAAGAGGTGATTCGGGAGAATCACGTGTATCTCGGAACTGTTCTTGAAAACTTTTCCTTGAGGATTCTGTGTCGTCGATTTCCGAAGAATTATAGTCATTTGCAGCAAAAGTTATCCGTATTTTTCAAATTCAACAGCAGACTGTCGAAAGTCCCACATTTTTTGTCTACTCCAAAAATAAGAACAGCCGTTTGAAAGATTTGCTTCGCATCTTCAAAATTCACGCAATGTATGAGTTTTGCTATGAGACATATAGCAAAACCACGTTGTTCCTTGCTATTAAAAAGAGTTTTAACTTTTCTCATGACCGTTCTCAATAAATGAGTTGAGCATATGTGTACAATCGTGAAGTTTGGTGGCTTATCGTCGTTTTCTTTCATGTGCGCATCTAGTTCGATTATATTTTGCTTTAATGACATGTCATTGAATGCCCTGAGAGCAGATTGAATTAGGGCTAAGCTGAAATCGGTCTCAATCTTATGAAAAACTAAACGGCGAGTTGTCATTTTTTTTACGGTCGGATTAAATACGGACAAGAACAATGTGATGTACGGAATATTATGCACATTTGAAATGAATTCTGCTATCGGCAGTGGACTGGATTCGTCGGTTCCAGGTATAACCAAGGCATAATAATATACGTGTTTCAAAGTATCTTGTGGCCTAGCGATTATGAATCACGTAGAATCTAAGTTACAAAAGAGTTTTTTTTTTTATGAGAGAGAATGTGATGGATTTGAGACTCGGTGAATAGAATAATGTAGAAGGGATTAACTGAATGTCCCTGAATATAACCATCACAGAATTTCCCTGGCCAAGAGATCTTGAACTTCCCGATTAGCATCTTCATATATGTATCCATGTCTTTGGGCAGATCGTCTTCAGTATTATTTTTAGACTAGGAGCATCATTTCGATTGCCCGCAATTAGGACGTCTTCCTCGACATTGGCGAGCATTTTTAGCTTCAATACACTTGGAGCCTTGCCGTTCAAGTCCTTACGGAGACGTTTTCTGGCATCTCCACTTATAAATCTCTGATGAATTTCGCCACTGCGGTGACATATCACCCGTGATCTATAAACTTGAACACCAACGTCATTAGACGGAACTGGGCCGGGAATTGATGCTTCAAATCTGAATGATGTCCATATACTATTTTTGCATTCCACAACAGCGATAAAATGCATGGATGGATTTTTCAAGAATTTGTGCCACTTGATTCGAAGTACGCAATGTGGATACTGCTTCTTGAAATACTAATTGAAAGCATCGCACCATCCACGTTTTAGACGAACTTCGGTTGAAGTCTTTGGTCAATAACGTTTCCAAAATTCTAACGGAATTAGGGTAGGGCGGGGCTAGTTGTGCAATTTTTCACTCAATCTCTCATAACTCTAATAAGGTGCATCAACTTTAATTCATTCCTACACTGTTGGATTCGTAATTCATCCTGCTCTAAAACCCCTACAGACGAAAAAACCATTTTAGATCTGGTTTAGAAGTTATTTTCGTGAATGCAAGGATGTTCCAAGCTGCTCAACGTGCCCCATCGATGGGGTTAGTTGAGCAAGGTAATGGGGCTTGTTGAGCAATGGATGATATGGGCCCAATGGTGATATAGGAATTATATAATGTGACGTTGCATTTTGCAATTATCACAGTCGGGACACCGAAAACAGTGAAGACGTGAGGACGGACAACTCCAGAAGGTAGCCAGGTAGCAGGTCATAGTTTAGTTAGATTATTGCTCATGTTATCTGTCATTTGTTCTTTTTATTTTATGAAATACTGTGAAATGTCGATGCTCGGGAAGAGTACGCAAGGACGTCGAGGGATTCATCCGACGTCTAAACCGAGGTCCTTCCCGAACAACTAATTCCCGTCTTTTTCTGCAACGCTCTTGGTGGTGGATGCCGCTGAAAAGGTCGAATAAGGACGACTCACTGAGTCATTTCTTCCGTTCCCGCAGACTACTCAGCCTGGCGCTGGACCACTTCCCGTCAACTATTTCTGGACGTCTAGGCAATGGTCGAATAGAGCAGGGCGAAAACCTAAAAGTAACCCAACAGAAGCTTCCCGTTGTCCAAGACTTATCGACCTGGAGTCGAGCTAGACCATATCATCGACTTTCTCGTCATCGTCCCGCTATCGTGGTTACCCACGAAAGGTCCAAATAGTATAATTGCAATCGTGTGATGCCGGCCTGCCTGTAAGCCTTCCGCACCGCTCATGGGGAAAATCTGGATGCAGATCCGGTTATTGGGGCATCAGAACTCCCGCCAGATCCTCTAATTGGTCAGTTTTTGCAGTGAAAGCGCAACTAGGGTGCACTTCGTCCCGACGATGATCCCGATGAGTCCCGAGACGCAAACCAGAGCTCAGAAGAAGAGAGAAGAGGAAAGAAATCGTCAAGACCCGTTTACTACATTTAAGGGGGTATCCACACCTTTGATTTGGTGAAAATTCTGAGGAAGAGATTGTAATTTTACAGCGAATTTGAGAGTCTGATCAAATCCAAAAAAATCATGGACTTTGAGGAGGGTTTGACCCTCATTATCCATATTCAACATTGAATATTACTTTGAGTCTAATAGTAGTTACGCTGAATATAGAAAAATACAAAATTACTCGGTTGTCGTAAAGACTGAGGAGCACCGATGGACCGGTTCTGGAATTTTTGGTCTTCAATTGTTCAGAAGAGAGGCCTCTATCAGATGAACATACAACTTTTTGATATCGCAAAAATTGCCTGACCTATCTAGTTTTTACTAAGATTTTTTGAATTTAAAAATTTTTTTGCTCTATTTTTTCTATTATCTCAACTAAAAATGGTGATATCAAAAAGTTGTATGTTCATCTGATAGAGGCCTCGATTCTGAAAATTTGAAGACCAAAAACTCCAGAATCGGTCCAACGATGCTCCTGATTCTTTACGACAACCGGTCAAAATATTCATTCTCCAGAAATCAACTTTTAAACTTTTTTTTTTTTTTCTTTCCTTTATTTCCTAATTTTCACAGAGAAGAAAATGTAGTTACAGGAAATCAAGTTTTAAGATGTAGCTTATGATTAATATGCTGAATCCGCAGCTGCTCTCGTATCCATGTGTTATGAGTCGAGTCTAGGCCCATGTGCCAGGCGGAGGTTTGTAGTGAGTTTTGACCTGTTCTGTCCAACAACAGTGTCCGGTAGGTGTCTGCTCAGGTTGCTAGAAAAAGAATGAATTGCTCTAGGAAAAATTTGATCAAAATTTTTCAAAACATGAAAATTCTTCAGAATTCTTGATCTTCAATATTTTTGAGATTCAGAAGATGCTAGCACAATTTCTGTCAATATTCCAAAAATTCTTTCATCTTTCATCAATCATACCTTTTTTCTTACAATATATAATATCAAACTTTTACAATTATTACATTATAGAAATACTCATCTTTTTAGCAATCTAAACGTGTAGTCTCCTGGCATCGATTTCAAACGTAGTTTTTGATGAATCATCTTCTTTCGATTCCGAAGTCTCATGTCAGACGTACATACACTGTGTTTGTTCAATAATGAAAATCACTATTGGCTTGAATTCGTAATGAAAGCACGACGATTTACAAACAAGTGGACACCTAACCTCGAAAAAATGTAGATCGCAGCCATGTGTTCTGTCAATGATCACAATTCAAAAGAATATTGAAAATTGAATATGTGTAAAAATGATCATTACAAACAATTGGAAAATCACAAAATCAAATTCATAATCAAAATATATAAAAACGTCAAAAAAGTAAGACAGTGGTGTTCGCGGTCTTGTACAATATTTATGAGACCAACATGTGGGTCCGCGCGCCGCGCAGCGACGATTCGTCGCAGCGCGGCGCTGTCGAGGCTGTAACTTTTCGAATCCTCGAGATTTTTCGACGCCGATTTATTTACAGGTAGATTAGGTCACTAGCATTCCAAATAAAATATAAAAACAAAAACGATTTTTTGAAAATTCAAAGGTGTAGATACCCCCTTAAAGCATCCCGCCATACCGTCCAACTAGCTACACGCCTGGACAAATATTAAAAAATCAGGAAGAATTGGACAAGGTGTTCCCGAAATTATGTCCAACTGTACTCGACACCTGATTCGTCGTCTAAACTACCTTCGACGATCGGCTCGACCGCATGGAAATCCCGAGGAGGCTATAAATTGTAGGACGACACAAGACTCAGCCTACTTCTACGTTTGTCCGTCCTCGCATCGAGAACTTCAGTCCCGAGTGTCCCGAGTATCCCGACAGTGCTTTCGTTTATTCTATTCTTATTCTTCTATCTTATATTATCTACTGTTTTCAATCTATTTTCCCGATCTGTTCTATTTAGTATTAATAACGAACACTAAGTGACGTTAGTATAATAGACCGGGAGATGGTGACACAAACTTTCCGGTCATTTGTACCAGTATGGCGACTCTTCAGGGGTCTAATTACGTAATGACGAGAAGGAAAATGATGGTCATCGCGCTGGTACCGGCGGCCCAATCGCGTGGGTGTTAATCGAACTTGTCAGATAAATTACGAGTGTCGAACGATTTGTTACACAAAAATTCTTGTATTTTCCGATAGTCGATGAAAAAAGAAGTAGGCGGTAGCGTAATGCCATACTTCTCCGGTGTGGCTTACAGCCCGCCATACCGACAAGAACACGTTAATTAAAAAAAAAAACAATTCAACCGTACGTACCAGGCTAATTTTAGCACAGCTAATCATCGTCGAATAACCATTCACGAAAATCACCATGCCATACTTTTCCGACGGGTCCAAATGGCCGCCATACCGCCGCAAAGGAGTAAATTTTTTTTTTTTTGCAAAACGATTTGTACTAGTATGGCATTTGGATTTTTGGAAAGTATATGATACAATGTGACCGTTATTACATTCGCCACACTTCTAGTAGGGGAAAAAGTGGTGCCATACTTGAAAAACTTATTTATTCGGGACGTTTTCAAAATGCGACTGTACAATATGTAAAATAATTCTTTACGGCATGGCATCATTGTATTCTGTTCGTTCGGATACAATTCTACCTCAAAAAAATTATCCCATATTGTAACTATGGGGCCAAAGACTGTCACACTTGAGCCAAGATGTAAAAAAAATTAATTTTTTTCGACGATTTGTACCAGTATAGCATTTGGATTTTCGGAAAGTATATGATACAATGTGACCGTTATTATATTTGCCATACTTCTAGTAGGGGAAAACGTAGTGCCATACTGGTACAAATCGTTCGAAATACGCATAAAATCTTACAATTTTGAAAAAATATTTTACACATTCGCCACCTCCCACAGGTATGGCATTATCAGACTTCTATTTATGATCATACAAAGAAGTGGTAAAAAAATTTATAGGGTGGTACAAATCGTCTTGCAAAAAAAAAAAATTTACTCCTTTGCGACGGTATGGCGGCCATTTGGAACCGTCGGAAAAGTATGGCATGGTGATTTTCGTGAATGGCTACTCGACGATGATTAGCTGTGCAAAAATTAGCCTGGTACGTATGGTTGAATTGTTTTTTTTAAATTAACGTGTTCTCGTCGGTATGGCGGGCTGTAAGCCACACCAGAGAAGTATGGCATTACGCTACCGCCTACTTCTTTTTTCATCGACTATCGGAAAATACAAGAATTTTTGTGTAACAAATCGTTCGACACTCGTAATTTATCCGACACGTTCGATTAACGCCCACGCGGTTGGGCCACCGGTGCCAGCGCTATGACCATCATTTTTCTTTTCGTCATTACATAATTAGACCCCTGAAAAGTCGCCATACTGGTACAAATGACCGGAAAGTTTGTGTCACCATCTCCCGGTCTATAAGTGATCCCGTATTCCGTACGAGGAAGTCTATTTCATCTGTAAGGTAAGACCTATTTTCTGTGAAACTACGAGTTCGCTCACGAATCCCGTTTAGTCTTTAGTCTGTTCTATATTATATCGACGCTGCTTACGAAGACTAGCACGTTTCAGATCTCTTACGAAAACTAGCACGTTTCAGTTTTCACCGCGAAGACTAGCACGTTTCGATATTTACCACGAAGACTAGCATGTTCCGATATTACCCACGCAGACTAGCACGTTTCAGTTTTCACCGCGGAAACTAGCACTTTTCGGATTTCGCCGCGAAAACTAGTATGTTCGTCGAACTGAAACGATTAATATTTCTATCTTGCATTACAGTTATTTGACAAATGTTTGAATAATTTGTTTAGGAGCTCCATAATGAATAAATTATAAACCTTAATAGTATTTATGAAACCAACAGTCTCGGCGGTGCTTGGTTGAAGGAAGAAGCATGGAAGGAAATAGAAATTTGAAGGGGTAAGGGAGTACGCCATACTACTGTAGACCGAACAATAGTATTGATAAAAAATATATGATGGAATTTTTATTTTGAAGTCGTGGCTTTGTTCAATATCTTGATGGTCAATTACTTTTTTATAACATTGCATAATAATTCCCAGTCGTAAAAATAATACTTCATTTGTTTCGTATGCTAATATTATCATCGAAAATATATTAAAACGAATTCGCTGTTATCTCAGAGATGGTTATCGTCAAAGATTTCTGAAAAAGCTTGATGATGTTCCAATGGAATCAAACCTCTATCAAGCATCGTCTGTAGATCGTTCTTTTTTCGTGGTGCAAGAGGCAATTTTTTGTGATGCGCCTGTTTCAATTGGTGCGTATGCACATCATTTATATTTTTGTTTTTTTTGAAGATTTTCATCTCTCGTCCTTCATCATGGAAGTCATATATAACTTGGACTATATCCACATAAGGTTGAACGCATATTTCTCGAGTACTCGCAATTTTAATGGGAATCCAATTAAAAAATTTTGAGAGGTCCAAGAAATCATAAATTTCCGTTTGCGCCACTTGATTAACGGAGTAAGGGTTTGTTGTTTTGGCTTCTCTCATAAATGTACACCATTGTTGTTGTGTGTACACTGATTTATTAGTGCAATGCCGTTCGATGCGAGCGTTCATGGAGTCCCCGTCACTTTGAGTGTGACCAACTTCGAGAAATCTTAAAAATATTACCAAAAACAAATCATTCACAGTAAAACCGCGATTATCCGAATCAATAAGGACCAACCCTATTTTGGATAAGCGAAAGTTCGGATAGTGGAACATTGGATGAAACGATGGTACATAGTGAAAAAATATTTTAAACATAACTGGTGGACGCCAAGGTCTATAATGAAGATTACATGTTGATTACGAATTGACCCTCCCTGGTCACCACGGGTCAAAGTGACCCGAGCATCAATTTTGAAGGTAAATCCCGGTAAGTTCGCGACCAAAGAACGCAAAAAAAAATAAAAAATTGAAAAATTAAAAGAATAAAAAACCCGAAATGCATTGATCTTTTGACGATTTTTTTCGAACATGTTGTCATGTGAATTTTGATATGCCGACTTTTGCTACATCTTCTAGAATGTTCAAAGTATTTTTCAGTATTTTTTCGGTGCGAATCGGACCGATGGTTTCCACGAGGCGACCGTTCAAAAATGGCTCGGGTCAATTTGACCCGGTGTGCTTGACCCCGACCAGCTTGATTGAAATCGGAGGTTTGACCACGAAGGGTTAATGCTGTGATAGGCGATACAAGCATGTGCATTCTTGAACATTGACCTTGCTCGCGGCATTAATTGTCGCGCGTGATTCTAAGATTCGAAAATTCGAAAAATGAAAAATCCAGTTAAAGCAAATCGTAGTTCGGGTAAGATAAGTTCGGATAATGGAGGTTTTACTGTATCCATATAAAATGATATACCGGTGAGTAATTGTTATTCCTAAATCGTTTGCGGCCTTGATGTACACTAAACGTGTTTGATGTTGACCAGTTCAAGGCCACGCATATTTTCGACAAATGCGGATCTGGCTGAGAACCGCTTGATTTGTCGGCAGCGCCCCTAGCGGCCTCGGAAGAAAGCTCACCTTGACAAATATATCGGCTCGCTGTTTTATCGACACTGACTTTAAAGGGCTAGGTGTCAATAAATTCAGCTGTGATTTTCAAGTGCCAAAATTTCTTTGAATAAATATTAATTGAAGTAATTAATATTAATATTGATCGGAATTGAGAAAAATACGGCAATATCACGGTAAGCTCGTTATATAAATTATAAATTCACGTCAATGAGTGTATTCGTTATGGAAAAAGGTTATTTGTGGATTGTTTGAAAGTTCCAGCTGAGCCATGCAGAGTGGAGAATACCTAGGATAGTATTACTTGTAAACGGAGAGGCTGCTAATGCCTATTATAGAAGGGATTAATCATCGGTGAGACATTATATACAAATTAACAATTTTATTTGATTTCAATTGTAACAACAAATAATAATGAAGAATTACTACTGCAGTACGGAGAAGCTGATGACAGCTGTATGATGTGTAAAACAGTGTTGCGAGTCATTAATTACATTTATAATGAAAGTACTCATTTAATTACCCATTACATTGGTAATGAGTTATTAAACCAGATTTAATTACCCGTTACTCTGGTGATGTGTAATTATATGAAGTTTAATTAAATGAAGTTCAATAACACCTTACCAAAGTAATGAGTAAATAAATTTCATTTAATCACTCATTACCAAAGTAATGAGTAAATAAACTTCATTTAATCACTCGTTACCAAAGTAATGTGTAATTGAATTAGGTTCAATCACACATTACCAGAGTAATGTGTAATCCAATCCAGTTTAATTGCTCATTTACAGAGTAATGGGTGATTGAATAAAAATTTCATTACTCATTAAACAAAATCAAATGAAAATTCAATTCCACGTTAAATGAAATTGAATAAAGATTCATTCAAATATAACCAAAATAATGATATATTGAGGATCTCAATATTAAATTTTGATAATCGAATCAAATTTATTAAATTTGTCAGATATTTATTCAATATCCAGTTATTATTTTTATTCAATTACCCATTACTTTTGTAATTAGTAATTACACATTATTTTATTACACATTACCAGAGTAATGAATGACTGAATAAAAATTCAATTTGAGCAAGAATTATCTAGATTATGTTATTTCTAGCATAACAAAACTAAGCGACGAATCTATAATGATTACATATCGATGGCCTAAGTCTCAAATGTCGTAACCCACAAAATTTGGGAAATTAGTCTTTTTACTGCATTTAGTTCTTTAGTACATCTTACGTCTCATTTACAACTATTTTGAGTTGAAAAAATTTACAAGTATCTTTAAAATGAGTTTAAGGGGGGGGTCTACTCGAATTTTACCGACTCCGTCTATTTTCTCGAATATCTCCGAAACGGGGCTATCAATCGACTTGTCCTTTCGGCAGTCGATGTTTGACGAGTAATGGGTTCGAACTGGTATGTTTTATCGGATAAAATCGTTTTTTTTTTTTTTTTTTTTATCGAAAAGTGTGGGCGTACCATTTATTTCGACTTATATCAAAGCCTACGCATCAAAAATGCAAAATCGGCCTCTGTAGCCCGATTTTTTATGGAATTCCGAACATAACGATCCAAAAACATCTTTGTTTCCGACAACGATGAAGGCGCAAAATGTCGAATACGATTTTGTGGTAATTTTCGCAATTGTCAAGGGCTGCGAGCGAAAATGGCCGCTCACAGCTGTCGATATGATGCGGTGGTTCCCAGAACGACCGTCAGATGTCGCCGCGCGCGCCATCTTCGAGCTTCTTTATATAAAATAACATGTAAATAGTTATAAAGGAGGCTCGAAAATGGCGCGCGCGGCGACATCTGACGGTCGTTCTGGGAACCACCGCATCATATCGACAGCTGTGAGCGGCCATTTTCGCTCGCAGCCCTTGACAATTGCGAAAATTACCACAAAATCGTATTCGACATTTTGCGCCTTCATCGTTGTCGGAAACAAAGATGTTTTTGGATCGTTATGTTCGGAATTCCATAAAAAATCGGGCTACAGAGGCCGATTTTGCATTTTTGATGCGTAGGCTTTGATATAAGTCGAAATAAATGGTACGCCCACACTTTTCGATAAAAAAAAAAAAAAAAAAAAATGATTTTATGCGATAAAACATACCAGTTCGAACCCATTACTCGTCAAACATCGACTGCCGAAAGGACAAGTCGATTGATAGCCCCGTTTCGGAGATATTCGAGAAAATAGACGGAGTCGGTAAAATTCGAGTATTTCCCCCCCCCCCCCCCCCCCCCCCCCCTTAACCAAATGTCGTATCCCACATCTGATCAATCTTCTTAATTCTCAAACGTCGTAACCCATGGTACAGATCTTCTTTTTGAGTTTTCACACATGACTTCAAGTCAATGCATGCTAACCGTAAAATCATTTATTATAAGTCGTATAATTAAATGGACATCATTATATTGAAATGTAAGTACGTCAACTTTCCTTTTATCAATAAAAGGTCTGGTGAAATTGGGTAGGGAAGTACCTTGACCGTCAAAATTCTTTGATACAAATTATTTACGATTTTCTTACAGATGATGAATAATAATAATAATGATCATAATTTTGATGAAAAGAATGGAAATGGTAATCATAAGAGTGAAAACGAAGCTCACGATATTAGTGAAAAGAAGAGAAAAAGAAGTCATCGTTCTGATCCAAATACCTGGTATAAGAATATTCATAAAAAAAAACGTATGCTCGGAGAAGAGTACATTGGATGGTCAGTGGATAAGGAAAAAAAAAATATTCAAATTACTAAAGAGAAGAAGACATCCCCCACGGAAAAAATATATATGTAAAAATACATGCTCGGAATATATGCCAGCATATATGAAAATATATATCCAGAGATATATGCAGCATATACTCAGATTCGTCAAAAAATATATGACCAGATATATCCCGGATCATATATCCTAGGTTATATGCCAGCATATATCTCAGTATATATCCTAGGTTATATGCCAGCATATATCTCAGTATATGTCCTAGAATATATGCCAGCATATATCTCAAAATACATCCTAGGAATTGACATTTTAGGTTTTATTTTTCAAATTACACGTCAAAAATGACAAGTGAGCAAAAAATGATCATCATTTTTGAAAGATTCAGAAAATTTGCGATCTTACAAATAAAAACGACGAAAAAAAATGAAATAATTTTTTATCCGAAAATGAATTTTTTTATATGAAAACGGATTTCTTTACGAACGAAATGATTCCAGGATCAGTCCGCTCCGGTGAATACTTTCAGAAATATGAAGTTTCAAACACAGCGGTGCAACAACGGTTTACAAAAAATCACATAGCTCTAACTCCGCAATTTTTGAAAAATTTTCAAAGTCCTTCAAGCTGTATTTTTTTTTATCCATAGTACACGGAGAGAAATTTTGGCGTATTTTGAGTAGGGTACTTCGAGCTATAATACATCGAAACTTTGTTGAGGTAATAAGAGTTGAGAAATTGGTATATTTTAAGGCAAAAATCGATTTTTGACTCATAACACCTCAATCTACGACTTAGAATACCTCGAGTAGCATTCGGAATATCTTGTGTCAATTTCGATCGAGGTAAAATACGCCAAAATTTCTCTCCGTGTACCAAAGATATTTTGGATGGCGCACAGATCCGTGACTTGACGTGTTCTTTTCGAGTGAGGTGACGTGGATCCGCTCATATACCGTAAATATTTGGTGAGACTACACGATCCCCTTCCTACGGCAAAACCAACACAGGCGCGCACCGCGTGCGTGAGGCTCCTTCGGAGGGGACAGGCGGCCAGTGGTGCTTCTACCGAATCTTCCGCGCCAGGCCGAATCCGTATTGCCCATCCGCGCGAAATTGATGAATATTCAACTTAAAAAGCAATCATCACACTGAACGCGGAAAAGAATGAACGCGAATAAAATGAATTCGCCTGATGTGAACATTTATTTTCAAAATTTATCAACGAATTACAACTAAATATCTATCAATAAGATATGATTATTAATTATCAGTGTTTATGAGCGATATTTGAGACAAAGTGGAGCGGGTAAGTGGAGAATAAATTATTGAATACAACATCCTCAAACATTGGTTTATTTATTTATTTATTTATTCATTTATTTTCAGAACTCGATTTTATTCGAAACATCTAGTATTGAATCTACTGAAAATTAAGAATTCGTGAGAAAGTTTTCAGTGTTTGTATCAACTTTAGTTCCATAATAACATAATGAAACATTTAATCAGAGTACAATGCAGAGAATGAAGTCATCGAGGATAAGGCTGCCATCCACAGGCCACGTCCTTAGATCTTAAACAGAAAAATAAAATTCATCAACGATTATTGGTTCATCGAGGGATTCATTGCTGTTGACTTATGGTGTACGCACAAACTTATCATAGATTTAATACTTGGGAATCGAAGAAAGGCTACCGATGAGCCACTGTCGAGGGTAGTACACTTTTACTCAAACCATTTTCGTCTCTCAACGATTACTTCTATCGGAGACCCGAGTGCTCATGTGACATGTACCTCAGCGAGGCTTCATAGCGTGCGGAGGGGCTTTGTCGCAGGGGTTTGTAGTGCGATGAGGCAGCGTACGAGGACCTTCCTGGCGAAGCCTTGCCGCACAAAAATTGAACAGATGCTCGCCGACGCGCTGTAAACTCTTACAAGAAAGCTCCTCCGTGTGCTACCAACGCACTACAAACACCTGTGACGGTGCTCCTCCGCACGATGTGAAACATGAACGTTGAATGCTCGTCAGACAAGTAAGAAATGTTCAATGAATATTGTTGATGTGCTACGAACCCTTGCAACGAAGCTTCTCGTACGCTGCCTCATCGCACTACAAACTCCTGCGACAAAGCTCCTTCGCAAAAATTCATTTTCGGAAAAAAAATTATTTCATTTTTTTTTTATTTGTAAGATCGCAAATTTTCTGAATCTTTCAAAAATGATGATCATTTTTTGCTCACTTGTCATTTTTGACGCGTAATTTGAAAAATAAAACCTAAAATGTCAATTCCTAGGATGTATTTTGAGATATATGCTGGCATATATTCTAGGATATATACTGAGATATATGCTGGCATATAACCTAGGATATATACTGAAATATATGCTGGCATATAACCTAGGATATATGATCCGGGATATATCTGGTCATATATTTTTTGACGAATCTGAGTATATGCTGCATATATCTCTGGATATATATTTTCATATATGCTGGCATATATTCCGAGCATGTATTTTTACATATATATTTTTTCCGTGGGGGATTGGGCCCAGCATGCTTGTCTGATTTTTGTAAAAAAACGAAAAATAGATTTTGTCAACAATTTACAGAAACAATAAGACAAGAAATTTTCAATGAGTTTTGGAAAATGTCTTAGACCGAAAAAAAAATATTTGTCGTCAAAATGATTTCCTATAACAAAACTGCAAGATGCTATACTAATGATACTTCCCGGCGATCTGGAACTTATCAATATTATTTAGGTATCAAAGATCAAAAACATCAAGTTTGTAAACATACCTTCTTAAATACCTTGGGTTTAAAAGAAAAAACTGTACACTACTGGATGAATAGGGGTAAGAAAATCATGATTGGTGATGAATCTACAGAAGACAATGAAAAAAAGAATCAGAAAAAAGATAATTCAAGACAAATGAGCAGAAAAATTGATAGAAAATTTTTTTTATCAAAATTTTGTGATGAGCTTCCGAAGATGGAAAGTCATTACTGTAGACAGCAAACTGGAAAGTTATACTTGGAGCAAGATTTCAAATGCAAAACCGAAGCATATCATTTTTACAAGCAGCAGTGTATTGAGAAGAAAGAACTACCTCTATCTTATCCTATTTTCATTGCAATGTTCAATGAAAAACATTTAGCTTTATTTAAACCAAGGAAAGATCAATGTGATACTTATTATTCTTATAAAGTACAACAATGCACTGAAGATACTTATCACCGCCATATGACTGCTAAAAAATTAGCACATGAAAATAAGCTTACTGATAAAAGTAAAGCTGAAAAAAAATTAATCTATTGCTTTACTATGGACGTCCAAGCAGTAAAATTGTGCCCTCAGTTACAAGCAAGCGCTATTTATTATAAAACCAGACTACAAGTACATAATTTCACTGTTTATAATTTAGCCACACATGATAGTGTTAATTATGTGTGGAATGAAACTGAAGGGGAGCTTCATTCGTCGATATTTGCAACTTGCATTGTAAAACACATCCAAAAAATTCTGGATCAAGATATTAAACCTGTCACGCTGTGGTCTGATGGTTGCGGTTATCAGAATCGAAATGCAGTATTATCTAATGCCTTATCTTATCTAGCTTCCAAATACAATGTGGAAATTGATCAAAAATTTCTTGAGAAAGGTCATACTCAAATGGAGTGTGATTCTACTCACAGTTTAAATGAACGACGTTTACGTAATCGAGATATTTTTCTTCCTTCGGATTATATAAATATCATGAAAAGGCTAGAATAAAGCCAAGACCACTTGAAGTAGAGTACCTTGATCATACCTATTTTCTAAATTTTGATGATAATAATTTAAAGAGATACATTTCGATTAGACCAGGTAATTTCAAAGATTCAGCAAAAGTGACAGATATTCGCTGTTTAAAATATTTACCCGATGGTACAATAATGTATAAAATTAATTTTACTGATGAATATCAAGCTTTGCCACAGAATAAAAAAATTTTCAATTCAGAGTATAATCCAAAACCTCTGTATTGCCACCGACTGCAAATTAATAAGAAGAAGTGGATGAATCTACAGGAATTAAAAAAAGTTTTGCCAAATGACAGTCACTCATTTTATGACTCGATAGGAGTAATTGAAGATGCTGAAAAAACTACTACTGAGGAATGTGACGTGACTTCTGATGTTGCAAACAAAAAATCCAGAAAGAGAAACACAAAACATACTGAAATAAAAAATTCGCAGAAGAAGCTAAATTTACGTAAAAGTGAAAGGAATGTGATCAAAAAAGAAGAAAATAAACGCTCAAAAACTCGAAAATCGTAAATTTAGAAGGAAGAAAAATGTGAACATCATTTGTTTAGTGTTTATATTTTTGTAGTAAAGAAATAAGAATTTAATAAATATGTTCACTGTTATATTGATTGACATTTATCTACTGCTAATTGTCGTATGCCACATTCAATGTTAAAAGCAAAATGTCGTAAGCCACATAAAAAATTAATGATAAATAAAAATATTTATTTTCATAATTGTAATAATTTCCTACGCCTAATTATTCATGAAAAAAATTATGACTGATTATGATTATCGATATTTCAAGAGATAATTCGTTTTTACTCTCTCTTGTAAAATTTATCATTTGTGGGTTACGACATTTGAGACTTAGGCCATCGATATGCTTATAAGCTAATCCAGAACTCGACGACAGTGCGTTGTCCTTGAACGCGTTGATCCACACCTGTAACATTATTGTGTTATTATATTTCATTATTGTTTGTGAATATGACTTGTTTGTACGGCATTGTAAGGTATCTCTTTTACACACCTTGATAAGGTGGTCCTCTTTCCTTGTGTTACGATCCGATGCGTATCTATACAGATTGTTAGGCGATTAGTCTTTGGAAGGGATCACTATGTATGACTATGATGTGATACTTCTGTTATTCAAAATATCACCTTTCCCTCGTTGAAGTCAGAAAGTTACGTCGCCCCGATACTAGACCCAACACGAAAAGATCGTATAGCAACTAGGAGCGCTAGAAAAGTCAGCAAATCTAGTCTTGCTGACTATGCACCAATAGTCGATTCACCGTAACTCCTCTCATTCATAACACAATCAGACAAGAACAAATAGGGGTATCCATTGGGGGTGAGCGACCCGTAATTAATGGATACAACTAGATTAAGGAATGGAGGAATGTATGCCAATTATTGACAGAATCAGAATGCATAAATTTATAATTATTATTGTCAACCGACTGTGGCGGAACAGGGAGCCGCAAGTCGCGGACCACGGATCTTCTCTAGGATGCAACGCGTCTAATTCATCCGCGAATAGACTAAGCCTCTAATTGGCTAATTAACCGCGCGGATTAATACATACATTGTCTCGCGCGGCTATCTGGCTGCATCTTTCCGGCAAACAGCGTCTTTCGTCTGTCAAATCGCGAGTCGCGTTGACGTAAACCCGAAGAGCAATAGTCAAGTAGAGTCTTGTACCGTAAATCTTTTAGTGCCGGTCTTGAGAACTTGCGGTCTTCGTAGTGAATAGACACACGTTACTTCTTTTCCAATCATAAAAACTCAGTGCTGAGGACACATATTGTAACTTTACGGCAGTTTTGCGATATCGGTCGATATCGCAAACCGGTCGGTTATTGTGAGTTCTATTGCTCGGTGTAAAAATTCGGGACTCCTCTTATCGTATACTCTAGTGATGCTAGTTACGGACCTTGAGCGCAAGCACTCGCAGCCGTCTCCCCACAGATCTGGATGCGCTGAGCACACCAAGACTGCACTCCTCCAACCCTTCCCTCTAAATCCCAGAACCCTATCTCAGACCTGAACTTGCAAGGCAAGCTAAGGCTGTCTCAGACTTGGGAAGGTTCTAGCCCTTCCAAAGCTGTACCTATCTTGAATTTACTCCCCAGGAAGTCGTTGACCAGGAAATGCTTTCAAAGGAACCTGCATCAATGATTTTACTTTTAGTGTGATAATTTAAAAGAACGTTTATTTTATAATCGCAACTCCTTGCTGCAGCAATATATTCTATTTACAAACTTATCGACTAATTTTAAATACTAGGTACTTGCTCGTGCGACTGAAGGTCGGCAGTTATATTTGATATGGTAATTTCGTGTGAATTTATATTTTTATGCTCGAGAATTTATAATTTTATTTAAATAATGAAATAATTTGTATTGGTTGGCTAGGCAGATGTACTCCTGCTATAGGTAGCACTCTGATCAAAAGTTTAATTGATAAATTTTAAATAATTTGAGAATCGAATCTAATATTTGAATTTTGATAATAGTTAGCGGCGCATTGAGTCAACCTGGCGCTTTGCCTTAGATTGCTGCTGAGTTGAGCGGCGTCGCGTCTTATATACAAGACGTGACGTCACTCAGCTCGTTGCTATGGTCGAACGTTCTAGACTGTTCTAGTCGTTCGCAACGGCTGATATTTGAATGCTAACGGTCAGGCCTAGGTCGCCTGATACGTTACAATATATATATATTATTCATCGAGGATTATTGAACAATAAAAGGTTTTCTTTCATTAATTTTTCTTCTCTTTCGATATTAATCTCCGTATTAGCTTTCTATAAATTTATTTACAACGAAATCGCGATATAAAATCAGTTTGAATATATAAAGTTTGTGAAGTGTCGTAAAAACCCAGAAATTAGGACACACTCTGGACCACCCGACTGGCTCCCGATTCCACCACAGTCAGACGTCGAAAGCTAAGTCTCCCGCCTGTTTCACGATCGGCCATCAGCCCAACAAAAGTCAATCAATCATATTTTACCTAGCCGTTATTTTTCACTGTTACACCTGGATTTGTTATCAATATTGATTCGTTTATTAGTGTATAAAAACGGGGTGAGCCAATACTAGAAATTCTAGTATTTTGGGATTTTTCCTCTCTCGCCCCGATTTCATTTAAATTGATTCATCCAACGATCGGAGTGAGCCAATACTAGAAATTCTAGTATTTCGGGATTTTCCCTCACTCACACCGATCTAGTTGGTGTCACGTATGTATAGCTTTAAAATCAGTGTAACGAACTCGGGACTCGGATCACCCTACGACAGTCTTTGAGACTTTGGGATTTCCCTAGTCGTAGGATTATTAGGGATCCTCATCCCGAGGTTCGATTTAGATACCTACCCATAGGATCGTCAAAACGACAAAGAGAGAGAGAGAGTTACGGATACCTGTAGAACTGTTGTCCATATCGTCTGAGTTTAGATTATATTACTTTATACGATTTGCTGTATGATAGATTTAAAATCAGGTCTATGACCTCGGGACTCAGATCAATCTACGACAGTCTCTGAGACTTTGGGATTTCCCTAGTCGTAGCATAATTAGGGATCCTCGTCCCGAGGCCTTAATTCAAAAACGCAATACTGTTAAACTTCATTGTTCTACCTGACCAATTATTCTATAATCGTTTTCTAGAATATACTTTGATTTTACCAGTTAACCAATATCTTATATCATTTCACTTTCCTTCATTATTTTTATATATTAAGTTAGGGGCCTCAACCATTTTAGACAGGTCGTACGACTCCGTACTAGGGTTCCGCAACAACGTTCCCACATACCTGATCTGACTCAAGTCAGGTCATTTTAATCATTATTCATTATTTTATTATTTGGTAGTTGCGTGGATAAATATTAGTAATCCGCTCGAATACATGCTCCGCACGTAACACTTGCATACTCCAGCGTTGCCATCGACCTGTTGCGATGATTGATATAGACCTCCTTGATCCTCTTCAATTGCCCACGCACCGACCTTCGTCCAGCATTGAGTATTGAGCTTGTGACTGAGACCGCTCGTACTACCTTCTGGCCCTCTGAGCTTTGAAACAAGCCGTATACCGCAAGGTATAGAACTCGTTCCAACTGTATATCATAAAAAGAAACGATAAATTGTTGGTTATTCTAACCGAGTGATAACTGATTAGAGAATATCCACATTTTTTCAACTGAATATCAACAAGCGATAATTTAATATTATATTAATTTTTCAATATGAACATCAACAGCTGATAATTGATCTGAATTTTTTTTAACAAATTTTAACACATTAAATTATATAAATTATATCTTTGAAAATATAGCAATAAATGTAATATAGATAAGGTTGACGTTCGTAACGTTAACATAACAGAATATTCGTTGAAGAAATGCAATATTTCGTGATTCAAATATTGTTAGAATTATAAAATATGCGAGATAAACATGTTTCACACAATTTGAGGAATTATGCACCGTTCTCGATCCATTTGAAACGTTCAAGCCTCGAGTTTCAGAATTTTTGGCGAATATTTTGTTGCATTAACGTTACAAACTTCAACCTCATTAATATAGGTGATATAGTGAAAACAAGAAATTTTAAAACAAGAAATACAGATGATCTCAGATTATTATGAGTCGACGCCCCAGCTGAAACAAATATAAAAAAAATCAGATTATTGAAATGAATATGAACAGGACAATTTGGAAAAAGCATTTAAATGAAGATAAAAAATGGCGTTGATTTTGAGCACAATAGATATTAATTAAAAACGAATCAATTTGGAAAAAATACGCAATAGTTTAGTAAAATCGGTTAATGGGGAGCAACAGCGGGCATTGTCACATTTGCAGAAAACACAAAAAAAAAAAGGTAAAAACCTAAATTGAAAACTAAACCACAGTGATCGCCTTACTACACCTACTTCAACGAACGCCAAGAAATACCGTATCCCAGAATAGCTGATTGCTTTCAGTGATGGCGTTATCATCCCTACCGACCAAGACATAGCTGCGTCCAACAGAGCAGCGGAAAATGGAAGGGGCACCTAAGCGAAGGCCGATGCATTCAGGGAATACCTCCGCAAGCATAGCCGTATCATATTGCTGATTGATGTAAGGGGTGCTGTCCTCGGCTAGCAGTTTTAGATGCACAGCGTGACCAGAGTTCAATACTCGGTCGTGCCACCCTGTGCATCTAATACTGCTTGCAGTCTGCGAGGCATCGATGCAGCTAAGCTTTCAGTATACTCCGGACTTGCTCGAAGGTCTTCCCATTTTGCAGCAATCCTGCGCCAGAGTGCATCTGCCGTCTCCCTGTGCACCGGCTGCATCCGCAGAACCATTTTTGCCCAAAAGTGTTCAATGATATTTAGGTCTGGGGATGCGGGTGGCCAGTCGAATCGCTGAACCTCGGGATGGCGGGCGTACCATTCCCGAACGATTCTTGCCCGGTGCACCACACTGTTGTCTTCAACGATGCGTATGATCGGCATTTCTTTACGGGATAAAGCGCCCTCACTGACGCGGACGGTATCATCACGTCCTCAAGAATGCGAATGTACTGCTCAGCGTTCATTCGACGTTCTATCCTGTGAATCTCGCCTGGACCAGCTGCGCTGATCCAGCCCCAGGCTGCCGTAGTAACGCGACCACTGCGACGATTGGGAATGATATTACGCGGGTTGTAACGCTGCCCTGCTCTCCTCCATACCAAAAACCGCCCGTCCTTATCCGATGAGAATACCTTCTCATCGGTGAATATAACGCTTTTCCATTCTTCCACAGGAATTGCCAGGCACTCCTGGGCGAACTCCATCCGCCTTTCCTTGTGCTGCTCGGTCCTAATTGTCTTCTTCGCGGCCCGTCGAGAGCGGACACCAGCACGTCTGCACCGGCGCCTGACGATCCAGGGCGAGGCTGTTGGTATGCCCACGGCAGGTCCCACCGATGTCGCAGGTTCGAAGTTGGACCGCAATGCCTCGGCGACGATCCGCTCATCCTCCGCAGGGGTGGTCTTCGGTCGTGCTCCATTCGTGCGCCGTCCATCTGTGAGAGCCTCCATACCTCCGTTGTTGAATTTGCGGATACACCGCTGGACCGACGACAGGCTGCAACCCGTTTGATCTAAAGACACGAGAAAATTATATTATCTGCTCCGAAACTGAGAACGTGAAGTAATCTTGCTAACGCAGTTACACGGATGTATTATTCGATTATTCGGGTGTCCCTTATTTCCATTATTTCTAGCAATCTCAGAGCACGCCCCGTGTAACGATTCTTCATTCGAAAAAATGGATTTTCCCGGTAAAAAAGTTTAAAATCGATCTAGGCGCCGTGCTTTAAAATTGCTAAAAATTTTACAAATTAGCAACACCCTAAGTTGTATTATATATACCTCTTATTTCTGCAAGAGAAAAAGTCCCAGTATCCCACAGGCCGATGATTCGCTCTTGGATCTGCGGCGTGATTCGAGGCATGGCCAAGACTATGCGTACAGGACATTATGATTAATGTGAGAAACAATTGGGGGGGGGGGGGCAGCTATAAAGTTGACCCTATGGAATATTAGTGCTACATTTTTATTGTTTTTTAATTATTGTAAAATTCTTTCCCAATTCTAAATTCCGTGAACTACCTTTTTTTTTTCTCGAGATACGAAATTCGATTTCGCGAAAATATCAAATTAAATTATAACTTTAAATTGTTCACTTAATTTCCCGTTTTTGGGGGATGATGTCTCGCAGGAAATAGGACCACCGGAAAATGAAACTATCGTTCTTCAGAAATATCCCATAGATTCTCAACGTGAAATATTTCGAAGAACATACCCTCACGGAAAAAAACCCCGAAAAATTGGGGGTGTACCCTGAAAGTTGGGTGTTTACTGTCAAATTTCAAGGTAAACACTGAAGTTTGAGGGTGAACCCCGTAATTTGAGGATTTTACCCCTTCAAGTTTGAGGTAAACCCTTAACGATCGAGGGTAACCCCCGTGAGTTGAAGGTTAATCATCAGCGATCGAGGGTTACCCCCAAGAGTTGAAGGTGTGACGGACGGTTTGGGTAGAGTGTTATTAATCCCTATGGTTTATTCACAAGAGAACCCGAGAATGGAATTGGTCATCCCGTCACATCCACATAAAAAATAATTATAAAAGAGATCTATTATGAAATAGATCGGTAAATAGGATTCGTTGCCGCCTAGTCCTATACAGGTCTCAATTGAAATGTTTAAACTATGGTTGAGGCTAATGAATATTAGGATGATTAAAATAATAAAATAAAAGGTGATTCAATGATCATGAGAATTAACTGGTAAAATCAAATATATATTCTTGAACGATAATGGATATGAAATATATAGTTCAAGCGGCTAACAAATGATTGCCGGTTGAACAAATGAATAACATAAAATATTAATTCACAAAGTAATGAAATAACGAGGTAATATAATGATCTACGACGTGGGGATCGTGAAGGCTTGTTACTATATAAGATTTATTATTAATGAAAAATTAGTAATGTATTTAATAAAGGCTCTTCACGATTCACACGCGTTGATGAAATGAATATAATATGAAATACTGAAATAATCAAAAGGAACTACTGGAACTCTCTATGAAAAAGCTTTACTATCTCTCTCTCTTTGGTGATTATACTGGATCGTAATCAATAATAAAAAGAAATCATGTATGGCTTTTATAACAAATGCATATGGTTAATGAATCAAGATCAGTAATTATGTGTTTAGTTTATATTGTTCAAAGGAGCCTCGTACTGGGGTTAGGGTGAATCCCGAAATTCTGCGAATTACCCCGGTCGGCTCGTCAGGTCAAGAATTGTCCCGATCTTGATTCATTCACTATAATAGTTAATAGTAAAATTCCCCAATATAGGAATTTGTATTTATAATGAGTATGTAACTAATTTTCGTATGTCTTTAATTATATATGTTTAAAAATAATATGGTAATATAAATCGAGGGTAATAGTGGAGTCTTGATAACTCTTTTATAATAGAAAGGTAACCCAACAGGATTAGGGTGGAACCCGAAATTCTGCGAATTATCCTGTTTGGTTTTGAAAATTTATATTCATACCAATCTCGATTTATATTAAAATAGGAAAATAATGCAGATTGTATGAGTAGCAGTTCAAGCTCGCCGGGTGATCTCGTTACTAGTTAGGGTTTACCCCGAAATACCTCTTGTATTGACTAATTACGATATTCCCGTGGATATACTACTCATATGATTAAATTATATTATAACATGCAAACGATTAAATTTAAAGAATTCTGGAAAACAGTCTAACGATTTTGAATATATGATATATGATTATAAATGAGCGAATTTGTGTGAGCGATCGTGATTACTTATCTTTGGCTGAGTTGGCGTAGCATGGGGCTACTTTCGATATTTAGGTATAAGCCTCCCTCACCTTGAGAACCTCGAAGCCTTTGATTAGCGTAGAATTTAGATTGGTTTATCACGTATAGTGTTCGGAACTGAAGCTAATAATTAATTGTTAATGTTCACTGATTCGAAATAGTCGATATTGATTGTTAACTTAAGGTTGGAATAGAAAGATTTTTAGTTGTCTTAGATATTACAAATACTCTAAATGAGTATAAGGCGGAAAAATGAAGTTATTCTTGTTAAGAGTCCAAAAGCGGTTATTATAATAATTAAATTGTGTCTCTGCACTGAATTTAGTATTAAATAATCAGACCACCACCCCGTGGATTATGTCACGATTATTACTTAGGGTTGACGAGTACTGAGTCCTTTACACTACCACTTTAATTGAAAAAGAAAAGATTGAGTGTAACTCTTGGCTCTATTTAGCACACGGTTCTTTACGTCCACGCACCTCGCGATTTACCAGAAGAAAGACGTTTATAGTTGTATAAAGTAAATAGTTTAAAATAATGAAGTTAAAGCGAATGCATAAATCTTGAAGAGATTTACGGTTTGAATTTTGTTGACGAGTACTGAGTCCTTTACACTACCACTTTAATTATAAAAGAAAAGATTGAGTGTAACTCTTGGCTCTAGTTAGCACACGGGTCAATACGTCCACGCACCTCGCGATTTACCAGAAGAAAGACGCTGATTTAAGTTCAAAGGCGACGAGGTCCCCGCGGTTGCAACAATGTATGTATTACTGCGCGCGTGGCTTAGCCAATTAGGGCCTTGCTTAGTGGCTAATTGTCGCCTGATTGGTTTGAGGGACTACTTGCAGTTAGCGTAGGCGTTGGTCCCTTGTGACGTCACGCGGTCCCATGCTACTCCATGCCTCACCTATAGTCTACTCACACTAGCTCATATTTTGAATATCTTCAAACTATGTTAATAATCCGAACTTATATTTGAATTATGAACCGTTAAATAGCTCTTTAGTTTTCCATCATTCTTGCTTTTGAAATCTTATTATTCTACTTCTAGTTAGCTTAATTTCCTTATTTCTTTGGAAATTAGAGAGAGAGCAAAAATTACATCTACGCGCTAACCTATAGTAGTGTGAGATCGAGGGGTCAGCAAGACTGGGGTTCCAGTGTTGCCTCGCCGTTATCTACTCCTACGTGACTTATAGCCGTTTTAAGAAGGGAATAAACATCCGATAGAAATAATATTATATTTCGATGTGGTTACTTTTTATACTCTAAGTCACGTTCGAAAAATGAAACAACAAGTTGTTGAGGTTCAAAGAATTTATAAAATCAAAGAAAGAAAAAGGAATTTAGGATTCCGGGATATATATATATATATGTGTAAAAGAAAGAAGTCAGCAGGATTAGGGTAAACCCGAAGTTCTAGGAACTATCCTGGTTGACTTCCCAAAAGGAAAAATATATACCGAAATCTTTAAAATCTACGCACGTAACATCCCTCCCTTCTTAAAATCTATCAACGTCCTCGTTGATTTAGCTCGCTATGTCCTAGGTTAGGTATAATTATATTTAACTTATGTTCTAATTAGGCGCTAATTCCCCTTAGTCGTGAGTTCATAGCCATGCTGTCGACTCGGATCCAGGATCCACGGGTACGTGGAACTCCGAACGAGCGCGTCAGTTAGGGAAAATCCGAATTGCAGGGTTGCAATACCGAGCGTGTACCTCAGGGTGCTCCACGCACCGTGTCTCCTTTCTCCATGACGTCGCCAGCACCGCTCTGAAAACTCACAATCTATTAATATAATGTACTAGTCTATGCTTAACTTGTTAATGCTGGATTACTATTGGTAATACCTAAGGTATTCCGGAAGGTTATTCTAACCTTGATCTTATACTGTTATGTCAATGTTATCCAACGGGATTAGGGTTTAACCCGAAATTCTGACGAATTATCCCAGTTGGTTTAATAAGTTTGTCTTAATGTTATGAATATTTTATAGATACCAATACTTATGAGATCATTATGATCGGCACCTTCGGGACAAGGTACCAGAGGCTCATTCTAATATATATATATCAATCAGGGTACGGTCCGACTAGAGAAACCTCGAAGTGTATTGCTACACTGCCGGCCGTGTTACCTGGATTTTAAAACAACAATGGGGTAGTCCTTTGGTAACTTATCCGTAGGTACCGATTCATCCTGTCACGTCGGAACGATCGAGCTCCTGTATCTCCCAGATACAAGCTCAATACTTTTGTGTTGGCCCGTCCCCTGACGACTCCATAGGCACAGTCGACAGTTGGTCTGCCCACGTTTTGACACCCCTCTGCATTGATGAAGGTCACGGATCCAACTTGTCGTAATACTCCACAGATATCTTCGTCTGTGATTCCGGGGTTGTCTCGACATTCTACGTGCTCCAAGGCCCTCATCGATTGCAGGAAGTTTCCTCCCACGGTTGGGTGCATATTACAGATATACACATGCGTACAGGCCGTCAGTGCTTGTAATGGGTCCAGGGAGAATTGGCCTCTGATGTTAGTACATGCTGATAGGTTTAATAGTGTCAGCTTTCTCAGATGTACGGCGATTCTATCGACGAGCACACAGTCCGCCCATCCACAGAATGTTAATTCCAGCTCTTCCACAGCTTTGATCGAGGCTGGAAGGGCTGGTTGTAAAACAATCTCTTCCTCTCTTAATTCTACGAAGTTTCCTCGCTCATCGTCGCTGTCTTCGCTATCTTCGACTGGGCCGTCTTTATCGCTTCCATCTCCATGGATCTTCAATCTTTTGAGTGTCAACCCAATTCTCCCGTTCCTTGTTAGACCAGCCAGGACAGGTTGATGTCGTAGTTTTTCGCAATTAATAATCTCCAAGACCTCTAACCATACTTGGTTATCCAGGAATTTTTCCACTGCTTCCCCTGTGATTTTTGGGCAGTTCTTGATTACCATTTGGGTGAAGCCCGTCGCTTCTTCTAGACACCTTCCCGTCAGCGGATTTCCGTATAGTTCTAAGGTGTTTAAATCATTGTTGTTGTTGATCAATGTTCGTAGGTCAGGGTCCACCGGTCCTAAGACTTCTCCTAGCCTCAGAGTCTTAAGTTTGGTCAGGGAAGATAGCTCCCGCAGGGCTGCTTCTCGAATCGTCAAGGGATGGATGTTTATCACCTTGAGATTCGGGCAATGCTTCGCCGCTACCGTCACAATCGTACTCTGTAACGTCGTGTCTCCTCCCGAAAAGTCCAAAGTATGGAAGTAGAAACCTCCTCGCCTGATAGCCCAGTTATATTTCTCCATCGTGATTCTCGTCGCCCAGCTCGCAGGTTGTTTCCACTTCCAGTCTGTCGTCGTCAGTGTCTTGACCTTAATTTGCGCCATACGACATCCTTCCCTCCAGCGTCGGGACACCATCTCCATGCGGGCCTGGTCTACGTATGTTAGGTAGGAGGCTATCCGCGCCACGCACTCTGGTGGTAATAGTGGGGCCGGCTCTGCTTCAAAACCAGGTAAAGCCTGTTGGTGGATCGGCACTAGCGGTTCAGCCACTCTTCTCGATGTAGAGCGATCATTCCACGAGTCGCAGAATGACGCTCTTATCTTCCTCTTCTTGAGGATCAGGCCTTGCGAACCGACTAGAGCCCTCGCTGCGTCTTCCGGGGTATTAAACGTTACAAACGCGGTCACCGCCGCTCCCCATCGCACAATAGCTTCTTTTGGCTTAAATTCCTGATAGGCCTTTAGCAGATCCTTCTTCTTCGTTCCCTTCGCCAGATTCGAAATGTGCAATCTTGATGTTGGTGCGTTATTTATTTCTTCCATTCCTGATACCTGTCATTTATAACAGAAGAAAATGGTTATCTAGACTAGGGTAAACCCGAAGTGCGTTTGCACTGTCTAGTAGTTTCCTTGAAACAAATAACAGTCATACAAAAATGTCAAGTAAATGTATCGTATAAGTCTTAATATTCTGTTTCTGTCTTTGTTAGTCATGTTGTTAGTTTAGCGTCGATCGTCTCGTTGTCTATTTTTTTTTTTTTTTTTTTTTTTTTTTTTTTCAATTGGTTAGAGCCTCTTGATCCGGTAACACTCGATTTCCAGCTCTCCCGGGACCTTCAGGTTTTGACGTTTCTTTTATTTCGGAATATGAAACCCTGTTATCCATATCTGGTTTTAATTGAAATGATGTTTCAGTTTCCTCCTTGTTGATCTTGTTTCTCCGTTCCTTCAGGTCGGTTCCGGTTTTACGCTTGCATTTCTTGCAAAGCCTCTTGCGGCAACAAATAACGATGATTACAGTTACCATGCCAATTTCTAGCAGATAACCTCCGTAGACTAGATGTTCTTGATGTTGTTCCCCTCTACGTCGACTGCCTAATTCTTCTAGCTGGTTCTCTACCTCGTATAAGGACTTCCCTAAGTCTATGTCTTCCTTGTGTTGCTTAGGTTTTTCGCTTAAATATTCCAGTAGGTGGTAATTATTTATCATTGGTGAAATTTTACTGAGATTCAAATTAAGTTCAGGCTGGTATAAATATTGTTGGTCTTGTGAGAAGACTTCGACTCCAGGCAGGCTTACGTAGTGTGTTTTCCCTGTACATTTTTCTTTTAGGTAAAGAATTCCTGATCCTTCGAGTGAAATTAATTGATCTCTAGTATTTGTACAGATAATTTGGATGTTCTCAGGTTCTTTTAATGAGTAGAGCCAAGCTCCTATAGAATTAAGTCTCGTCCAGAAGGGCTCATGTTCAGATTTCAATCTTATATCGCATTGTCGTAACATGTTTACATCCGGTTTTAATAGTAGTGATACTTCGCAAATTGTTGATGTTGCAGTTTCAAAAAGAGGTAATTGTAGCGGACACATATGGCAATACCAAGTTACTATACATTCTTTTAAGTAGTTCTCGTCCGGGAGGAAATATGTTCGGTGGTCGTTGCTTAACCCGATATGAGATCCTCGTGGTATTATTTGAGCTGAAACCGTTACATTTCCCACCTCTTGTGGGGTCGGCCATGTATGCATTTGGTATAGATGATAGGTTGCTCTTTCTACCAATGGAATGCGTAGGATCACAATGATTTTTCCTTTGTAATACCCCAATTCGGATGTAGCTAATTTCGTAATTTCTTCCCCGCGATATGAATGTTGCGGTAATGGTAGTTCATATATGTTAATTTTTTCGTGAATTTCTCTAATTATTGTTTTAAGTTGTCTGTCAGTGACCAATAATCGATCCACCTTCCCTTCTCGTGCTTTCTGTATCACTTGTATGAATCGTTCTGCACTGTTTTCGTAGTGCTCTAGTGTTCTTTCTATTTGTAGGCTGCAGTTCCATAAAGCCATCTTGTACCTATTCTTCACCAGGTCTATGGTCATTTCGTTGAGAGAGGAGATAATCCTTTCAATGTTGTTTCTATTGTTGACTATTTTCTCTCGATGGTCGTCCATTTCGTCATGTAATTCGTGTAATTTACTTGAAATTAGGTGAGTTTGATTTCTGAGAATTTTAGTTAATTTGCTTTGATCCTGGTACAGTTTATCTATTTCAAAGTTAAAATATTCACCATCTTCTATGGTTAATGTTCCGAATAAAAATTTGCTTGCTGAACCTACAAATTCAAATGGTGCGCCTCTCTTTACTATAGAATGCGGCACATTGTCTATATCTACTATCGAGACATCTACGCTGAGCTCATGTATTTCGTTCCTTAATTCTTCGGCTATTTGGAATTTTTCATCTAGGAATCCTTTACGTAACAACATTTCACAGGATACATTTAGATATTTAACCGTCTCACAGTTCTTGTATGTGCTTAGATATTCATTCATGACCTCTAAGAGTTGTTGTTCTATCCTGTCCACATCCAGGTGCAATACTAGTCTCCATTCAGCTCTTTTGAATCGAATGTTATGAAGTTTTTCGAAGTAAAGTCCCGGGCTCGAGTCAATCGGTGTTATTACGTAATCGTTATCTTCAGTTGTTGCTGAATCGATGATCTTCATGATGAAGAGGATGGTCCAGATGATCTTCATTGTTGTTATTAGCTCGAAAGTGAATTAATCGCGAATAAAAGTTTTTTTTTTTTTTTTTTTTTTTTTTTTTTTTTTTTTTTTTTTTTTTTTTTAACTGGTAAACTATATTTTCCGTATTATGTCGAGAATGTCTAATGTTAGTCTTATGAAGTCGTGCTCGCCGTTGTCAATATACGTTGCGTCACCCCAACTAACCTGTGTCGGGTAAGTTCGTTCGTTAGTCTGTCATCGTTGGCAAGTTTTCGTTGGTGAGTTTGGCTCCAAAATAGGACAAATAAGAAAGTGAATATTATTACAATTTATTACCATCTGAACGTCTAGGGTTGCCCCGAAGTATCTTCAATACTATCGTTCAGTTAGTAACTTATTAGTTCAATAAGCCAGTTCAACCTTATCTATGTGTTTCACGAACCGCTCACCACTCTCTTTCTGTAAAATAATGTTATTGTTTTCCAGAATTCCTACTATTTTATATGGACCTTGGTACCTTTTACCAAACTTACCCTTCCGGACCTCCACCTGTACACGTGCCATATCTCCAATTTTTCCTGTAAATGGGCGAACTTTCCGATCGTAAAATTCTTTAGATTTTTCTTTGGATAATTTAAGTTGTTCTCCGGCTATAGCCTGCATTTCGCTTAACCGTGTTATTAGATCACCCAGGTAGGAGTTGTACGTGACTAATTTCTCATCCGTCGGGAAGGAGCTAGGTGTTCGTGCTATTTTACCGAATACTAATTCGTGTGGTGTGAAATTCGTTCCTTCGTGAACAGAAGTATTGTATGAAAACATTGCAAAGGGTACTATTTCGTCCCAATCATCGAACTCTTCCTTATAGTGTTTAATATAGTCAGCTAACACCATGTGGCTTCTTTCTAGAGCTCCGTTTGATTGCGGCCTATAGCTCGATGTAGTTATATGCTTAGTTTTGAATAACTTCCCTAATTCCGCGAATAAACTATTAACGAAACTAGTTCCTCTATCGGTGAGGATTACGCGTGGTGCACCGAACTTTAGTATAAAATTCGTTACTAACGCATGAGCTATAGTCTCTGCCTTGATGTTCGGGACCGGCACTGCTATGCAATATTTCGTAAGGTTGTCTTGAATGGTCAATATGTGTTTATTATTCCTAGTAGTCGTTGGTAAAGGGCCTACAGTATCTAAAGCGATTTTCTCAAACGGTTCGGTTGACGTGTCCGTGATTAACATGGGCTCTCTAGTTTTAACGCGGACTAGCTTGTGTTCTTGACAGCTGTTGCACTTCCTTATGAAGTCCTTTATATCATCACGCATTTTTGGCCAATAAAATCTCTCGCGGACCCTCCGATACGTCTTCGTTACTCCCTTATGTCCTCCTACTAAACTACTGTGCATCTCAGAAATAATTTCGTCCCGAATTTCTAACGGTGGGACTTGTGTTATTCCCGTACATATGATTACACTCGTATCACTATCTTCAAATGTTTCTTTTAATAATTTGGGCCATAATTCAGGAGATAATTCGTCAGTGAAATCTCCTGTTTTTGATATTCTAAATTGTTGTATTTGTAATTGTTCCAAAATTATTTTAAGATTTTCTAGACCGATATTCATATTTTCTACAGAAATTTTGTCAAAGTATTTATTTTTGATGACTATACTGAAAATTTTGTTTCTACCTCGGTTCGTAACTATTATCTGCCCGATTTTTGGCTTTGCTTGTTTTTGTTCTTCTACGTTTATTATTTCTAAATCTGATAACAACCTACTAATAGGTGTTGCTAATTCTGCATCTGTTGATGTGAAGTGAACGTAATTATCTTTAAGATAAGTTAAATTTTCTCTGGTTGTTGTTATATTATTTTGAAAAGTGAACTTTCGCTTCGGTAAATTTAAAGGCGAAGTCGGTTCTACGTCAGGAAGTATGCCTTCTGTTATTTGTATACTAGTAGGTACGGGACGCTCGATTAATGGTGTGAGGCTTGGCTCCAAACGTCTTGGTAATTTACCAGCCTTTGGTCTACCTATAGTATGCTCAGTCCCTGGGTATGGAGTAGAGAGTGCTATAGGTCGTGGAGCTACTATAGGCGTTGGGAGCTCTACTCTCCTGTGGACCGGCTGACTGATAACCGATGCGTCTCGGCTTACGCTAGCTGTAGTCGAGGTATAGGGTGGCCCCGAAGTATCGTTTGTACTGACCTGACTAACAGCTTTTTCAGTCCCTAATTCTTTTGTCTCATACTTCTCTAATAACTTATCTATTCTAGAATTTAAGACTTCGTCTTCAGTTTCATCATTATAAGGGTCGTGTTCACTAATTATTTCGCGTGTTGTTTCGTCAACAATCCTTTCCGCGGAGATCGCTCTAGGTAGATCTGCTATCTCCGGGCCATCCGGTTCTTGTTCGACTAAACTTCTTTCATGAATTGACTTATCGAATCGACTAAATGATTCGCGCAATTCCTTGATATCTATAGGCGGTTTGAAAACTAATTTACTGAACTCTTCTTGATATTTACCTTGATTATGGGGAGATTGATTTAAAACTGTGGGTGCTTCAAAAGTAAATACGTCATCGTCCACGTCACTGTCAGTGTTTTGTACTGGTGCTGTTATTCCTATTGCTAACGTGTCTAAGTTGTATTCGATTTCTTTATCTGAGCCTATGTCTGTCTGTACGTCGGTTTGTTCGTCGGTTTGTACGTCTGTCTGTGCGTCTGGCTCAGGTTGCTGCACCGGCTGCGTATCGAAGCCTAAGCTAGGTAGAACACTTTTGCGTTTCCTATACTCTGGTGGTTCTGAGGATTCATCGTCCGAGGAATCTTCGATAGTTCTCTCTACTATTGGCTCTAATACTTTAGTTGGTTTTATCGCAGGCTGTACAGTAACAGCTGGTTTTGATTTAGATCGCGTTCGCATGGATATTGCACTGGTATTCAATGATGGTATCGTATTTAGTCTTTTCCTAGGTTTTGTTACGGTTGATTTCGGCTGTTCTACTGAAACTGACCTACTTATAGTCTTAGGTGGCCCAGGAATTTTTGAAGGCTTAGTTGTTTTACTGCCCTGCTTATTTATAGGGTATAATGTAACGTCTTCCGTTTTGGTCCTAATGTTTGTGCAAACATAAATTTTGATTCCTGTTCCCGAGAAAAGATAACGAAGCATAGTTCGTACTTTCCCCCAAGGTAGTCGATCTAGACCACAGCCAATTATCGGAATCCGGACTGATTTTACTGAATCTTTTATTAATGTTTCTCTAAGATTTATCAAGCTCAAATACATGTCTTCACAAGTTGGTTTATCCCAAAAATTTTGCTTAGTCATGATATAATAAATGGTTTGATCTTCGAGAACTAATTTTCCCACTGAATGTAATTTTGCTTGTTTCTTTAACTCTTCTGGTACCCCGTATCTCTTTTTAAATTCTTCGGCTATTCCTGAGCTCATCTCTAAATCTACTGAAACTGCATGCGCATAATTATCTATTTTCTCGAATAGGTCTTCGTGTACCTCCTCAACATCGTTATCTTCCACAATGGTTGACTTAGTTAATTTTACAAAATCTTTATATTTTAATGTCTCGATTTCTTCTGATTCGATGTTGCTCTGTTCTGAACTATCTGTACCTGTCTCATCTGAATCGCTTGACTCATCGCTGGTTATTGGATTTCTAGATAATGCGTCGGCATTTGTATTTAGCTTACCCGGCTTGTGTACGAAGGTATATTCGTAATTTTGCAATTTTAGTCTCCATCTTACTAGGCGTTGACCTGGATCTTTGATAGAATTGATCCAGCGTAATGGTTCGTGATCACTAACTAGAGTGAATTTACGCCCAAATAAATAAGGTCGAAAATGCAAGACCGCACACAAGACTGCTAGGCATTCTTTTTCAGTTGTAAAGTAATTCTGTTCCGCACTTATCAAAGCTCGCGATAAATAAGCCACAGGCATGTCGTGACCGTCCACCTCCTGGCTCAGGACCGCGCCTATTGCATAGTCTGACGCGTCCGTCGTTAGAGTGAATGGTTTGTTAAAATCTGGGTATTGTAATATAGGTTTTTGGCATAAGGCCTTACGTAAAATTTTGAAACTGTCACGTTGCTCTTTCTTCCAAACGAAAGGCTCATTTTTCTTTAATAAATCAGTTAATGGCTTAGCTTTAGCGGCAAAATTTTTAATGAATCTACGATAATAGCCCACTAAACCTAAAAATTGTCTAACATTTTTCTGAGTTTTGGGTCTGGGAAATTTTCTCACGGCTACTACCTTTTTGGGATCTGGTTTTACTCCTGCTTTGCTAATTACATGACCTAAGTATGCTACTTCTGTTTTTAAGAACTCACATTTGTCAGGTTGTAAGGTTAGATTTGCGTCAGATAACTTCTTGAATAATCTACGAATTTTCCTTCCGTGTTCTTCTAAATCTTTTGCAAATACTACTATGTCGTCCAAATACACAAATACTTCGGATCCCTGCAAGCCTCGCAAGACTTGATCCATGAGTCTTTGGAAAGTGGCCGGTGCATTTTTTAATCCTTCGGGCATTCTCAAACATTCGTAATGTCCGTTTGGTGTTGTAAACGCGGTTTTCGCGCGATCTCGTGGGTCCATTTCGATTTGTTGAAACCCACTAGCAAGATCGAAAGTCGAAAAATACACCGCTCCTCCCAGGTGATCTAAAGTATCAGTTATATTCGGTAAAGGATATGCGTCACCTATAGTCTTATCATTCAAAGCTCGAAAATCCATTACGATTCTCCACCTTGGATTTCCTTTCGAGTCGGGCTTCTTCGGGACTATCCAGAGTGGGGAATTATAAGGAGAGCTAGATGGTGTTATCATACCGTTCTCTAATTTTGTTTTCATTTGCTTTTCAATTTCTACTTTATGAACCGGCGGGAAACGATATTGACGTGTGTTGATCGGGATATCATCTGTAGTTGGAATTCGATGTTTAACTGCGGATGTTGCTTTTAATTTGCTTCCCGGTAAATGGAAAATATCAGGGTGTTCCTCGATCAAATCTAACACATGAATTCGCTCCTCGTCGTTCAAATGATCTAATCTTAATTTTGATTCTATTTCGGCAACCCTATCCGTGGACGTGAATTCTTGTTCTGAAAAATCTGAACTCGAATCATATCCTATTTCTTCAGGAAAATTATGGTATTCAAACGGTGTGACTTCCTGGGGAGAGATCTCCACCTCGATATCTTTCTCTAGCGTATTGATGGCCATTACACGGCAGGCGCCATTGCTTACGGTGACGGCAGCCTCGCCTATGTATAACCCTTCCGCGATCGGGATTCTCGGTAGATACCCCTCCGTTAGATCACAATTGATTACTTCCACGGGTATTATTTGCCTAGTGCGTGCTTTTATTGTCCAGACACGTTTGTAAGGTAATTTAGTTTCTGAATCAGAATTTTCTTCGTTAATGAATCTAAACGGCCTAATTGGTTCTGTTTTTGTAACAAGCGTATTATGTGAAAACGATATCTCTGCTTTTTCGCGCCTTAAATAATCTTTTCCTAGGATACCGTCGCTTTTCAGAGGAAAATCCGAGCTTACTACGTGTAATTTAGTGAGTTGATTTTGTAATGTTATTTCGGCTGTTCCGAAGGTTTCGATTTTATCTGTAGTTATACCGGTAATTGTCGCGGACTCGTCGAGTGCAATTAACTCATTTGGATGTAAAACATTTGCTTTTATCAAACTTATGTCTGCCCCGGTATCAATCAAAAATACTCCAACCCCGGTTTTCAATTCTGGTGCCTTGATTTGAATTAGCGGCGATTCTCTATTTCCCCCGCACGTGAGAACCCTCGACCCGGTTCTTCGAATCGGACGCTCCGACGCTCGCGGCTCGCGTTCCCCGTCGTCGCGTCTGGGCGACGGGACGCGTTCGCGTTTAAAGACTCCGTCGGTCTGGCTCTACTGTTATCCTGCGGTGACGGGGATCGAGATCTTACCGTCGCTCTGTTATTGTTATCTTGGGCTGTATCCAGTTCTTGTCTAAATTGGATAGGAAGAGGCGAGTTTGACCTAAACGAACTATTCGAGGACCTATTTGATGGTGATGGTGACCGTTGTCTATCGTCACGCGGCCTGTGGATACCGGTATCCATTTGCGGAGGGTATCCATAGGGTGGATAGTAAGGGAACCCCATCGGTGGATACATATAAGGGTAAGGCGGGTAATAGGGATACGGACTCCTATTCTGGTGTTGCATAGATCTATCTTGTTGGTGACCTATTGAGGGAGAGAAATCTCGCCATGAGATGTCTCGTTGTTCTGGGATAGAAGACTTGCGTAAAGTACCTGTGCCCTGACGCTCTGTAGTAGGCGACGGACTTTTATCTCTACTTCCATTACCCTCCTTGTTCTCGTTTACCATGAAGGTTGGGTGCCTTCGCTCCTGAGCAGTGTAGTAATCAAATATCCTGCCCGAATTAGGTGACGGTGATCTTTGCCTATCATCGCGTGTACCGGAGAGTCTTAACAACTCGCCCGATGGTATAATTCCGCTTTTCATCCGAGTCTCTATTTTAACCGCGCTCTCGTGTGCTTTTTCCAAAGTTTTCGGATCTCGTGCATCTACCGCTCGCGACAGTTCGTCTGGTAAGCCCCGTATAAATGCATCTAACGCGCACTCCTGTACTGGTTTCATCATTTCTATTACGGCTTCTTCTCCATACTTATCTCTCAGGCAAACCTTAGCCCCGCTAATTAGAATATTCAACCGGTCATAAAATCCGCTAACCGTCTCATTACGTTTCATACGAATATTCTCTATTTCATGATGATAGTATGGGTAATTTTTCCCTGGCGCGAATCTTTGTTTAAGGTGTTTGGTTAACTCATCAATTGTTCTAATGCTTTTCCCGTATGTGCTGTCGCGCGCAGCACCTTGTAACTTACCGAGTACTGCCTTCACATAGGGTCCTTCCGAACCCGGCGGTACATAAACCGATCCATTATGTACATCCTGCAGAAAATCTTTTAAGGGAACGTTTGTCCCATCAAAATATGGAACACCCAGGGTGCTATGCTGCAACGCGAAACACTCAGCCATCGATGCAAGCATCGATTCGCTAGCTGTCAGATTTACATCTGAATTTGGCATTTTTAAGCAGAAATTAAGAAGAACTTTAGTTTGTAATAGAGAAGAATACTTTAAGTGGAAAAAGATTGGTTTTCACCAGTCAACAATTTATCGTGGAAAATGTCAATTACAGTATATCAAGAGATTCGGTAGAATCTCGCGCCGTTCCGTGGCGGGAAATTTCCAATCCCGCTGAGGAAATTTATTAATTAACTAAGAGAGAAAAAAAAAAAAAAGAGAGCTAGGATTTCTTCGAGTGAACGATTTGTGATTTTTAGAATTTTGAAAAATTGAGAATTTTGAAAATATTTTTTTTTTTTTTTTGTTTAAACAATTCAATTGTTTAACGGCTACGATCCCACCGCTGCCACCAATTTTCGTATGTGACGGACGGTTTGGGTAGAGTGTTATTAATCCCTATGGTTTATTCACAAGAGAACCCGAGAATGGAATTGGTCATCCCGTCACATCCACATAAAAAATAATTATAAAAGAGATCTATTATGAAATAGATCGGTAAATAGGATTCGTTGCCGCCTAGTCCTATACAGGTCTCAATTGAAATGTTTAAACTATGGTTGAGGCTAATGAATATTAGGATGATTAAAATAATAAAATAAAAGGTGATTCAATGATCATGAGAATTAACTGGTAAAATCAAATATATATTCTTGAACGATAATGGATATGAAATATATAGTTCAAGCGGCTAACAAATGATTGCCGGTTGAACAAATGAATAACATAAAATATTAATTCACAAAGTAATGAAATAACGAGGTAATATAATGATCTACGACGTGGGGATCGTGAAGGCTTGTTACTATATAAGATTTATTATTAATGAAAAATTAGTAATGTATTTAATAAAGGCTCTTCACGATTCACACGCGTTGATGAAATGAATATAATATGAAATACTGAAATAATCAAAAGGAACTACTGGAACTCTCTATGAAAAAGCTTTACTATCTCTCTCTCTTTGGTGATTATACTGGATCGTAATCAATAATAAAAAGAAATCATGTATGGCTTTTATAACAAATGCATATGGTTAATGAATCAAGATCAGTAATTATGTGTTTAGTTTATATTGTTCAAAGGAGCCTCGTACTGGGGTTAGGGTGAATCCCGAAATTCTGCGAATTACCCCGGTCGGCTCGTCAGGTCAAGAATTGTCCCGATCTTGATTCATTCACTATAATAGTTAATAGTAAAATTCCCCAATATAGGAATTTGTATTTATAATGAGTATGTAACTAATTTTCGTATGTCTTTAATTATATATGTTTAAAAATAATATGGTAATATAAATCGAGGGTAATAGTGGAGTCTTGATAACTCTTTTATAATAGAAAGGTAACCCAACAGGATTAGGGTGGAACCCGAAATTCTGCGAATTATCCTGTTTGGTTTTGAAAATTTATATTCATACCAATCTCGATTTATATTAAAATAGGAAAATAATGCAGATTGTATGAGTAGCAGTTCAAGCTCGCCGGGTGATCTCGTTACTAGTTAGGGTTTACCCCGAAATACCTCTTGTATTGACTAATTACGATATTCCCGTGGATATACTACTCATGTGATTAAATTATATTATAACATGCAAACGATTAAATTTAAAGAATTCTGGAAAACAGTCTAACGATTTTGAATATATGATATATGATTATAAATGAGCGAATTTGTGTGAGCGATCGTGATTACTTATCTTTGGCTGAGTTGGCGTAGCATGGGGCTACTTTCGATATTTAGGTATAAGCCTCCCTCACCTTGAGAACCTCGAAGCCTTTGATTAGCGTAGAATTTAGATTGGTTTATCACGTATAGTGTTCGGAACTGAAGCTAATAATTAATTGTTAATGTTCACTGATTCGAAATAGTCGATATTGATTGTTAACTTAAGGTTGGAATAGAAAGATTTTTAGTTGTCTTAGATATTACAAATACTCTAAATGAGTATAAGGCGGAAAAATGAAGTTATTCTTGTTAAGAGTCCAAAAGCGGTTATTATAATAATTAAATTGTGTCTCTGCACTGAATTTAGTATTAAATAATCAGACCACCACCCCGTGGATTATGTCACGATTATTACTTAGGGTTGACGAGTACTGAGTCCTTTACACTACCACTTTAATTGAAAAAGAAAAGATTGAGTGTAACTCTTGGCTCTATTTAGCACACGGTTCTTTACGTCCACGCACCTCGCGATTTACCAGAAGAAAGACGTTTATAGTTGTATAAAGTAAATAGTTTAAAATAATGAAGTTAAAGCGAATGCATAAATCTTGAAGAGATTTACGGTTTGAATTTTGTTGACGAGTACTGAGTCCTTTACACTACCACTTTAATTATAAAAGAAAAGATTGAGTGTAACTCTTGGCTCTAGTTAGCACACGGGTCAATACGTCCACGCACCTCGCGATTTACCAGAAGAAAGACGCTGATTTAAGTTCAAAGGCGACGAGGTCCCCGCGGTTGCAACAATGTATGTATTACTGCGCGCGTGGCTTAGCCAATTAGGGCCTTGCTTAGTGGCTAATTGTCGCCTGATTGGTTTGAGGGACTACTTGCAGTTAGCGTAGGCGTTGGTCCCTTGTGACGTCACGCGGTCCCATGCTACTCCATGCCTCACCTATAGTCTACTCACACTAGCTCATATTTTGAATATCTTCAAACTATGTTAATAATCCGAACTTATATTTGAATTATGAACCGTTAAATAGCTCTTTAGTTTTCCATCATTCTTGCTTTTGAAATCTTATTATTCTACTTCTAGTTAGCTTAATTTCCTTATTTCTTTGGAAATTAGAGAGAGAGCAAAAATTACATCTACGCGCTAACCTATAGTAGTGTGAGATCGAGGGGTCAGCAAGACTGGGGTTCCAGTGTTGCCTCGCCGTTATCTACTCCTACGTGACTTATAGCCGTTTTAAGAAGGGAATAAACATCCGATAGAAATAATATTATATTTCGATGTGGTTACTTTTTATACTCTAAGTCACGTTCGAAAAATGAAACAACAAGTTGTTGAGGTTCAAAGAATTTATAAAATCAAAGAAAGAAAAAGGAATTTAGGATTCCGGGATATATATATATATATGTGTAAAAGAAAGAAGTCAGCAGGATTAGGGTAAACCCGAAGTTCTAGGAACTATCCTGGTTGACTTCCCAAAAGGAAAAATATATACCGAAATCTTTAAAATCTACGCACGTAACAAAGGTTAACCTTCAGCGATCGAGGGTTACCCCCAAGAGTTGAAGGTTAACCTTCAGCGATCGAGGGTAAACCCCCATGAGTTGAAGGTTAACCTTCAGCGATCGAGGGTAACCCCCATGAGTTGAAGGTTAACCTTCAGCGATCGAGGGTAACCCCCATGAGTTGAAGGTTAACCATCAGCGATCGAGGGTTTGATAGGAATGTTATAGTACATTCATTATCTGAAAAAAGGAAACCTGTTTTTTTTTCATTGATGCTCGATAAAATTAATCATTTATTATTATTTATTATTGATTAATAATATTGTTAAATCAACATTTAGTTAAAAATTTACAGATTATTGTTTTTAAGTCGATAATATTGATTATTTGAGTGATATAAGTCAATTTTGCTGCATTTATAAATGAATAACATTATTATTTTAAACAGTTCAGCGATTGAGGCTTGATTACTCCAAAGCGGCTCGCTTTCACGCAAATTTATTATTAATTTATTATTCGAAGGTATAAAGCCTATATGCGGGGGTTAACCCTGAACTTGGAGGTGAACCCTGAAAACGGGGGTTAACCCTGAACTTGGAGGTGAACCCTGAAAACGGCGGTTAACCCTGAACTTGGAGGTAAACCCTCGATCAAGGGGTACGAATTTACCCCATCCCGGTTGGGTGTAATTTTGAGGTTGAATTTGGGGGTAAATTTCGCGGTAAATCTCGGGCTTTTTTCCGTGAGGGTATTACGATAAAAATTACAAAATATTTATAAGAAAATTTACCAACCTGCTTGCCTATTATTTTTCTTCACTTTTTCTTCTTATCTGCTTTCTTTTCTGTCACCTCCCGAGTCAGAATATTGAGCCTATCTGACCCTACACTAGCCTACCTGAGCCTACATTACAATTGTCAATTATTTTTATTGATAAAAAGTTTAAAATACGTGCTTCATTTATTATTTTAATTCATTTAAATATAATTAACAATTGTCATGTAGGTTCATGTAGGTTCATGTAGGCTCAAGTAGGCTAATGTAGGTTCAGATAGGCTCAATATTCTGACTCGGGCTTCGGTACGCGCAATTTCAGAAAATAAAATCAACAATTATTTAGCGTCTTTAAAAGGATGCTCGTTGTTGTTGATTGAGTCGTATTGCCAATGGGGACTGCCAACTTGCGCAATTTTTGTTTAAACGAAAAAGGAAAAACTACGCATTATTTTCCCCTAAACTACTGGAATATAAAATAAATAAAAAATTGATGGACGACCCCATTACTAATCATTAATTGATTAATTAATAATCTAATATAATAATTACCAATGCGCGCGAAATAAATACGCGAAATAAATTCACTGTGCTCTAGTGGGCTCCAACCGTAACTCATCAAAATTACCTTCACAACTATCATCAGTTTGGGGTATTTTTTTTTTTACGACTTTTGTCAATGTTATCATGCTCACCATCAGTAAATCTATTGGATTCTGCAAGGGCATAGAATAAAATATGAATGAAATTGCGTTCTGCGTTCTCTTAATGATAATATGTCTCAGCTGAGTTTACATAAATGAGCCTAAATTTAATAAAAATCGTTGAAACAGCTATAATTATAGGAATCGCCTCCATACCTATCGGTTCAGCTATAATGCTTACATCTTCGGGTCTCAGTAAGTTCTCATCTGAATTATTGTTATCAATAATAATGATTCCAGCTGTTTGAAGAACATCTAACAAGATCGAAAACATTAAACAAAGAAGTAACAGATTGTAATCACTCAATTTACCTTCTTCGATAGTATCATCATTTCTTGCAATAACAATCGGAAGATCTTGCAGCTGGTATCTAGGTTCTAACTGGTTTTGACTAGGCGATTGTGTGGCCCTAGTCACATCATTTGTAGCATCGGGTAGACATGAGTTACTTTCTTCATCAAGTCCACTGCCATGCCCTGCAATATCAATATACAAATTTCCCATTTTCAAATGAAAAAATGAAGGTCCTTCCCGGTATAAAGAAAACTGAATCGACCAGACTTACTGTGGTTATTCTACATATGCGCATATTCATTACTCACGCGAGGTAGAATTATGATACTGCATTGACGCAGTAGTATAAGTTGGCTTCAATGTTTCATATCAGGGCTGGATTCCAGTAATTCAGAAGGTTCCTCATCTATGAAACATGAAATTCCATTTGTTGTGCATAGCATACATATCGATAGCCATGTTCTAATATGTCGTAACCCACATTTGTGAAAATTTTCAGGAGGCCATGAAAACGGTTCACTATATTACCATTGAGAAGATAGGACTTCACGGATTGGAATATTTATTTAAAAATAGTACATCAACAATTTGACCGCTAAAACTTAAACATAAGCTGCGAAACATCATTATCATTCCATTTCTCAATTGAGGTTCCCGAGGCAAAGCCGAGGGGTTCTCAACTTTATGTAAGGCGCGAACGCCCGTTTTGCTCGAGGTCCACATACTTTTTTCTTCAACAGCGGAGCGAACGTGAGGTTCGGCTCCGCTCGTGAGAACCGGAAACGGGCGATGGCAATCGCCCGTTTTCGATCCTCCCGAGCGGAGCGAAACCGAGCGTTTTCGCTCCGCTGTTGAAGAAAGCTATTATTATCGAGATTAAAACTTGATGTTCTGAAAGAACCTGCCTCTGTTTGTCCAGACTGCCACTTAATAATGACCTTTCACATTTCATTTTAGATTTCATCTTTTAACAAATCACTTCAAGATAATTTTTGTGGCGATTAATTGTTGTTTTTATATTAAATCCTTTATTGCACCCATTGAATATTCTTCCGATATGGACAACGTTATTCAAAACTGCTAGTCCGTGCTATGTTTTTATTTTCTTTTGATAATTAACGTCGAATTGAAATCAACATAACCTCGATTGATTACTCTACGCGCGAGAGTTTGACAGCTTTCGCTTAATTTTTGTCAAGTAGGCACCGATGCCTCGCAGGTTGAATTACCACCGCGGGACGATCTTACCGACCAATGAAAATGAATTATTTGGCGCGTGCGCAGCCGCCTGAATACTTTTTAGATTTCCTCGCTGTATAAAGTCTTTATACGGCAGTCTGGATGCGTAGTCGGAGTGCGCATTTCAGAACTGCCTTAAAAAGACTTTATATGGCTGTTGTCTGTCGAAAGTCGAGATTTTTAAGCAGCCTCCGACTGCGGCTGCGCGTTACTGCCGTTCGCGTCAACGGAGTTCATAACCTCAGAATCGTGTTGAAAACCAAGAAGTGCAATAGCCGTCCCCACGCGAATACAGAAATTGAAAAAATGAGTGCCGATTCAGACGCGATGGATGAATATCCGACACCTCCTAGCACACCCCCGGAGTTGTGTCAACAGAGCGAGGAAGCGGAGAATAATCTTTTGCCGGATAAATCGAAAAACTTGTACGGAATAACCTACAATCGCTTCGTAGCCTGGCAAAAACAACACCATACCACATCTTTCTCACAACGAGTTGTGATGGCTTATTTTTCTGGGCTTTCCGAAAAATGGAAATCCTCGACGCTATGGAGCGAATATTCCAAATTGGGAAAAATGTTGAAAATAAAACATAATGTCGACGTAGGGGAGTACGCAGAATTGAAAGCGTTTCTAAAAAAAAAGTCTGTTGGGTACAGACCCAAGAAATCGAAAACCCTAAGTTCTAAGGATGTAGAGAAATATCTCAACGAGGCCTCAGATCAGACGTACTTGGCAACCAAGGTAAAAATTATAAAATCAACTTCCAGCGTCTAATTGTCTACTCAGCGGTCAGGATAAAAATCAAAATGAACAAATAATTGCCAACACAAATCGCTGACGGCCAGCTGACCAAGGAGACTTTATCGACGATGCTTTTGTTAGCTTGTCATCTGCTTATGCTTTATTTGGTTGCAGGTTGCTATGATCTTTGGGGTCCTGGGTGCGTCCCGTAAAGATGAATTGGTGAAAATAGAGACTACCCATCTCAAAACATATTATGACCTAGAAGATACTCAACAAGAACACCCGATGTTATTAGTCCGACTTTCCGACACGAAAACTCACCAAGAACGAGAGTTCACAGTTAAAGGGGAATTCTATAAATTTTACAAGCGGTACAGTGATCTCAGGCCCAAGAATACCACTCACAATCGATTCTTTGTAAATTACCAGAAGGGCAAATGTACAGTACAGCCAATCGGTGAAAAAAAATTTGCTTCGATGCCACAAGACGTAGCCAAATTCTTAAAGTTAGAAGACGCCAATGCCTATACAGCCCATGCGTTCAGACGAACGTCGGCAACTCTACTTGTAGAAGCGGGAGCAGATATTGCAACATTAAAGCGGCATGGTGGGTGGAAATCCACGTCAGTCGCTGAAGGGTATGTCGAAAACTCCTTGCTCAGTAAGGGTTAAATCAGTGACCAGATAACAAGTGCAATACACTTCGGACCATCTTCATTGAATGCAAGTACTACATTAACGGAGAACACACCAGATCACAAAAGGCAAGACATACAGGTACCATCAACCTCAAAACATCTAGATCCCGAAGATAAAGAAAATTCACAAGCATCTTTGGACTTCAAAGGGAAGTATGCTCCATAATATTTGTATCCATGCTCCTCACAGAATTTCCACCAGGCTCTTAGCGGGGGAGTATATTGCTTCATTGTCGACTCTGATAGTGAAGATGATAGTACGTCGATGGCTTCTTCCGTCAACCCTCGCCTTTTATAAGCTTCCCTGACAATCTCCCTACAAGTAGTGAAAGGTTGGTTGCCAACGGGTGTTCTTTGGTCCTGCAAGGGGAAAGTAACAGGTGCGGTGACGGTTTGAGTAATATTGGTTCTTCTATCAACATATCTAGATATAATGGAAACCAGGGTTGAGTATTCCAATTTGGTACAACTAGTATTCCAGATGCTTGTTCGGTTATGATTTGTTGTAATACTTTTAGTATTATAGTGAAAGGTGGAAAAGCATAAATGTACCATTGTGACCATGAAATTGTAAAAGCATCAATTGCCATCGCATCTGGATCTCTCTGCCAAGAGAAAAATCTGTCACATTTTCTATTAAGTCTTGAGGCAAACAAATCTATTTCCGGTTCACCAAACTTTTCTTTAATGATATTATATTTAGCCTCCGATAGTTCCCATTCTGTGTCTACATTTGTGATTCGAGACTGTTTGTCGGCTTCTACGTTTTTTGCTGATGGTATATATGATGCAACCAGCCAAATTTTCTTCTGCTTTGCCCATTGCCATATCTCTCTTGCTAAACTACTCAGATTTTTATACCGAACACCCCCCATTCCATTAATGTAACTTATGGCTGTTGTATTATCTACTCTAAGTAGTATTTGACAGGCAAATAGATCTCTACCAAAGGCCCTCAGAGCCATGAAAATCGCGAGTAGTTCCAGCTGATTAATATGCAGCTGCTTTTCCTCGTTGCTCCAAAAACCTCCTATTGCCTCGCCCTTGCAGTACGCGCCCCAACCGGTGGTCGATGCATCTGTGTAAATTTCTGTTGTAAATTTATCTGATCTGATGGGGTTACTTGATGTTCTCAACTTATCGATCCACCAGTCCAAGTCAGTATTCGACTCGTTTGAAATCATCATTTTCTGATTATAATCTCCTAGGCTATGATTCAATGCTGTATATTTATCTCTTTCAAAATTTTTTGTATATAACCAACCATAGGCAATTGCTGGACAGCAGGCAACAAGCTTACCTATCACCTCGGCACACTTTCTGATTTTTACTAATCTGGTCTTTTTGACGGTTCTTAGTGCCAATACTAGTTTTTCTCTTTTTTCTGGCGTTGGTTCTAGCCAATACCTATCTGAATCGATGATGAATCCTAAAAATTTGCATCTGTTTTTGGGTGTAATCTGACTTTTCTGATAGTTGATACAGAATCCTAAGGATTCTATGAGGTTTATCGTCTTGGTAACATTTGTCAAACAGTTCTTGAATGTTCTACCGAAAGAGAGAATGTCGTCTAGATACACTATTGATCTTAATCCTAGTGCTCTTAGCCTACTTACTACTGGCTTTAGTAGCTTCGTAAAGATGTACGGGCTTGTACAAAGCCCAAAAGGCAAGCATGTGAACTCATATAGTTGGCCCTGAAATATAAAATGCAAGTATTTTCTGTCTTTGTGATGCATCGAGAATAAAAAGCATGCATCTTTGAGGTCTAGTGAGCTCATCAAGTCTCCTCGAATGAGCAGTTTTGATGCCGATTTTATGTCTTCCATTTTGAAGTGATTCGTAGATATAAAGCGATTCAACTTCTTTAGATTCAATATAAACCTACTCGACCCATCTGGTTTAAGGACCAGGAAATATGATGAGATAAATTGATTTTTCTTGGGGACACAGGGGGTAACGGCTCCCATATGTTTTAACTTCCCAATGGCAATTGACAGCTTCTTGTTTTCATCTTCTGATCTTTTTGGCTCCAATGGTACTGTCTTTTGGAAAGCGGGCTGCTCAAATTGTATTTGATATCCTCTGATGCAATTGAGGATAAACTGGTCTTTGGTTAAGCTTTCCCATCTTTCGTAATACCTCGCTGAACTACCTGCATACTTTACCTCTATCGCTTGCGTCCCTTGTCCGGCTGGAAATTCTGTGATCGGCCCTGTCTCGACGACCTGTAAGTCTGCGCAGGTTGTTTGTTCTTTGGGTAAGAGTATGATCCTGTTTTTTTGTCTGTTCCGGTAGCCCACCTGACGAAAATACGTTTTTGCCGCAGGCGGGCCCCTGGAGTTCAAAGGTGCTTTCACCGTTGTTGACTTCTTGGCTGACTGACTTTTCATATCACCACTAATTTTTTCCAGTGTTTTAGCCTCCCTGATTCTCTCAGACAGATTAGTTCCATATAAAAACTGATCTGATTTCGCACTGTCAAGTATCTCTATCATTGGCTTATCAATTCCTAGATTAATAAAGGCTTTTCTTGCCTTTTGCTGCATGTGATGTAGTTCTGCCATCAATTTTGCAGCGTCGCTTAGTTGTTCGATCAATTTTTGCTTCTCGATCGGTTTCTCAGCATCCAGAAGACCTGATAATGCCAGACCCAGAGCTGTCATCGCAGCACCTGTCACCCTTTGCGTCTCCGCAAAATGCTCATCTCTTGTAATGGCAGAGCTCGTCATTGAAAATTTTACTTCCGGATTAAATTTTCGGGCATCCAAACCTTACTCAATGGGATACTTCTCGAGTGTGTTGCTTTTTACCTCTTTTTGTATCCCAGTCACAACCCAGCTTGACCATCTGGTTTGCAGGTCTGAATGTAGTTTTTGCTGGCGTGGTTTTTCTTTTGTAGGGTCTTCCCCTAGCAATAGAAGTGTTTCCTCGTCAATTGTTACTATTAGCTCTTGGTCTCTCTGATCTTTAGCTTCTGGGGTTTTGGGTCTCTCGTTTTCTTCATTGGCCTGGTCTTTTTCGTGGACTGATACCCTTACGGAAAAAAACCCTCAAATTTTGGGGGTGAATTCGCACCCCCAAAATTTTGGGGGTTTACCATGAAAACTCAGGGTTAACCCTCAAATTTTACCCCCAAATCAGGGTTTACCCTATACTTGGGGGTAAAATTTGAGGGTTAACCCTGAGTTTTCATGGTAAACCCCCAAAATTTTGGGGGTGCGAATTCACCCCCAAAATTTGAGGGTTTTTTTCCGTAAGGGTAGTAAGGTCAATTCCCTGTTCTTGTGACATCTTGCCTCTCGTGCAAGCCTGTCACGTGTTTTTTCACTCGTCTCACCTCTCGTGTGAGCTCGAGTTATCGAGGTGGAATTCTCTGGTGAAGCCGCCCTCACGGAAAAAAAACCCGGAAAATTGGGGGTGTACCCTGAAAGTTGGGTGTTTACTGTCAAATTTCAAGGTAAACACTGAAGTTTGAGGGTGAACCCCGTAATTTGAGGATTTACCCCTTCAAGTTTGAGGTACACCCTCAGCGATCGAGGGTAACCCCCCTGAGTTGAAGGTTAATCATCAGCGATCGAGGGTTATCCCCAAGAGTTGAAGGTTAATCATCAGCGATCGAGGGTTATCCCCAAGAGTTGAAGGTTAACCTTCAGCGATCGAGGGTAAACCCCCATGAGTTGGAGGTTAACCATCAGCGATCGAGGGTTACCCCCAAGAGTTGAAGGTTAACCTTCAGCGATCGAGGGTAACCCCCGTGAGTTAAAGGTTAACCATCAGCGATCGAGGGTAACCCCCATGACTTAAAGGTTAACCATCAGCGATCGAGGGTTAGCCCCATGAGTTAAAGGTTAACCATCAGCGATCGAGGGTTAGCCCCATGAGTTGAAGGTTAACCATCAGCGATCGAGGGTTTTGATAGGAATGTTAGTACATTCACTATCTGAAAAAAGGAAACCTGTTTTTTTTATTGATGCTCAATAAAATTAATCATTTATTATTATTTATTGTTGATTAATAAAATTGTTAGATCAACATTTAGTTAAAAATTTACAGATTATTGTTTTTAAGTCGATAATATTGATTATTTGAGTGATATAAGTCAATTTTGCTGCATCTATAAATGAATAACATTATTATTTTAAACAGTCCAGCGATTGAGGCTTGATTACTCCAAAGCGGCTCGCTTTTACGCAAATTTATTGAACGATCAAACGAACTTACCTGTACGTGAAGTTCGATCGTAATTATATGAAGTCTCGTTCGAAGATATTACCATGTTGTTCCCCTTCGTGCCGCTAGATGTCACAACCTTTAGCGAAACTAAAAACCGGAAGGGAACTGCTAGCGCCAGCAGAACCTCCACTTCATAGTCTTCAGAGATGATGTAAAATTGTAGAGCCATGGGGATGGGAATAATTGCATAATTATTAGGGCGGGAATTGGTAATATCTTCGAACGAGACTTCATATAATTACGATCGAACTTCACGTACAGGTAAGTTCGTTTGATCGTTCAATTATATTGCGTCTCGTTCTCAATATTACTATGTAGATATTTAGAGACAACAATTTTACAACACGAATACAAAGGAACATGTTTTATTATTATCAGGTACAACTGGATCTTAGGATTTAACCAGTCTTATTGTTGAGTACGGCTAAGGCTAGTTTATGCGCTTCTAGAGGCAATATCGGCCTATTGTAAAATCTAGCGAATACTTGAGATGATTCGGACCATCCTGCTGTTCGCCGGATGGTGTCCAAATCTACACCCTGTGACAACGCCATTGACGTGGCCGCGTGTCGGGTGGAGTTCGCAGAGAAGACTGATACGTCTACTCCGCTCTTCCCTAATATTAATTTAGCCCATCTACTAATTGTTTGCGAACTTACATCTCTAAAGGGCTTCCTTGTTGCGATAAATAATTTTTCTGACTCTTTGCGTAAGTCTTTAGTTACCTCTATATATTTTTGAATTGTGGAGGCCACACAAATCTTTGGGTTTTGACTAAAAAACGGAATTGACAACAAGGGTTGACAATGTCCTGGGGCTGATGTCTTGATCAGATCGGTTATATGAACCAATAAGCCATCGGCTGACTGTATAATGTTGCTTAACCTAATATTGGCAATGGTTTGGGCTCTATGAGCGGTACATAATAGTAATAACATAACTGATTTGTGAGTTAACTCTACTAAAGATAATTTATCCAACGGGAAAAGCTTTTCTAGATACCGGAGTACTAACGACGCGTCCCAAGTGTGGGAGTATTTAGGCCTGGGTGGTCGTAACTTCGAAACTCCCTTCAAAAACCTACAAACTAAAGGGTCGTCACCTATCTTATTTTTAGACATAAGGGAGATCGCCGATCTCGCAAAGTTAAGAGTGCCATAACTAGCACCGTCCTTATATTTAATGGTCAAAAAACTTAATACTGATGCCCTCGTGGGGCTGAAGCAATCCAGGTTGCGCTCCGCGCAAAATTCGAGCCATGGTCTTAGGGCAGTACCATATTGCTTGATCGTGGCCTCGGATAAGGATGATGTTAAGATGTCAACGGCTTCAGATGGTACATCCTGTCTCAGAAACGCCTCCCGGATACCCGGGCTGCGATCAGGCCTAAGCTGCCTGCCCTTGGATGCGTCAAGGATCTACACGGGGATAGAGTAAATTAGCTCTTGGTTTCAACATAATCTTCTCCTCAACTAATGATAAAAAGAGAGGGTACCAAGGTTGGCTGGGCCAGTTAGGTACAATAATGATACCGGAGGCTTGTTCCTTCTTGATCTTGGATAAAGATCTCAACACCAACGCAAAAGGTGGAAAGGCATAAAAGCGCACATCTGACCATTTAAATGTAAACGCGTCTATTACCCAAGCTTCGGGGTCTGGGAACCGAGAGCAGTATTTCCTCATTTTTCGATTGTTATTATTAGGAAATAGGTCGACCTGGAAGGGACCCAGCTTCTCCTCAACCAATTTGAATGCGTTATCGCATAATTCCCATTCCGTGTCAATATTTTTTATGCGTGATAGAGCGTCTGCCTCCACGTTCTCCTTGGATGCGATGTATGAAGCAAAGAGGAAAATACGCCTCTTTTCTGCCCATTGCCAGATTTCCCTAGCCAACCTATTGTATTTGGCGAGACGAGTACCGCCCATCTTATTAATGTAAGAGATGGCTGTCGTATTATCTACTCGAAGCAGAATCTGGCAATCTTTTAAACCGTCTGCCAGTCTTTCTAATGCGATTTTTACAGCCAACAGCTCCTTAAGGTTGATGTGTAATAATTTTTCCTGGGACCTCCACAGGCCGAATATTCTATTGTTACCGTCTGTGGCCCCCCACCCTGAATTAGACGCATCGGTGTGGATAACTAACTGGAAGGTGGTGGCTCTAATATTTCCCACCGAGTTTCCTACACTCCTAGACCACCATTCCAAGTCAGGCAATAGTTTGAGTGGAACAGTCATTTTTGCTGCGTAGTTATAATGGTTAACTATCAGGCTAACTAATTTCTGCGCCTCAAGCCCTTTTGTGTACAACCATCCATAATTTACAGCCGGGCAGGCGGCTACCAGTTTCCCTATCAACTGAGAGAATTCTAAAATTGTACACGAGGGTCTTGCTATGAATGAGCGCAAGACTTCCGATAAGTGTGTCCTCTTATCCTCTGGCAACTCGACTGTAAAGGCGACTGAGTTAATGTTAAAACCTAAAAATCTGCAAACTCTTGATGGCGGCTGAGAGGATTTTTCAGTATTTATTTTAAAACCGAGAGAGAGAAGCAAGTCTCTAGCAATAGACGACATGTCTGCACAGCTGGCCTCGTCTTGGGCGATAAGTAAAATGTCATCTAAATAGATGACTAGAGACAACCCTCTAGCTCTTAACATTTCTACCGGGGGCTTCAGTATCTTGGTAAAGATATAAGGGGCAGTACATAACCCAAACGGCAAGCATGTAAATTGAAAAAGTGTACCCTCGAAAGAGAAACGCAAGAATTTCCTGCTGCTACTGTGCACCGGAACCAAAAAATAGGCGTCTTGAAGGTCTATTGAACTCATAAAACAAGTCGGAAAAATCAAGTTGATGACCGTCCTTATATCTTCCAGCTTGAAGTGCTCCGGCTTTATGTAAGAATTTAATTTTTTCAAATTTAGTATAAAGCGGTCAGTGCCGTCTTTCTTGGGAATCAAGAAATAAGGCGAGAGGAATTGGTCGTCTACCGGGCTGCAAACTTCGATTGCTCCTTTAGCTAATAACTTATCTACGGCTAGCCTATATCTATCCACCTCCTTCCTTGGTATAAGGATAGATGGAGGCCTATCTATGACGGGTTGTCTATCAAAGACGATCTTATAACCTTTAATTATGTTGAGGATGAACTTGTTGTTTGTCACCCTCTGCCACTCAGCGTAAAAAAGTTTGAGCCTGCCGGCCGCCCAGTCAATGCTCACGTTTACTTCGTCCGTTGTGAGGAGCTGCTGCTTCTGGGGCTCTGGTTCCTGCTGCTGAAATACTGCTGCTTGGTCTTGAAGGTCTGGTTTGGCTTGGACTGAGATCTGCCTTGATGAGAGCCCGCATGCGCCGGGTAAGGCTTCCTCTGGTGCAGGCTTCGGGATAAAAAAAGGTTTTTTCGTAGTCGTCGAGGCTGGCTTCTGCTTAATCTCCTGGCTCAACTTGACCAGGGCTTTGGACTCCTTAATACGTTCACCCAGATTACTGCCATATAGCGTATCATCCATTTCCGCTTTTTTGATTATATCCGCCACTTGTGGCGTTAGGTCTGGGATAAATATATTGGCCTTTCTTGACACCGATATCGAGTGATGAATAACAATATTCATCCTAGCTATATCACTCAAGCTCTTTAACAGCGGGAGCTTGTCGCACTCATCGTCTGACATGAGTTGCGTAAGGACCGACCCTAGTGCCATCAAAGAAGACCCGGCCAGGTTTTGTAGGTCCGCCATGTAGGCATCCTTCCTCACCAACTTGGGAGCGAGTGATGCTGAGATCTCGGCGTTAAGCCTTTTTGCCTCAAATTCCGGAATCCTATGGCATAATTTCCAATTACCACAAGTAGATACCTAGTCATGGATTTGACTTTATCTTATTAAATTTTTTTTTTTTTTTTTTTTATAATGAGAACTGAACATGCCTTTTATATTTGTTCACCAACTTCTCTTTCTCTTCTTTCGGTAAACCTGAATTTACCAGTTTGCGCCAGATTCTGATCAGATCACCGTCGATAGTTGCCTCCTCAGGTAAGTCCGTATTGGCGTCTATCCCAAGGGCATCAAGCACATCCGGATCTACCGGTGCTTTCGTGGGGCCTAACCCCGATGCTTGCTGGTTCTCCGCAGAGTTTTCTGCAAGAGAATTTTGTAGGTTAACCAGGTAGGTTCTACAAGAGAGTGACATACTCGGATATCCTCTAAAAGGATCTCTTTTTCTTTTTTTTTTTTTTTTTTTTAATGAGACTTCTTGCCTATCAGCAAGCTAGTCTGTACCAGTCATTTTTCGTTGATCGCCATCTAGAACAGACAAAAGAAATGCGTTCTGGCAGGGGGGGGGGGGGGGGAGGAGGAGGAGGAGGATTGAGGTATAACTCGCAGTCATTGACAATTTCTCAATTTACCTTTATCCTCATCCTCGTTTGTTTTGTTATTCAGGGCCCGAAAGGCTAGGACTGAGGATGACCCAGAGTCGTCCGAGTCCTCCTCTGACGATTCTCTGTTCTCGAGCAACGGTGCCAACGCCGCCATTTCCTCCTGCATCCTACGCAGTTTAGCCCGGACCTCTTCGATATCCAGTTTTCTTTTGGACATCTTCTTGTATTTTGTCTATTATTTTCTTAATTCTTATTTTTGATTTCACTCTTCACCTTTTTCACTCTTTCTTTTGTGTTTTAACTTCTTTTAATTCGATATAAAGATCGATGATCTAGCCAAAGGTCTGACCACGAGCGCACAACGAAGCGATATGAAGTGGAGGTTCTGCTGGCGCTAGCAGTTCCCTTCCGGTTTTTAGTTTCGCTAAAGGTTGTGACATCTAGCGGCACGAAGGGGAACTACATGGTAATATTGAGAACGAGACGCAATATAATTATTAATTTATTATTCGAAGGTATAAAGCCTAAATGCGGGGGTTAACCCTGAACTTGGAGGTGAACCCTGAAAACGGGGGTTAACCCTGAACTTGGAGGTGAACCCTGAAAACGGGGGTTAACCCTGAACTTGGAGGTAAACCCTCGATCAAGGGGTACGAATTTACCCCATCCCGGTTGGGGGTAATTTTGAGGTTCAATTTGGGGGTAAATTTCGGGGTAAATCTCGGGGTTTTTTCCGTGAGGGCGATCGGGATTGTTCTCTCGAATTCGTCCCTCGAATCTCGTTTGATGAGACACGTTCTCGATCGTGTATATCTGGAGAACATGAGCGTGAAGTTGAGCGATCGGACGACACGTAATGGCGCCTGCCCGTTGTGCTCTGGCTTCGGCTACGCGACTGAGAATCCGGATTCTTTCTTCGTATCTTCTTCTCTAATTTCCTCAATTTTCTGATCAATTTTTTGGCACGGTGTTCGTCTTCCTCCGCAGAGTGCTTATGCCTCCGGTGTCCTCCCATTTTCTGAAAGAAAACACTAAAAGAAGGAAAATTAAGACTCTTACGTGTGACACGACTCGCACAAAGAAACGATATGAGTATGGCGACGAGCGGCAGGGGTTGTCATTCATTCTTTAACTCTGAAATGTGGCGCGCTCTCGCGGAAAGTAGAGATACTACCTTGTAATCATGAGAACGAGCCATGAAGTATAATTGGTTGTAACGTGGCAAACGTTTGGACCTCCTCCGTACCAGCCTAAACGAGCGTATGTATTCCCTGAGAGTACCGAGTCAGGATAGCTAATTTAAATATCTGGCGCCTTTGTCCTAGCGCGGCCATCGATCGTAGATCATCGGATTGGTCTATCGATTACGGCCAGCGCTCACAGGACAAACGGCGAGGATAACGAATTAGCATACCGGAAACGAAGAGCCATTCATTGCTTAGCCATGATATAGTAACGTGCCATTATAGTGTGAATCGAGAGAGTTTAATTTCAGAGAGTTTTCTGAGGTGTTAGAGAGTGTCCAGAGTGCCTATTTTGTTTATTGTGACCCCTGCTATTTTCACTGGACTATTGATTTGGATTATTGGACTGGATTGCTATCGATTTTGTTAATATACGACCCTCGCCTGCCCACGGACAACGCGCCGACCACGAGGCCGAGCCATCGTAAACGATCAGGTAGGATCTATCCAACTAGTTCAGTCTCGTCAATTCTAAATCTATCCCCTAGAGTCCCGGAAAACCTATAGAGTCTCGAGTTATTAGTCCGGTAAAGCTTTTCGTTTCCCCTGTGCCGTTTTGATTCCGAGTCTCGCATAGAGTACCGCAGGGTCGTTGAGAACCGGCTGATTTGAATCGGTTGTTGTTCTCCTCGGCTGCCGAGCCTGCGCAGTCGCGTGCGAGTTGAGTCGTCGCGGCGCAGCCTTCGCTCGAGTCGAGTAAGCGGCCATATTGCTCGAGGCCTCTGACGTCACGCGTCGCAGATCGTCTGCTGCGTGTCAGAGCTGTCTCGTGGCAGAGTACCGAGTCACCAAAGTACCGATACCCTTCCCCTCCCAGCTGTTGAGCGATCAGCTGTCAGTAGAGATTAGAAGCGTCGGCTTCGAAATCGCCTGACAGCCGAACCTCCAGCTGGTTGCAGCGAGGAAGGCTACCCAGATAACCAAGTGTGAATGTGCAAACCGTCCAATACACTTGCTGCAAATTTTGTTGTCATGTTGTCAACTACTTGCTGAGAATACTTTTCACGCATCAGAAGTCACAGCAAATGTACAGCAATAACTGCTGTCATTTATTATCTCAGCAAGTTTTGCTGAAAATATGCTAGCAACCAGAAACAACTAATATTAGACAGCAAGTTGAAAGCAAATTACTGGTGAAATATGCTAGCAACCAGAAACAACTAATATTAGACAGCAAGTTGAAAGCAAATTACTGGCAGTTCATATACAGAGAAAATCTGAGGAAAGTGGTTTTCCTGATGGTAAAGCAGTTGGTTTTTTTCTTTAAACTGACGATCTATTTACTGATATATTATATGTCTATGAATGATATCTACAGACGACATAGCGGTACTGACGTAGCTGTCAGATATCATTCAGAGAAATTATATTATATATCAGTAGATATGTCGTCAGTTTAAAGACAAAAACGAACTGCCTTACCATCAGGAAAACCACTTTTTTCAGATTCACTCGATATATGGGAACTGAGATTCGCCTAACATTTTTTCTTTTATTGTTGTTATCACAATGAACGGAATTTGTGATTTTTAAAAAACATTTATTTGCAGTCGCTCTCGGTTACTTTTTTTTTTCGTTCAATCAAAAAATTTGTAACTTCAGTTAAACGGATTCTCGCAGATAACCAATTGTGCTTGCTGAAACCCGTTTTGCCAAACACTAGCTGAGAATACTTTTCATGCATTAGAATATCTAGAAAACACACAAACGATGATATTTTGACATGATCATCATCAAATATATGTACCAGGTATGTCACTTTAGTTATTCATTATCAATATAAGAACTCACTCAGCCGCACAATATAATCACAATTAGTCTGTACCATTTGTTACGTGCAAGCGAGCTTAGGCGAGGTTGCCGGCTACGCTACGCGTAATTTTACGATACGAAAGTCACCTGAGCGGTTAAGTGACTTTCGTTGTGGGTTTTTGCTTCGTTAAACCACTAAAGTGGACCTGAAGGATTGAATGGAAGAGTGAGAGGTGATAACTCAGATTAGATGATATTCAGTTCTCGTTTATTCTGTAACTATGGTTCGTATGTTCTGTTTAGGGGTATGTTCTATTTATAACTACGGTGTAAAATATATGGTTATAATTGAGGGTGGAGGTAAGGGTGGTATGAGCCAGCGGAAATAGTGATACCTGACTGCGCGGTGCGCCAACTTTTACAACCCGTCACCAAGGAGGCCGATTGTAGAAGATTACGGATAGCCCTTTGGGTGTCTTGGCGGTTGCTGTATGATGACGCTCCTATGCCAAGCCGGTCTTCTGTCGTCGGAAAGAACCTCCAGTGACAAGGTGTGGCGATCCCAAGTGCACGGTCACTACCGATAATTCTGACTGCCGCGTGCGAGATACGGGGTCTTTTTATCCCTTACTGATCGGCTTCGGCGGGGGTTGGAATGTCCCTGGTCAGCTTCTCGGACAGTGAAACTTCCGTTTCGCCCGCGCAGTTTGGCTCACTTATTCGCTAGCTCATACCTGTTGTGAAATTGCTGCGCCGGCAGCCTAGATTCCTCCGTCGCGTGGTGTATTGCGACACGTACGGCCAGGCTCGTTCGTAACAGCATCCTCCCCCAAGACGCTGGCCTCAGTGGTAACCGGGGTTGCGTCTGGTCTCCGAGAACAGCCGGGTGGCCGTCCTAAATGACCGTGAAGCTGTCCACGGACGGAGCTCTTGGTGGTGGCGGCAGGATTGCTCGGGGTGGTTCCAGCCTCATGGGTGGTAGCGAGCTTGGCATTTCGTACAGCTCAACTCTAGGTGTTGGCAGGTGGTGGATTATCTCTGGCCTCGCAGGTGCTGCTCCTTGGTCTCGCGATCCCCATGGTCCGGGTCGGAGTCGCGGAGGCGAGGGCTTGGTGTAACATCGATAGCCCAGATACATTAGGACCAGTAACATTACTATCGCAGTACAACTCATTCCACTGTAGACGATGATGTTATGCCTGGTACCCCTCTGGTGTGTTTGGAGTTCCTTAGCTTGGCGTTCGAGCTCCTTGAGGGTCATCGCATCCTCGCTGTGCTCCCAGTCGTTCTTGTGTTCCCCGGCCGACGTAAGGATCTCGTTTACGAGAGGTGTCATCTCTGGTCTTTGTAGGTCGGGTGCGACTAGGGAGAGATTGAGCGAGGTCATTGGGGTGTATGTATGGGCCTCACTTGTCGTCAGAGTTTCTTGGGCAATGAGTCGCGTTGCTCCTGTTGTTGCTGTGCACCCTGGCCTTATCTGGAGGATTCCCGCGTCCGTCAGTACTTCCTTTCCAGCGACATGTTTCCTGCAGTTAACCTTGATTTCGGTCGGCTTCATACTTGAGAACAGCCAGCTGTTGATGGTTTCCAGTCGGGTCCAGTATACCTCGTTGGTGGCCGAGGCGCGGAGATCACAAGAGCTCCAAGGTGCATCGTGTGGATTATTTAGGAGCGTCGTTTCGCACGTCGGTTTCTTCTTGACGCTGTAGACGGGCAGCGTCATCTGACAGATGTACTGCTCGTGATGGGACTTACACCCCTGCAGGTACCGTTCATTGGGTGTGACGTACCATTGGCCATCCGTGGTAACTGCCAGGTACGGATTTCTTGGTTTTACGAACACTGCTAGGGTGTGATTAGGCGTTGCGAGTTGCCTAGCTGGCAACGGGTGCAACAGGTAAAGATCGTACGGTCTTTTGTCCAGGAGCGGGATGCTTATGTGCAGAATCAGATTTCCGTTGTAGAGGCTAACCTGCAGGTCGCTTACCGCGTTCAGTGTTTCGGAGCGAAGCTCCTGCTCTGTCAGCGGGAAGTCGCAGTTAGTCCGCTGCCGGATCTGCTGTGCTGCGTTCGCTAGTTGCTGGGAGGAGAGGATCGCCGGGTGTAGTGTTCCTTGCCTTGCAAAGATGACGGCGGTGGCGAGGATAATTATGCTCATGCGGTATTCCTCGGTGTGTCTTATCAGTTCGTTTAGCCACCGTTCCACTAGTCCCTCGTACTGTAATCGTTGTATGCTGTTTGTATTCGCATTAGTATTCTGGGCAAGGGTGTTGGCCTGGTAAGCTAACATCGTTGTCTGGTTGTTGATCTCTGCCAAATTCTGGTGTATATCGCCGAATTCAGATCGTAGGATGTGCGTCTGATTGTTGACGATCTCGGCTAACTGTTTCTGGTCTGCGTACAGCTTGTCTATCTCACCGTTGTAGTAGGCAGCGTCATCCTGGTCCATCGTTCCAAACAGACTCTTGCTGAGGCTGCCGATAAAGCCTAGGGGAGTCCCGCGCTTTTTCCTGGATGTCGGGGCTTTTCTATCCTCCGGGGTGTTTCGCAGCATCTCCTCGTACTTGTAGGTGTCGTTCAGCTTGCCGGTCAGCAAGGGCTCTATCTTAATGTCTGAACAGGGGACGTCGTTGAACTTTGCGCATAGATCCCTTAGATACTTCATATGCATACGAACGTCTGGCTTTTGGTCCAGGAAGTCTTGTATCTGTAGGTGGGTGACGAGCTTCCAGGTCGTATGGGATGCTCGTAACGTTCGTGTTCGTTCGTAGTAGATCCCGGCGTTGTTCGGCAGCCTGTAGATTTCGTAGTCCTCGTTCTGTTCTTCTGACTACCCCTGCGCGTTCCCCAGGAGCACGCAGGCTATCACCACGTAAAATGGGTAGAACCTACTCATTTCTGCCTGTAAAGGAGAGTTCGGATTGATTAGATGCCTAGCGAGGTAGCGTTTCTGGTGGTGGAAGGATGGTGGGGTGAGGAAAACAGGTCCAGTCCCTGAGTGGCTATGTTAGTTTTGGCCCTTCATTCTTCTTCTTCAACTTGTCAAGGTGTTTCAGGCGGCGTTTGCCATCCGGTCCCACTATTATGGCAGTATTTAGGTCCAGCATCTCGGCAATTTCGTACGGTCCATCGTAGTGAGGGTCTAGCTTCCGCCTGACTTCCCGTTTAACATAAACTTGATCTCCCGCCCGGAACTGGGTAGGGTTAGTTTTCAGGTCGTAACGGCGTTTTGAACTCTGCTTAGCCGAGTTGAGGTTGTTTCCTCCTATTTCCGCTAGCTCGTTTAATCTGGTTACCAGGTTTTCTACGTACTTAGTCGTGGTCGGTAGGTGTTTTGCCAAGGGCAACGTCTCGGGTGTTCTCTTTAGTTTTCCGAAGGCCATCTCATGCGGGGTGAAGTTTGTGCCTTCATGTACCGTCGAGTTGTAGCAGCGCATGGCATCGGGTAATAACTCGTCCCATTCCACGTGATCGTTGACGAAGTGTCTAAGATAGTCGACGAGTCCGGTGTGGCTTCGCTCCAGTGACCCATTTGTTTGTGGGTGATATCCGGACGTCATCACATGGTTCACTTTGTTGATTTGTAGGAACTCCTTCATGTTGTCACTCGTGAAACATTTCCCGCGATCGGTCAGCAGGATCAGGGGCGTGCTATACGGCTTGAAGTACCTCTGGTCCAGCGCCCGGATTACTGACAGTGAGGTTTGATCTCTTAACTCATAGGCGTGTCCTAGCTTAGTGAGTAGGTCCAGCACCGTCAGGATATATTTGTTCCCTCGGCTGGTGGTGGGCAGTGGTCCTACTATGTCTACGGCGATCTTTTCCCAGGCTTCTACAGGCGTATCCGTGATGATCATCGGTTCCCTGGTCCTGATGCGGGATACCTTTCGCTTCTGGCAATTCTCACAGCATCGGATCACGTCCTGGACCTCGTTTCGCATCCCAGGCCAGTAGTAGCGTTGTCGTAAGCGTCGATAGGTCTTAGTAACTCCCTTATGTCCTCCCGTTTTCCCTTCATGCCATTCCTTGACGATCTGTAGTCGTCTCTCCGGTGGCGGTACCTCGATTTCTCCCGTACAAAGGTAGATCTGACACGGGTGGTCCCGGAATATTTCCTGGATTAAGGATTTGACAATTATCGGTTGTAGGTTATCGATTCCGTCGCCTTTCACGGCCAATCTTATTTCGTCGGTACTTGTGTTTGCCATAGCGTTTTTTAACGCATTCAATCCGTTGACGAGGTCGTTAGGGGTCATCCTATGGTAATAACGTTCCATGCTGGCTACGGAGAAAACTTTTCGTTTGTTTCGTGTGGTGACTACGACGTGTCCCACACCCTGCATCGCTTCCTTGAGGGTTTCCGGGCTAAGTAGCCCCATCCCCTGGAGTTGTTTGGCTACAGGTGTTGTAAGTAGGCAATCCGTGGAAATAAAGTGCGCATAATTGCTCCTTCGCATGGTTAATGTTTCCGGAGTTAATCGTACCTTGCAATTGCCGTGGATGGTGTCTATACGTTTGCCGGATTTGTTGGATTCGGTAGTTCCGCCTTTTCGCTCGTCCTCGTCGGTGGTGTCGTGTGAGTCGTCAGAGCTGCTCGGGTATAGCGGCAGGTTGATCCCGGATGTCGTTCCGTCCTTGGGCTCAGCTTCCTCCTCTGAGGAGTCGCGGTTTATATTTGGTGATCCGTATGGGGTTGAACGCCCCGTCGGTACCAATGAGCGTCGTGGTGTCGGTAGGAAGGAAACTCTATTCCTCCGAGGTTTTGGTACTGGCGTAGGAGGTCCCGGCTCCTGGGTTGGAACGTCAGCAGCCTCGGTCCCTTGTTCCGTGGGTGCCTTCGGTTTCTCTGCGGTCCGCGAGGTACGTGGCGATGAACTACCGAACGACCGGGCAAGTTCCTTGATGTGTTCGCGTGCCTTATCCAAGCTCATAGCCTCAGCGGCGTGGATCAGAGAGGCACTCTCTCGATTGAGTCTTTGCTGCGTGGTCTCTGGGCGTTGGTGGTCCGACAGGTTTCGTGTGCCGTTCGGATCGTTGTCGTCGTCCGAGTCCTCCTCGCTGGTAGTCTCGAAGTTGAGGATGCTAAGATTTAGCGTCTCCTCGGGTCTTGGGAACCGTTTCTGCAGGAGGTCCTCGATCACCTGGCTGGTAGCGGGATCCGTTTCCTTCAACATCTCCTGAAACTGTATTCTGTCGGTTGTAAGCTCACAGGGTTGATTAGCAGTAACATCGCCGATGGTATGGTGACGACTAGTTCGAATTGTGGTATCGAGCGAGTCACTATCATTCTTCCCGGGCGTGTCTGAAACAGATTTGCTATCAGGTTTCGGAGTTACGGCAGCTGGCGGCATCGTTAGCTCGAAAGTCGAGTCGGTCGTGTCAGTTTCGTTCGGGTAGGTCATGGGTGCGATCCTCCGGTGTTCGCGCAGCCGGCTCGCTATAGTGCTGACATCGGCGTTCCGGTCAGGTTTCGACGTTGGTTTGTACTCTGGGTCTTCGGTCTTGTCTTTCATTCGCAGAGGCAGGCAGTGGGCCACTGGGTTGCGAGATAAGGCGTCGGCATTAGCGTTTGCACTACCGGCCTTATATACGATCCGGAAGTCGTACTCCGCCAACCTGAGCCTCCAGCGAGTCAGTCGGGAGGTGGGATCCTTGACATTGTGTAACCAGACTAGGGCTTGATGGTCGGTGTATAGGGTAAACTGTCGCCCATATAGATACGGTCTGAAACAGTCTATGGAAAATATTACCGCTAAACATTCCTTCTCCGTAGTGGAATAGTTTTCCTCGGCCGAGGATAAGGTCCTTGAGGCATAGTTGATCGGCCTCTCCTCCCCCCTTGCGCCTTGGCTCAGTACAGCGCCTATGGCATAATCGGATGCGTCGGTCGTCACGACAAATGGGCGATTGAAGTCCGGGTACTGCAGCACTGGTTCGGCGCACAAGGCATCTCGAAGAACCTCGAAACTCCTCTGCTGCTCCTCCCCCCATGCGAACGTTGCTTTCTTCCGTAGGAGATTAGTCATTGGCTTGCTTATCTCAGCGAAATTCGGTATGAATCGGCGGTAGTAGCCGGCAAGTCCAAGGAATTGCTGAATGTTCTGTCTCGTCTTGGGGACAGGAAATTTCTTGACGGCTTCCAGAGTACGCGGATTTGGTCTCACGCCGTCTCTGCTCAGGATATGACCCAAATACGTCACTTCCTTACGTAGGAATTCGCATTTGTCCGTCTGCAGCTTCAGCCCGTGTTCCCTCATTCTCAGCAGAAATCTTCTGACTTGATACCCGTGCTGTTGCAGATCCGAGGCAAACGATACTACGTCGTCCAGGTATACAAACAGCTCTACGCTCTGCAGTCCACAGAGAACTAAATCCATTAGTCGCTGGAACGTCGCCGGAGCGTTCTTAAGCCCAAACGGCATGCGTTCGTACTCGTAGTGACCATTGGGCGTGGAAAATGCTGTCTTGTACTGGTCCTCCGGGTCCATGCCTATTTGGTGAAATCCACTAGCCAGATCGAAGACTGAAAAGTATTGCGCTCCTCCGACTCTATCCAGAATATCGGTAATATTCGGGAGTGGATAGCTATCGCCTACGGTCTTTTCGTTGAGCGTTCGGTAGTCGATCACCATTCTCCAGCGTTTATTCCCTTGTGAATCGGGTTTCTTCGGGACAATCCAGAGAGGTGAGTTGTATGGTGAAGTTGAAGGCTTTATTATACCATTCTTTAGTAGTCCTTCAATCTGCTTCTTAATCTCTTCCTGATGTACGACCGGAAATCGGTACTGCTTGGTGTGCACGGGCGTCTCGTCGGTGGTAGCGATCTTGTGGGTTACAGTATTTGTTTTCCCTAATCGATCTCCGGGAAGGTAGAAACAGTCTGAGAATTCTTCCACGATCTCCAGAACGTGTTTTCTCTCCTCCTCGTCGAGGTGGTCCAGCCGGAGTGCCTTGATGATTCGGTCCACGCGGTCTTCGTCCTGGCAGTCAGCAAGCTCGTCTCCCGAGTCGGTATGTATCACAGCTAGATCGTATGGTTCGAGTTCCTGTGGACTAATAACGATTTCCACAGGTTCTTCGGTGGTGTTGGTAGCCATTACGTAGCAGACTCCGTTATGGTTAGTCACTGCAGCCTCTCCAATGTAGACCCTGGGCGGCGTTGTGATCCTTGGGAGGTAGCCTTCCCGTATGCTCTCATTGTGAACGGGGACAGGAATCTGTGTCTTGCTCCTGGCTTCGAGGCGTAGAGTATGACGGCGGTACTCCTTTTCCACAGCGTCGATCTCGCCCCTGTTGCAGAATGGTATCGGTCGTATCGGTTCCTCACACGATACGATGGTCTTATGGTGAAAGGATATTTCGGCCTGGTGCTCGAGGAAAAACGGCGCTCCCAACAATCCGTCTCCGGTTATGCTGATACTGTCGTAAATATAAAACAGGCTTTTTTTACCTAGTGTCGTGATCGTAGTCGTACCCAATGTGTAGAGCGGCTCCTCTGATACTCCTAGGATCTCGGATCTACGTCTGTCGATAATGGGAGCCTCGTTTCCCAGCGCATCGATGTGCACCAGATTGACACCAGCGCCGGTGTCTACCGTGAATTGTCCCTCACCCTGCCCCAGCTCTGGGGCTCGGATCTTGATTCTTGGAGCTGGGGCCTGCGCAATATGGCAGTGGGAGTGGGAGTGGGACCCTCCTGTCGTTCGTCCTTGAATCGCACAGCTTTCTTTACTTCCGTAGGCTCCGCGTCGTGACGTCCGCCCTCGTAGTTTAAAGAATTCGAGCTGGAGGCTGAGGAATCTCTTAGGGTACTTGCTCCTCGCTCCGCTGATCCTAGCTGTTGAATTCGATCCTGCATCTCCCTCTGTTTGTGAACTAGAGTTTGACATATCTCTACAATGTGTCCCTTGCGTTTACAATAAATGCAGAATGGTTCTCGATCTCCTGAGTACTCACGTCTTGGGGTTGAGCTGTCTCGCTCTCTAGACGGAGAGCGAGAGTTACCTAGGTTCAACGTTCTTAATCCCGCGTTGAAAACTCTGGTCAGGGTGGTTGGACTGAAATCTGGACGTCTAGATCGTGATTGACGCTCTGAACCGGAGGGAGTACTACTGTCCTCAGTAGTGACGATGATGTTGTCCCTTCGTCCTTGGTATCGACTCTCGGGTTCTCTTCGCGACTCCCAGGACGGCCTGCGAGCCTGGTCGCATCTGGGCCCACTACGGTTCGGGGAATCGTCCCTGTCGTAATCCCGGTAGTTACCCAGCGCGCATCTGCGATTTCGGCGCGCCCGATCTTCCTCTATTACCAGGTCATAGGCTGCATCCAGCGTTCTAGGTGATTTTGGGGCAATGGTGTAGTATATGCGGTCTGGTAACCCTCGGATAAAATTATCTAATGCGGTCTTTTCCATTTGTGCCACGTTCTCGTCGCTGTGGGCATAAGCCCCCCTGATTGCTGCACGAGCCTTATTAACCAACTTGGAGGTGCGTCCGATGTAGTTTGATAGGCTCTCCCTGTCCTGGATCTGCAGGCGTCCCAGCTCAGCTAGGAACGAGGCCGGATCCCTGCCAGGGGCGTATCGTTTCTTCAGATGCTGTATCAGTTCATCAGTGGTGCGGAATCTTTTGCCTTCCACGCTGATTCTGGCAGCACCTGTAAGTCGAGTGATTACCTGCTCGACGTATTCATCTTCTTCCTCTGGACCAACCAGGGTTAGCCCGTCACTGATCTTCCGCAGAACCTGGCCTAATGGCGGGTTTTCACCATCGAATTCTGGTATTCGATCCACGGCCTTGAACAGTGTATCCCTGCTCCTGAAGCTTTTCGTATACTCGATCAGGGTTGTAAGTAGTTGATCCGTAGTAGCCATGTCAGGTACGGGTTCCGGATTCGACAGATGTGAACGGAAGGAATAAAATCGATTTGGGAAAGGATTTACCGTAGTTTAGGCTGACCTACCGTATACGGCAATTAAAGAGCGTTTACGTCACGTAATCGGGCCAGGCGTCGTTGTCACCCGATACTGTCTACGTCAGTCCGTATGAAGTATGCGCGCGTCAGCAGTCTGATGTAGGTTGACTGTGTATTACGCTAGAGGTAGACGACTTGTTTGCGTTCTGTCTGTTGTTATCTTAATCTAGAGATCTTCATTCAAAACTTCAGTTCTAAGCGCACCCCACACTTAGCACCAATTCTGTTACGTGCAAGCGAGCTTAGGCGAGGTTGCCGGCTACGCTACGCGTAATTTTACGATACGAAAGTCACCTGAGCGGTTAAGTGACTTTCGTTGTGGGTTTTTGCTTCGTTAAACCACTAAAGTGGACCTGAAGGATTGAATGGAAGAGTGAGAGGTGATAACTCAGATTAGATGATATTCAGTTCTCGTTTATTCTGTAACTATGGTTCGTATGTTCTGTTTAGGGGTATGTTCTATTTATAACTACGGTGTAAAATATATGGTTATAATTGAGGGTGGAGGTAAGGGTGGTATGAGCCAGCGGAAATAGTGATACCTGACTGCGCGGTGCGCCAACTTTTACAACCCGTCACCAAGGAGGCCGATTGTAGAAGATTACGGATAGCCCTTTGGGTGTCTTGGCGGTTGCTGTATGATGACGCTCCTATGCCAAGCCGGTCTTCTGTCGTCGGAAAGAACCTCCAGTGACAAGGTGTGGCGATCCCAAGTGCACGGTCACTACCGATAATTCTGACTGCCGCGTGCGAGATACGGGGTCTTTTTATCCCTTACTGATCGGCTTCGGCGGGGGTTGGAATGTCCCTGGTCAGCTTCTCGGACAGTGAAACTTCCGTTTCGCCCGCGCAGTTTGGCTCACTTATTCGCTAGCTCATACCTGTTGTGAAATTGCTGCGCCGGCAGCCTAGATTCCTCCGTCGCGTGGTGTATTGCGACACGTACGGCCAGGCTCGTTCGTAACACATTTAACGACGACGTCGTGGTTAAGTGGATAGCGCGTCGGATTCATAGCAGGAGGGCTTCTAGAAACCAGGTTCGTGCCCCGGTCCGAAACAGAGGATTTTTTCGGAATTATATTCGAATGAACTAGGAATTACAATCAGTGACAGGATAATTTCGTACAAAAGCGCTACCCATGAACAGTTCTTTTTTGTTTTTTTTATCGCTTAAAACTCAATCCCGACCAGTTTTTGAGATTCACATTTTGCTGATGTTTTGCTGACAATTCTTGTTAAAATAATTTTTTTATAAAGCAAAGCTTGCTTGCATTTTGATAACGTTCTGTTAACATTTATTGTTGGAATATTTTGATCTTGTTTTGCTAGCAATTGAGGACACATCTTGCACTGATATTGCTAGCAATACTTTTCACGCATTGCTATCATTTTGCTGCAAAATTTGCAGACACGTTGTTATCTGGGTAGCCACGCTGAGCCTGTGATAACTGTCGATTGTACCTTTTATTTATTTTCAGATTTCATATAAGTAATTTAGAGTAGAGTCATTTAAAATATTGTATATTAGAGTCATTTAATTTATTTCCTTTAGTTTAATTTTTCCTTTTTTCTTGATTAGCCATAAAACATAAAATAGCGGTGATATATAAGGCCGAAGCCAGATAGCAGGCTGCACAAAATAGTGCTATCTTTTTCTTTTTTCTTTTTAATCCATAAATACTTTTCAAATCTATACCATTCGTGTGTCAAGTGTTTTTATTTCATCGCCCTCACGAATTATCCCTCTACCGCTAGCTAGTCGGAGCGAGAGCGAGAGAGAGAGAGAGGACTTCTCTCCGAAGTCTGGCGCCCAACAACATCGTCGCTGCTAGTCGGAGGAGGTGGAAGCGTTGGTACCTTATTTGTTAATAGAACGTAGTTCCCGTGGGTAAATACCCGAGCCTGCGGGAATCGCTGTTACATGGTATATATTTTTCATTTTATAGGCATTTTCCCGAAAAGTACGCGCAGGGGACTGAATAGGTATCCAGGGGAATGACATAATGAAAGTAAAAAAGAATGTTAGTGAGTCTCAGTAGCTTTTTATTGGGGAAAACAAATATTACTATGAATCAAACGTCACATTGAAATGAAAATCACTAGTTTACTACAGGATCCATTTAAAACTATGAAAATTCAACATTATATTGCATCAGAAGCATCTTGTAACCGGTGAGATTTAAAAATAAACACAAATTTGAATTTGAAAATGAAAAAACAAAATTATACATTTCTTGCCAGGTTTAAAAAATAATTCCTTACTTACTGGGATCAATCAAAACTCTGAAATATAACAACATTATATCTAAAATAACTTGTAATGACTTAGATCATCGCCGAACTAGCTATCAGTCTTAATAATTATCGATTAGGCTTAAAAACGCATACAAAAAGTAATTATACTTGTTCGTCAAAACAATCCAAATGTGGCATAAAAACCAAATTACGTCCGATCCAAATTCAAATGTACAACCCTCGGGCCCTTATACGAAATCAACCGATTGAAAGAGGAAATTTTTATTAATTTTCATGAACATCGACAGCGGCGGCCTGAGCAAGAGGATTGCTGGTACCTGTCTCCTCTGCGTCCGAATCGGAATATACATCGGCTATGCTTAGTCTATCAGTTGCTGCAGGATACTTTATAGTTCCCAATTTGAAGTGGGTACAGTCATCCATTCCACAGAAACAGCTCAAAGATTTCATAATAAGCTTTCCCGGTGAATATGTTGTTCCAGTTATTTGGTGAACTTCAAGAGTGCCATTGAATGGGAATAATTTTGATTGATCGGCCAAAATCAGATTATTCATCTCGGATATATCCAAGTCTGTCACTGTATGCACTGTTACGCTAGGATATCTTTACCGAATTACATTGCCAAACTCTTCTAAGTTTGTAATGTCTCCGCCGGTTGCAATGACGTGATCAGCTGTTCTTTTACGAACTGCCCCTATTCCGTCTGGAGCTCCCTTACCATGCCCCGCTTCGTGGTAGTTCCAAGAAAGATGTATCACTCCAGGACACAGCTCAGACATTTTGCATGCTAGCACGAAAAACATCATTTTATTCCGATATTGGGTCACCGGCCCATCACTCAAAAAGTGGATATTTTCGACGGTAGATGGTATCGTGGCTAATACGGGCTTCAAGTGAGCCCATATTGCAGGAACATTGTGGGATAAGTTTGATGATATCGTACAGAAAGAATTTACGGAGTTTTGAAAATAGACTACCACGGTGTGAAGGCTTATTTGCATTCGCGACCCTCCGAAGTGAAATGATTGTATTTCTTCATTATATTTAGTGCAGTAATTTTCCGAAAAGTCCATATCGATGGACTAATTCCATAGGGGCGTAAGCGACAAAAAAATATTTTTTTTGCGCGTATGCCCAAAAGAGTCTCCATTGCATGAAAAAGATTTTGGCACTATAAAAACGAATTTTTTTTTTTTTGCCGCTTACGCCCGTTTGGCATTAGTCCATCGATATGTATAAGGACATCTGTCTCTGCGAGGGATGATTTTAATGCCTTTATTGAATTATGTTGATGAACTATATTTAATTCGTGATTGAAAAACTTTACGAGATCATTCTCTAATTTAAAAATAAGATCACGAGGCAATGTCTCGAAAAATTGCTTCTTCTGTTTGACTACATTCCGGACTTTTTTGGTTTTGTGATCAATAAAACTTTCCTCCGACGATATCCATTGTTTGTAAGACATTTCTTTTGTATTGTCGAATTCTTCAAATGGCAGAGTTTTTTTGCAGCAAACTTTACAGACTCTCATTAAGCATTCTTCGTTATATCTGTCGCAGCACAAAGAGAGCATCATACTTTGATAAGTCGGAATATTCAATATTCTCGCTTGACGAAAACCATCCAATATCAACTGGATATTACTGTGCAGGATACACAAACATGTGTCGCGATCCGTGACTTTCGGAGGCACGATCCAAAATGGGCGGAATCGACAAAACAGCGAATAACTGATAATACCTATAGAGTTCAAAAATATTCTGTGCAAATTTTTTAGCGTGTCCGAAAGATAACGCTTTTGCTTCTTAATTTTATTCCTGGCAACAAATTCTTTTTCCCCCGCACACAATCTACTATTCTTGTCATCCTCCAAAAAAGTTTCCACTATCTTTTCAGAGCATTGAGGGTTCCCTGAACGCGTTCTCCTTTTTTGAGTGAATCCCAAAATTTTTTGTAAGTTACTATTCTATTTTTAGTTCTCCATAAGTTATTTTTTTTAACTACCCCTCCTAAAAGTATCTTATTGCCCAATTTTTTGTCACGGTGGGATTTCAAATTTGAGTAATTTTCAACGATTTGCTCTTCAAGTACTTGACCAAAGAATGCTTTCTCGACTACTTCTTTTCGTGTTTTTGGATTTTCAGCTAATTTCGAAAGCCTAGTCCTTGGTGAAGATGATTTCTTTGCTTTTTGTAGGCGCGCATTTCTTCTTCTATAGGCATTTAATTTCATCTTCGGTTTCGATATCACTGCATCTTTCTTCTTAATTTCTTTATTACGTTTTTTTCGTTGCCTTAAAGCTCGCTGTTTTGCTTCAACTGCTCTGGGTGTTAAATTCTGTTCTAATTGTTGCAAGGGCCTACGATCCATAGCCATTTCATCGCTAGAACTTGGCGGAGTGGTTTCTCTTATAAAAGCATTTGTTCTCTTTTGTGCTGTCTGTTTCGCGTAATATGCCGCTGAATGAGCCCTCCACTTTTTGCGAGTTTTCCTCTGTTGCCGAGGTGTCATTTCGGCAACATTTTTTCTAGCTCCTTGTTCTTTCTTTTTTAAATATTTCAATTTCTCTTTTTCTTTCTGTTCAGCTAATTTAACTGGATCAGCTTTTATTTTTTGGTAACGAGCCCTCTCAGCATCTCTCTTTCTCTCCAATATTTCTTGTCTGGTTATTTTTTTTTTATTCTTCGGTGGCATTTTATTATTGCGATGGCTGAAAATAATACAAAAATACCGTGTAACGAAGTACCTTCACTAGTGAACATGCCTAGATTACAACCGAGACATGCCACTTTTGACACAAGTACAATCGGTACACATACATATCAGGCCCCTGGTCAGTTTCTCAGTCCCCTGTCACAACATTTTACAGGGGACTGAGACCAGGGGACTGAGAATTTCCATGTTAGACGTGAAAGAACTCTCAAATGAATTACTATTTAATTTTGATCAAATGGTAAAAGGTTGGAGGCCGAACCTACATTTACGGTACATTAAATGAAATTTGATAAAAATTCGATAGAATAATCCTTCGACTAGATTCTGTCATTTTTCTCATTCAATTTCTGACTTAGATGACTTAGAATCGTTTGAAAAATGCTATTTATAACCAATTAGGCAACTTTAACAATTTTTTCCTTGAAAACTAGACGTGCTATCGAAATTCCACAAACACCGTTCGATTCAACGGGACAAAATCTATCGACTGGCGTAAGTTTCATTTCTGGCCCTAAACTTGACCTGAATTTGTAGAACTGTGTTATTAGCCGAATTCATGTTTATTGTTTATACCAATGAAAGTTAGATTTGATACTATCGGAAATATCCTTTTATCATTGTTTCCTGTCTCAGTTGTCCTTATCTACCATTTTTCATTCGAAATTCCTGATTTCTATGTTTGTTTCTTTCCACATTGGTCAGGGAAGAAAGAGATTTTCAGTCAGGGAAGTCAGGGAATTTTTTTCCAAGGTTTTTGTGGCCACCCTGGTTCACCTACGCTCTTCTATACCATAATTTTACAAGAGATAATACCACTTGCTTACTTGGAACGAATTCTGAGGCAGCCTGTATATTCTCATGGCAGTTGCCCTTACGGAAAAAAAATACTGAGAGCTCAGTACTTAGTACACAAATCTCACTACTAAGTACACGAATTTTCAGTACTTAGTACAGAGAACTAGTAGTACTTAATACAGGGGTACTAGTACTAAGTGCAGAGTACTAGTACCAAGTGTAGACTACTAGTAGTACTTAGTGCAAGACTACTAGTACTTAGTACAGGGAACTAGTAGTACTTAGTACACGAGTACTAGTACGGATTTAAAGAATACTAGTACCGAGTACGAGAGTACTAGTACTAAGTTGAAGAGTACTATTACTAAGTACAAGTGCACTACAGTACTCATTACTGTGGCACTTTGACCTATCAGTACAAGAGTACCAGTACTATAAGTACACAAGTATTAACTGTGATTAATACCGCAGTACTATTACTTGAAATAATACTGTAGTACTAGTACTCGAACCAATACTGCAGTACTAATACTCGAACCAATACTGCACTACTAGTACTCGAATTAATACTCCAGTACTCGTACTCGAACCAATACTGCAGTTCTCGAACTAGTACTGCAGCACTCGAACTAGTACTGCCGCATTCCTTACGGAAAAAAAATACTGAGAGTACTGCCAAACTACTGCTGTACTTATTACTGAATTACTTACTGAATTAATACTACTGCTGTACTACAGTGATAGTCCAAATACTATTATATTGCAGCCCTTACGGAAAAAAAATACTGAAAGTACTGCCAGTACAGCAGTACTTGAAGTACTGCCAAAGTACTGCTGTACTTATTTCGCGAGTACACACAGTACTCATAGTACTTCAAGTACAAAAATTACTGAGAAGGGATATATAAGTAGGTGGCAAGTACTAGTGTAGTATGACTGAAGTATTACTTCAAGTTCTAGCCCTTCGGTATTAGTCCAATGAGTACTAGCTAAAACCGTACAGTACAGTATATGAAGTCCACGTACTGCAATATAATAGTATTTGGACTATCACTGTAGTACAGCAGTAGTATTAATTCTGAACTTGGACTAATGCGGCAGTACTAGTTCGAGTGCTGCAGTACTAGTTCGAGTGCTGCAGTACTAGTTCGAGAACTGCAGTATTGGTTCGAGTACGAGTACTGGAGTATTAATTCGAGTACTAGTAGTGCAGCATTGGTTCGAGTATTAGTACTGCAGTATTGGTTCGAGTACTAGTACTGCAGTATTGGTTCGAGTACTAGTACTGTAGGATTGGTTCGAGTACGAGTACTGGAGTATTGGTTCGAGTACTAGTACTGCAGTATTATTTCAAGTAATAGTATTGCGGTATTAATCACAGTTAATACTTGTGTACTTATAGTACTGGTACTCTTGTACTGATAGGTCAAAGTGCCACAGTACTGAGTACTGTATTGTACTTGTACTTAGTAATAGTACTCTTCAACTTAGTACTAGTACTCTCGTACTCGGTACTAGTATTCTTTAAATCCGTACTAGTACTCATGTACTAAGTACTACTAGTTCCCTTTACTAAGTACTAGTAGTCTTGCACTAAGTACTACTAGTAGTCTACACTTGGTACTAGTACTCTGCACTTAGTACTAGTACCCCTGTATTAAGTACTACTAGTTCTCTGTACTCAGTACTGTAGTGTTAGTACTAAGTACTGAAAATTCGTGTACTTAGTAGTGAGATTTGTGTACTAAGTACTGAGCTCTCAGTATTTTTTTTCCGTAAGGGAGTACGTGGACTTCATATAGTGTACTGTACGGTTTTAGCTAGTACTTATTGGACTAATACCGAAGGGCTAGAACTTAAAGTAATACTTCAGTCATACTACACTAGTACTTGCCACCTACTTATATATCCCTTCTCAGTAATTTTTGTACTTGAAGTACTATGAGTACTGTGTGTACTCGCGAAATAAGTACAGCAGTACTTTAGCAGTACTTCAAGTACTGCTGTACTGGCAGTACTTTCAGTATTTTTTTTTCCGTAAGGGTGACCTGTCTAGTTTTATACCCTCGTCCCTAAATGCTCCCTGGGCACTTATTTTATGCTGATTATTCGTATTTAATGCTGTCACGTGCGTACTATGCATGACTTTTGGGACTCAATGTATACATCTTTCAACATTTTTTGCTGTATAGAAGAGACTTTGGTAAATGCCTTGCGGGATGTGCTTCTGAAAATGGAAGACAGAATTGTCAAGAGAGTCGATGGGGCAAAACGAAGTATCCAATATAATTTGAATGCGAAAATGGATCAATTAAAAACTATGGCGGCATTTCATCAACCTCTAAGAAGCAGAAATATCGCAGCAGACCGCGAAACATTGGGAACCGCGTTTCCCTTGAAAACTTTAGAGGACTTTCTACTATTCGAGACCGCTTTGGAGGATGAAGAGAAGAAAAAAGCTCTAGTAAATCAAATCATAAGATACAGATTTTTATATATTCCATAGAAACTTGGTATCAACGATTGTTCATGTGCCTCGTGTAAATTGCCTACATAGTTTAATAATCTGTCATGCCCTTGATCAACACGTCTAATACTATAATAAAGTATTGGTCGAAGCATCAAATTTCTACTTCAAGAAGTTTTTCAAATTTGACAACTTATCAACAATACAATTGTACATATAGTGCGATTCTGTGGAAAATCATGCGCTTAAAGATAGGCTACCGGGAAACGCTGAATTGAGCAGATTAAACATCGACGATTGGTTTTTATTTCCCACGAGATGAATTAAACCCAATCGTCGCTGTATTATCCTCTCAATTCAGGCGTTTCCCGTAAGCCTACCTCTTGGGCGTGTGATTTTCCACAAAATCGCACTGTATAAGCAGAGACTCACGGTCACAGTTCAGCTTTTCTAATTTCAGTAGTTATAATGTTTCCTTGTTTTACTAATACTCATTACTTCATGATATCTAAATTATTGAATTTTATACACATGAAGCATTCCACGCCAACTCAACTAATGATTTACCCTCCTCATATTTTATCTGTTTCATAATTTTTTATCTGTTTGTCCCCAATCTCAAAAGCATTATTCACGCATCTGGACAAGTCTAAACAGATCGGCATTTTTCAAAATTCTGAAAAACTTTAAAATCCCTTGTTGTGGAAACAATTTTCCTTATATTTTTGTTTCATAAAGAAGAATTTTCATTCGATGAACGTGGTTTTAACGCAGGGTGTCTACTACCTGGAAATCCTTGAATTCTCAGGCAATTTTTCTGCTCAGAGAAAATCCTGGAAATCTCAGGGAATTTTTCAGTATGTATTGTACAATTAATTTGAGTCCTTTCGAAATACTTATTGGAATGCTATCCCTTACGGAAAAAAAATAATGAAAGTACTGCCAGTACAGCAGTACTTGAAGTACTGCCAAAGTACTGCCAGTACAGCAGTACTTGAAGTACACTCGTTCGCCACAGTTACGAGCAGCTCGGGACCGCCGAGTGCCGCTCTTACGAGCGCGACAGGGGCTCCCCACTCTCAGGACTGTCGTTGAATGTGTGCGCGTGTTCGTGAATGTTGTTGCGCACAATTATGCGCGAGCGACGAAACATGCGGTCGTGTGAGTGCTCTGTGCTCTGTGCGGTTAGTAAGTGGGGGTAAAGAGAAGGTGATTTAGCTCGTAGCTGCGGCACGATGCGTGCTCGTAACTGTGGCAGCTCGTAACTGCGGCGCTCGTAACTGCGGCGAACAAGTGTACTGCCAAAGTACTGCTGTACTTATTTCGCGAGTACACACAGTACTCATAGTACTTCAAGTACAAAAATTACTGAGAAGGGATATATAAGTAGGTGGCAAGTACTAGTGTAGTATGACTGAAGTATTACTTTAAGTTCTAGCCCTTCGGTATTAGTCCAATAAGTACTAGCTAAAACCGTACAGTACAGTATATGAAGTCCACGTACTGCAATATAATAGTATTTGGACTATCACTGTAGTACAGCAGTAGTATTAATTCTGAACTTGGACTAATGCGGCAGTACTAGTTCGAGTGCTGCAGTAGAGTCATGTGGGGCAAGAGTGCGCATTTTTTCTTTGAATTGTTATAAAATTGAAAATTTCAAGTGAAATGAAATGTAACAAAAACATTAATTTTAAGCCTTGATTAATTGAAAATTTCCGCAAATCTAAATTGGATTTGCTTTCTTGTGATTCTGGAAAAAAAATAAAAAAAAAACCTTGTCAAATGCGTACACTTACCCCAATATAGGGGTAAGTGTGCGCAGTAGTCCGGGTAAGTGTACGCAGTCGTAGTAACTCAATTTTTAGTTTATTTAAATATAGTTTAACTATATTTATTATATAAATATTATCATGTATTCATATATATTCATTTTTTTATACTATATACATTAGGGTGGTTCTTAAATACGAACTTGAGGAGTGAAGCATGGCAACTATCAGACAAAAAATCAAAAAAAATTGTCCCAAAATATTAGATTTTTAGAAAAATTCTAACACGTGCCTAAATAGGCCTGAAGTTTTTCCGTTTAAATAATTATAAAAAATCGGGTTTTCTGGGGAATGACATACTGAACAGAGTCGGGAGGATAAATTACACTCATTTTTGAGAAAGTATTTTGCCATTTTTTTTATTGCTTTGCAGACAAAAAAAAATCCCCCACCTTTCTTACAGGCATACTTCTTAATGAAGTGGCGTCCCAGTCTAACATTTCTATTGTCAATCAGCTGCTATCGAGCTTACCACGTACAGATACTGTGAATTTTCGTTTTCGTATACCAAGAAATCCGACAGTTGTTTTGTAATGAATTATTAATTATAAGTTTGAATAATATGCGGAAAAAAAACCTTGACACTACTCATCGTGAAAAATTCATGTCATTTAGAATTACAGTGTGATTTCCACAAGTACCTAACCTCAAAGATACGGGTTTTGTAAGCGATGTAGATAATCTGACCATTCAGTGTTCCTAAATTCAATTTTATCATCAAAAACTTGACGATGTCTTCTTCTTTGCAATTGCAACAGAATATTTTTTTGATCGGTGATGTTGATGCGCAAATATCTGGAAACAAACTTCCATCAAATATGCAAGTTTTCAAAACTTTGTTCTTCAATATGCGAATTTTGAAATTATCACTGCCGAAAAGTGCATCGTTAGTGGTGCAAGAAGTCTCTGTATTTTGGGAAAAAGCTCGAATACCAACAAGAGCGACGCATCACTGTGTCCAACAATTAATAAATATGTATGACAAATGGAGAAATCTGCAGAAGAATGCCGGTAAAGATTCCAACACTGAAAAGGAGATAGCATTTTCTTCAGAGCTGAAACAACTGTTCGACATTGCACATCAAGATGCGATGAATCGAATCGACGACCGTGGACAAACTTTTCTATCAAATCAACGAACGGATGAACGGAGTGGATACATCGCTGATGTTGAGACACCATACGATATAGAAGAAAATTCTCGACTACAAAGGGAAGCAATTGAAAGAGAACGATTGCAGAAACAAAAACAACGGGAAGTGAATCAAGGTATATGAATTTGATCCATGAAATCATAATGAAATAAAATAAATTATATTGAATCATTATTCAGTTCATGATTGATGAGCTTCTTTCTTGGCATGATTTTTTCGATGATTAAATTTCTAACACCTGATCTATGTAACTTAGGGTGGTCCTTATTTGGGGGTCGGTGGAATTTCTGCAATTCTGAGCTGCAATTTTGAGGGAATTTCTTTTTAATTATTTCGAATCTTTCGAGGGGGCGGAACGGTCAAAATTCTACCGACCGTCAAATAAGGACCACCCTAATATAACTACTTGAATGCTTTGTTCCAGGTGAATTTATGCAATGGGAATCAAGCCGCTCTGATTTGAGTTTGAGTCAGCCAACCGCTGGTTCTAGTTTCCACCCCGATGAATATACAAGTTGGTCATCACAAAACAAGGGTCGGGGCACAATAAACTTCATGACTGAAAAAGTAGCAGTAGCATTAGACAAGTGCAAAGTGACTGACAGAAATGCCGTTCATTTGATCATTGCTATAGCACAAGCTTTGAATCACGATGTATCGTGTCTGGTTATCAACAGATCATCAATTCGGAATAGCAGGAGGAAATTTCGGGAAGAAAAAGCTAGGAGCATCAAAGAAATATTCAAGGCAACTAGATTGGATTCTATTGTTCTTCATTGGGATGGGAAATTGATGCCGAATTTGCCAAAACATGTGACCGCTGAGAGGTTACCGGTTGTCATCAGCAATGGGATGGATACCGAACAGATCTTGGGTATACCTGAGCTCGAAAATGGTGGAGGATTGACTCAAGCATCAGCTATCTTTGAATTACTCGTCGATTGGAATCTTTGTGACAAAATAAAAGCTCTCTGCTGCGATACGACAAACTCTAACCTAGGGTCACGAGGTGGCGCGGCGGTTCTATTGGAGCACTTGCTAGAGCGAGAACTTTTATACTTTCCTTGCCGACATCACATCTTCGAGCTGGTTTTAAAAGGCACTTTCATGAAAAAAATTCCAGGTATGAGTGGTCCAGATGTGCCTCTATTCAAGAGATTTCAGAAATCTTGGAAAACTATTAACCAAAACAATTACAAAATTGGGATGGAGGACAATGAGCTAAAACCAGTATTGACAGATTATGCCCAATCCATTCATTCTTTCATTGAAAAGATAAAGACGAATCAACAGCCAAGAGACGATTATGAAGAGTTTCTGAATTTAGTTCAAATATTTATTGGAAAAGTTTCCGCTGAACAAGTGAAATTTCGATATCCCGGTGCATACCACCATGCTCGCTGGATGGCAAAAGCCATTTATTGCTTGAAAATATATTTGTTTCGCGAAGAATTCGAATTGAAAGCAAAAGAAGAAAGGGATCTTGCAAAGGTATGCCTTTTCGTCGTCACAATTTATATGCAAGCGTGGTTTACGTCTCCTCTCGCTCCGCAAGCCCCAAATCACGACCTCCAATTCCTAAAACAAATCATCAACTATCGATCGATTGATAGCGAAATTTCCACAGCAGCCTTTGACAAAATTAAAAATCACCTATGGTATCTCAATCCACGAACAGCAGCAATGGCGTTTTTCGACGAAGGATTGTCTGTCGAAATCAAGAGGAAAATGGTAGCGAAGCTGGTCGTTATCGACGATTTGAATGAAATCAACTTCAGAAAGTTTCAGAGTGGACTTGTAAATGTCGATGATTTACTTGATAAAGAGATGGACTTTTTCGTTAACTCTAGCTCGTTAGAATTTTTCGAACGATTCGGCATTGACAGAGGATTTTTGGAAGTAGATCCTTCCATGTGGTCTAAGAATGCGAATTTTCAAAAAGGATTAGCTATCGTCAAAGATCTCAGAGTAGTCAATGACACGGCGGAAAGAGCCGTGAATTTAGTTCAAAACTACAACAATCTTATGACGACCGACGAAGATCAGAAATTGTATATGCTGCAAGTGATAAAAGAATATTCCAAACAATTTCCAAATTCATCGAAGGGAACTGTTACAATGGATTTCCAGTAAACAGTAGTTACCTCATGAAATAAGTCTATGTTTTTAAAACTTATTGGCATTTTGATGAATAAACTTACAGACCTGTATGGACTGAAAATATTGTTCTTCTTTCTCATATTCCTGAAAATGTACTGATCCGAAAAAGGCGTTGGAATTCCCTTCCAACTCTGTTTAGTATGTTATCCCCTAGAAAACCCGATCTTTTATAATTATTTAAACGGAAAAACTTCAGACCTTTATAGGCACGTGTTAGAATTTTTCTAAAAATCTAATATTTGGGGACAATTTTTTTTGATTTTTTGTCTGAAAGTTGCCATGCTTCACTCCTCAAGTTGGTATTTAAGAACCACCCTAATATACATGGATATTTCATATATATTATTCATCTATATTCATATCTTTATTGCTTTAATTCATCACTATTTTTAAAATCTAAAAAAATTAATATGATGTTAACTTAAACTAACGATAGCAATTGCAAGATATTCCAAGAGCTACATTGAATCCAATCCTCTATAGATGGATCCACGTATGCAAAGTACGCATGCAAATATGCGCACTCTTACCCAACATGCTTATGCGCACACTTACCCCAAACTATCCGAATGGAATTGACTTGAAATTGCTCATTATTGCGTCATTAGATAAAGCTTTGAAATGTTACACAACAAAATAGATAAAATAATGTGCATAATCGCATATAATAAGTAATAAATACCGCAGCAGAAGTACAAAAGTTTTTAAATTGAAAATGAAAAAATATCATAAGATTTTTAACAAAAAATTTCAATGACCTATATTGACAAAACTACGCAAGCACGCCAGACAAGATTCGAGTATTTTGTCCCACGTCGAAGTAAGTACTAGAGATAGTTGATTTTGGTTCTCTAATTTTTACAGTTTCCGAAATAATGAGTCTGCGCACTCTTACCCGCTGCGCGCACTTGCCCCACATGACTCTACTAGTTCGAGAACTGCAGTATTGGTTCGAGTACGAGTACTGGAGTATTAATTCGAGTACTAGTAGTGCAGTATTGGTTCGAGTATTAGTACTGCAGTATTGGTTCGAGTACTAGTACTGCAGTATAGGTTCGAGTACTAGTACTGCGGTATTAATCACGGGTAATACTTGTGTACTTATAGTACTGGTACTCTTGTACTGATAGGTCAAAGTGCCACAGTACTGAGTACTGTAGTGCACTTGTACTTAGTAATAGTACTCTTCAACTTAGTACTAGTACTCTCGTACTCGGTACTAGTATTCTTTAAATCCGTACTAGTACTCGTGTACTAAGTACTACTAGTTCCCTGTACTAAGTACTAGTAGTCTTGCACTAAGTACTACTAGTAGTCTACACTTGGTACTAGTACTCTGCACTTAGTACTAGTACCCCTGTGACGGACGGTGTGGGTAGAGTGGTTAATGATCCGAACGGTTCTATTGACAAGCGAGGACCTGTCGACTATTAGGATACCCGTCACATGCGCGAAAATAATAAAATTAAAAGAAAAGATCTATCTCGGGATAGACCGGTAAATAGGATCGTTGCCGCCTAGTCCTATACAGGGCTCAATTGAAATGTTTAAACTATGGTTGAGGCTAATGAATATTAAGATGATTAAGATAATAAAATAAAAGGTGATTCGATGATTATGAGAATTAACTGGTAAAAACGATAATATATTCTTGAATGATTTAAGAAACTTGGCAATATGGTTCAAGCGACTGACATTGGAATGTCACCTGACCAGATGAATAAAATAACAAATGATAAAATGGTTGAATAATGTATGGTCACCGACGTGGGGATCGTGAAGGCTTGTTACTATGTTAAAGAATTATTATTGGTGAAAATGAAATAATAAAGAAATGGAAAAAGCCTGTTCGCGATTCGCACGCTGAGACAATGAAAATGTTATAATGAATTGATTATGAAAATGGAACTCTCTATGAAGAAGCTTCACTATCTCTCTCTCTTTAGTAATAATACTGAATCGTATTCGATAATAAAAAGAAATCATGTATGGCTTTTATAACATAAAATACATATGAGCCGTTCTCTAGAAAAACGGCTTAAGTCGATTTAGGTCGTTTTTTAAATTTATGAACTATTGCATTGTTTCACGTCTCTATTATGTGTTTGTGAAGTTTCAAGCAATTTAAACAAATGGATGAGGTTACAAAGTCAGCTAGAAGCCAGTCCGCGGCGACCCGAGCGCGCGCGGTATTTACGGCGTATTCCTACAGTTCGCTCACGTGGCTCCGAAACGTCTACAAAGCTCATTCATTTTTTGAGTACTCGCTAGTTTTCAGATTTTTCTCTGTAAGTTACACATAATGGACAGCTCGACGACAACTACCACAACGACAAGTAGCTTTGAGAATCTTGGAAGAAAAAGAAAATCACGACGAAACAAGTGGGAAGAAAATATAAGAAAACGAAGGCGTGACGGAGGCAGAGGTTATATTTCGAAGGCTGGCCGGGAAACGTCTCGGAAAAAATTCCGATATAATAATAAATGCTGTAACAGTAGCTGTTTCTCAGAATTTGATCGAGAAGAACAAAAAATAATCTTCAAAAACTTTTGGAGTCTAGAAGACAAAGAGAGACAAGATACTTTTCTACTCGGCTGTGTGCATAGCCAAAATATAAAATATGCAAAATCAAATCCCAAAACTAAAAGTAGGCAGTATTCTTGGAAGTATACGCTAAAACGGAATAATTTGGATAAACCAGTTTGTAAACAGTTTCTTACAACTCTGCTGCAAATCACCGAAAGAAGAATGAAAACTGTCCTACAATTCAGTAAAAAAGGTACGTCCCGTCACCGTACATAAACATAAAAGTTTTATAGTGTTGGATGTTTAATAAAAACGTGTTTCTTCTGATTCAATTATTGTGATTTTAGGCACTCTCGTCGCTGTAGAAAATCGAGGTAAACACTCGAATATTGCAAAAATAAAAAAAGATGTTTGGGATTTGGCAAAAGAACATTGGTTGTCTATACCGCATAAAAAATCGCACTATAAAGGCGAAACAACCGAAAGAAAATTTTCTATAAACACAACTCTCACTGTTAAACAGTTACATTTATTATTTTTGGAATATTGCAAGGATAAAACAGGAGTGCAGCCAAAACTGAGTTATAAGACGTACCATAAATTCTTCCGAGAAAACAGCGAATTTTCTATCCAACAACTCAAAGCTGATGTTTGTGATTATTAGATTAGATTAGATTCACTTTATTTATGCCATAGCCCATTTCTAGGCCGAAAGGCAAGAACAAAAACAAAGTACATAAAGAAAATAGAAAACGTGGAGGAACATAGTAGCAATAGTAGTAATCGAGCCAGATACTCAAACAATGAAAAGAACAGAGTAGAAACAAAGAATAACAAAATAAAATAGTAGTAATAGAGCCAGATACTCAAACAATGAAAAGAACAGAATAGAAACAAAAAAATAAAAAGTAAAATAAAATAAATGATATATCTTGTTAGCAATATAAATTAGGCTACATGTAAATTAGGGTATAGATTCTAAGTTAAGGCAGTAACACAATTTAAGTATAGATTTAGATTTAAACCATAGCAATCCCTGCATTCTCAGCTGCTTTTAGGTGCTCAATAAACCGGAGCTTAAAAACCCCAGGTGACGATGCTGTTGTGATGGAGCTCGGTAACCCATTCCAAACCTTCGCGGCAAGTACCGAAAAGGAGTTTTGGTACGCTGAAGTTCTGCACAGAGGAATGAAGAGAGGGTCAACTGATAGGGCATCTGCATACCTCTGGGAGCGACGAACGGACGGGTCGACATTAATGAAAAGCTCACGCAGGTAGGATGGAGATGACGAGAGCAATACTCGGTAGGTGACGGAAGAAAGGAGGAAAAGGCGTCTATCGCACACAGTCAGCCACCCAAGCTTACGACGAAAAGGCGTGATATGCTCATCCCTCCTCAAGTTAAAGACAAACCTGATACCACAGTTTACCAGCCGCTGAAGCTTGGAGTTAAGATAGTCAGGCAGACCGTGATAGACTACGCAGCAATAGTCAATGTGCGGCTGGATTAACGCAGAAACCAGCATTGTCTTAACTCGAGGAGAGAGGAAAGAACCCCGAAACTTAAGTCTATGTAAAGTGGCATAAACCCTCCTTGACACCTGAGCAACATGAGCATTCCAACTGAGATCCGCGGAAAGATGCACACCAAGATTGCGGACCGAGGTGACATACGGCACAGCAGAACCATTGATGACTATAGGTGCCACACCATCAAGCCAAAGCCGCTTTAAGCTTGAAGAGCTCCCGAGGACCATTGCCTTTGTTTTAAGAACATTTAATTTCAGACCGTTCTCATTCGCCCAGTCGGCTACCGCTTGTGCATCACTATTAAGCCTGGCGACCGCAGAGGCTATGTCAGCTGGTAATACACTCACATAGATCTGAAGATCATCCGCGAACAAAGCATGATTTGCATGACTCAATACATTCTTTACATCATTAATGAAGATGAGAAACAAGAGCGGACCGAGCACAGACCCCTGCGGTACCCCCGAGAAAGAATTTAAATAATCTGAGTGATTCCCAGAAAGATCAAGGACAGCTTGAGATCTGCGAGATAGGTAGGAGTGAAACCACTTAATCACATCATTTGCAAATCCAACGCTCTTCAGCTTAGTTAGGAGTAAAGAGTGACGGATGCTGTCGAAAGCTTTGCTGAGGTCGAATAACATCAGAATGGTGACACAACGATCATCAATAGCCTTCCGCACGTCATCCACCACTCTGAGCAACACCGATTGTGTACTATGTCCCTTTCGAAAACCGGCCTGCATAGGGTCAAGAATATTATTTCCCTCAATATACATAGTCATTTGGTCGGCAACAACTTTCTCCAGTACCTTTGACAAGTGAGGCAAATTAGCAACTGGCCTAGTATCATTGACAGATTTTGGGGGGCTAGATTTGCTCAGCGGAACTATGTATGCCCTCTTCCAGATCTCCGGGAAGGTAGATGTGGCCAGAGATGAGTTAATCAGAGACGTGAGCTGCTGTGCAAACAGAGCTAAGACATCCTTAAGATAGAATAGCTGGACGCCATCCGGACTCCTACCCCGCGACTTAGATACGTAGGGGCCAATGAGAGACATGACTTGATCCATACGTACTACAGAGAAAGAAAAGCGCGTTTCAGCCACCTCCCGATCACTCAGCAAGATTTCAAGCTCATCTTCCGAACAAGGAGGATGAGCACAGGTAATAGATACATAAAAGGTGTTTAACTCATGAGCAGTAAAGAGATTGAGAGGTGAAGCTGAGGCAACACTGGTCAGCCCCAAGCGTCTAAGTTCACCCCAAACACTAGCAACATCGGGAGCAGCGCTCAAGCGGTCCTTGATATAGTCATTCTTGGCACATTTGATCTCATTTTTGATTGATTTTCGCAGATCACGATACTGCTCATGAATGACCACAGACCTCAGCCTTTTGGCTGTCTTGTAGAGCCTGTTTCGCACCTTAATGCGTTCCCTAATAGAGTGTGTGATCCAGGGGGCAGAAGGCCCTCTCACTTCGCGAGTTACCAGTGGTGCATGGGTGTCAAGGGTAAACAACAAAATCCTACATAAAGAAACTGCATATGAGTTGACATCCGCAACGGAAACGGACTCCAGGGTAGACATGGCTTCAGCTAGGGAATTTCCGAGAGCAACAAAATCGCAGTTTTTGAAGTCGCGGAAATGCTTTAAACTCTTTACCCCATCTGGAACCGGAAGATCATAAACAAACTCGATCATATCATGGCCAGCAATAAATGGAGTGGCCGATTTACTGAAACTAAGCATCTTATTCTGCGAGTCAACAATTGCCACATCCAACCAAGAGTCCGATTCAGCCGTGTGATGTGTATCGCCATGCGGAACTAGAAATAATGACATCGAAAAGATAATATCTTTTAGGTATTTGGCCTCGAAACTGTCACTACTAAGATTGCAATTCAGATCACCAGTAATGATAACATTTGAATAGTTATGAACAAAAAGAGACAGCTTATCCAGAAACTCACCAAGTAAAGCAGCTTTAGGCCGCCGATAAATGGTTGAAAAAAGCACCTTTCCTCGATTTGACGTTAACTCCATGATTAAAAACTCCGGGGAATTAGCAAACAGAGAGGGAGACGCATTGAGAACTTTACACTTGAGAGAATTATGAACATAACATGCCACGCCACCCCCTCGTCTACCAACCCTATCATTTCGGAACAGACAGTAGTTATGGATATGAACCAGGTCATCTGCAATGCGCTCATGGAGCCACGATTCGGAGATCGAGATGATATGGTATGCGCTATTGGAAAAACAAGACCTTATCTGATCAATATGCCCAAGAAGCGAGTTTGCATTGAGATGTGAGACTTTCAGATTATTATCATTACTGGTGAGCGAACAACAGTGAGCAGCCGAGGTAACAGGTCTGCCCGGAAAATCTACACACCCATCTAGGGACACACATGATGGTCAGATTGATGACAACGACGATGAAGGACGGGAGATCTGTGAGTCATCTGGATGGCTGCCTCCAGGATTAGCAGGTTCAGTCTCATTCCTAGGCACAGGGCGAAATTTGCAGAAATCCGCTTCTGAGGTGATTTTGATCAGATTCGACGCAGCATCCCGTTTAGCTAGAATCTCCCCATTTCTAGTCCAGACATAGCTGAAACCCGCCTTTTTAGCAATTGCCCTGGTTTTCGTGAGAAGCTTGGCAGTAGCCGGGGCCAAAAACTCATTTACAAAGACTGGAGAATGCGGATGCTCCCCTCGCAGACCGAGCTCGTCTGCATAGATGGACCCCTTGGCGCGTTTAGCAGTTAAGAGCTGGCTTCGACGTTCGGCCGAAAGGAGATGCACCAAAATTACGCGCGGGCGATCCACGTTAGCTGCACTACGCATTCGGGTAGCCTCAACAATCTCCGAACGAGACAGGTCGACTGCGAGCAAGGATGCAAGAGAGCAAACAACTGCAGGAAGATTCTCGTCCCTGCATTCCGGAACTCCCACGATTAACAAATCGCGATTTCGCTCAGCAGCGTCAAGCCTTGACGACAAATGCAGGTTTTGAGCAGTAAGACGAGCGATTTCAACAGAATGCTCCTTCTGTGAGCCCTCCACTTCATTAAGGCGCGTTTTAACAAGTCCAGTTTCAGCGCTAAGGACCTTCAATTGGGAACGTAGTTCAGCGAAGTGCTCAGCAGTGGTTCGCGAGAGGACCTCGAGTTTAGAGACAACACTATCAATAAGGCCAGGAAGCCCCGCCAGGCAGTCAACTTTATTGACAAGTTGAAGCGATTGCTCACTAAATTCTGCAATCTTAGCAGGCAGTCCCACCAAGGCCTCGAATTTGCTGCTAAACTCAGCCGATTGCCTAGCGGCGGACTTCACAAGGGCATCAGTGGCACGAGCATTAGCCTGCACAGCTGCTAAAATGCCATCCAAGGAGGATGCTTGCGGGGGAGAGGTGTCACCCAAAGTCCCTGACGCCTTTCCGTCACGACTGTCAGATCCAACCACAGTAGCGGAAGCAGCCCGAACCGAACAGCCCCTGCACCTCATTATTGTTTTCTGACCATCAGAGCACTTAGTAAGCTGGCCACAGCTCGGATGAAAGTATCCACGGCAGACAAAACAAAAAACAGCACTTTTGACCTCTTTCCTGCACCCATTACATGTCTTCGGCTGAGGTTGACTCCTAGGTGCAACATCATCACCGTCCGCCATAATTTAACACCCACTCGTCTGACAGATCACACAGCCTGTCAAGACTACACAGCTGAGATTAAACATCAACTATCAATAACACTAGCAGACGACCACGCAGCGCGAATAGACTATACACAGATCAGGAAGCAGAGAGTCAACAGATCTATTATCAACACTGATTAGAGCCAAATCAGCACACCAAACTGTAAACACCACTACACTGGCAGAACGAGTCCGTACCGAAATCTTAACAGAGAGCCACTCTATACACGAGTGCAAAACTGCAAATAAGACACGATGCACTAAACTAGGCACAAAACCAAAGGCCGGAAAACTCCAACGTCGACCACGCAGTAAGGAATGCACTAATCTGCACTCCAAAGCAGTAAGATCGCACGAAAATCCAGAAAACAGACGGACAAGCCCCGAGACACGTCCAAACGTCAAGATTACCTTACTTGACCATCAAGAGAGAGAGCTAATACAACTATATATTATTGCACAGAGTGTAAAGTAAAACTTTCAGAAGATCCGAATGATCCATGTAAAGATCAATTTCGTATGCATACGATCAGGTTCAAAGAGCACATTAAACTGCGAAACGAATATGTGTCAAAAATTTGTAAGAATGTCGAAAATAAGACCTTAGTATTTGAGTTCGATTATGCGCAAAATCTTGCACTACCGAAACTTAATGTCAATTCACAGTATTATAAACGACAACTTAATTTATATGTTTTTAACGTACACTGTTTTAATGACGAGAAAAGTAAATTTTACTGTTTTTTAGAAAGCGAGGGAGGTAAGAATGCAAACTCTGTGTGTAGTTTCTTGTATGACTCTGTCTCAAAAAATTTGGAAAAAAATCCTAATACGGAAAATATTATTTTTTTATCGGATTCATGCGGAGGTCAAAATAAAAATAAAACTATGATTCGTTTTTGCTCTTGGTTATCTGCTAACTTCAAAAAGACGGTTACTCATCTTTTCCCAATAAGAGGTCATAGTTATTGCCAATGCGATCGAAATTTCGGAAATTATGGGACTATCCTGAAAAAATGCGAAAAAATCGAGACTCCTAATGAATACTTAGCTGTGATGAGGAAGGCAAGAGCTAAGCCGAATCCGTTTGAAGCTGAAATGAGTGCTTACCTGTTAGAAGATTGGGATACTGCCCTAGAACCCCTGTGCTTAAAAACTCCGAAATTGAAGGGAAGTACTTTTACAATTCAAAAGTATGTTAAAATAAGTTTTAAGCCGTCAGGCGTGATTTCGGCGTACAAAGATTATAACGAAAGTGCTCAAAATTTTAAGATTTTCAAGCATAATACCGTAATTTGTAATAAAGCGCAGTTAAATTTAAAAAAACTGCCGCGAATTGGTATCAGGGATGAAAAAAAAAAAGATCTTCTTTCTCTTCTGTGCTATTTTCCAACAGATAACCGACAATTTTATAGCAAACTGTTCGAAAATGGCGAAGTAATCGATGAAAATAGGGAACCGAGCGACGACAGCGATACCAGCGATTAAATATGAATTATGTAACTATGTATTTAATGAAAATATTTGAATAAATGTAGTTGGGATAATGTATAATCGATTTGAAATCAAATTTTTGCAATACAATCACTTTAACCTACGTTACGCATCTTTTTTAAGACTTTTTCAGTCATTCTCCGTTAAAACGGCTTAAGTCATAATTCATTAATACGCTTCAAAATATTGGATTCTAATGTTGAATTTTTTTCGGACGCTTGCAATTCATTATTGGATACTATAACTCTCAAGTGAAACATAATAAACTAGGCTAAAATAAAAATAACCACTTATAAAACACTGTTCAAACTTAAAACGCAATCATCTCAAAACGACACTCTTCGACTTAAGCCGTTCTTCGAGAGAACGGCTCATATAGTTATTGAATCATGTACCTGAAGTTCCGAACGTTCATCTGAACGAAAATTCCGAAATAGTCGAACCACGCTAATTTTTACCTGAAAATTCCGCAAAAATATGAAGCAGATTCTAGAAGCCAACCCCTTATCTTCCGACTTATCGGAAACCACCCCATGACCCACCCCCGAGTCGCGATATTATATACACGAGACTACGAGACTCGGACCACGCCAAATTTCTTGTAAAAATTCAGTAGGAATTATGACTCGAATTTAGCAGTCGATCCCGACTCGAAAGAGTCGTCGGAAACCACCCCATGACCCACCCCCGAGTCGCGATATTATATACACGAGACTACGAGACTCGGACCACGCCAAATCCTTGTGAAAATTCAGTAGGAATTATAACTCGAATTTAGCAGTCGATCCCGATTCGAAAGAGTCGTCGGAAACCACCCCATGTCCCACCCCCGAGTCGCGATATGATATAGACGACACTAGGAGACTCAGACCACGCCAAATTTCTTGTAAAAATTCAGTAGGAATTATCACTCGAATTTAGCAGTCAATCCCGACTCGAAAGAGTCGTCGGAAACCACCCCATGACCCACCCTCGAGTCGCGATATGATATAGACGACATTAGGAGACTCAGACCACGCCAAATTTCTTGTAAAAATTCAGTAGGAATTATCACTCGAATTTAGCAGTCGATCCCGATTCGAAAGAGTCGTCGGAAACCACCCCATGTCCCACCCCCGAGTCGCGATATGATATAGACGACACTAGGAGACTCAGACCACGCCAAATTTCTTGTAAAAATTCAGTAGGAATTATCACTCGAATTTAGCAGTCAATCCCGACTCGAAAGAGTCGTCGGAAACCACCCCATGACCCACCCCCGAGTCGCGATATTATATACACGAGACTACGAGACTACGAGACTCGGACCACGCCAAATCCTTGTGAAAATTCAGTAGGAATTATAACTCGAATTTAGCAGTCGATCCCGATTCGAAAGAGTCGTCGGAAACCACCCCATGTCCCACCCCCGAGTCGCGATATGATATAGACGACACTAGGAGACTCAGACCACGCCAAATTTCTTGTAAAAATTCAGTAGGAATTATAACTCGAATTAAGCAGTCGATCCCGATTCGAAAGAGTCGTCGGAAACCACCCCATGACCCACCCCCGAGTCGCGATATTATACACGAGACTACGAGACTCGGACCACGCCAAATCCTTGTGAAAATTCAGTAAGAATTATAACTCGAATTTAGCATTTTTTTCTATGGTAATTACAGTTAAAAGCGAGAGTAGGGTTGGGGTCACTACTCGGTGGCGAACAAGGAAAAGAACTTGCAATACAATTAGTTAGTTTGTTTATTCGTTTATTTGCATTTTCATTCATTTTTTGATCTGGCTTGCTATTCATACCTATGTACATCGTAAGGCCAGGAGAGCCAAGATATGGCTAGAAGTTCAACGGCAACCTCCTGCTTGTTCTAATTTTAAGTTCAATTTCAATCCTTAGTTTAATTTCCAGAGTTTCTTCAATATACCGTGAAGTTAAGGGGAAACCGAACGATGGCCGGACTATAGTTCGACCAACACCCGCTCGCGTTGCGTACCTGAGCTTTTACTAGCAGTGAGCAGCTCACGTACGCAACGCGAGCGTGTGTTAGTCGAACTATAGTGCGGCCATCGTTCGGTTTCCCCTCAACTTCGCGGTATAAGCCACAAGTCAGGGAGGAAAGAATGAAATGTCAGATTCAAGGGGCATGCATATAATTATAATCAAAACAGCAAAGTGCGAGTAGTATAGAAAAGTAAGCAATGAAGTTATTAAAGCCCCATAATATTATATAATAATAAACCATGTAAGGTTAGTTAGTTGACGGACTTACTAGGAGTCGACCATAACTCCGGGTCACGGATCTTGACCAAACTTATAGGGGTGTTCTTTCGTACCAAAATATGAAGTACCTGATAGATAAAGCTCCGGATTAGGTCTTTATTCCATCAATTTATTAATATATATATATTAAAAATCAGCGTTAAATGGGTTTTCCAAATTGTCCTGGAATAATCTGTTTCTGCTTGACGTCTGGAGTTTCTATACTGCGGTGAATATTTATACATTGAATCCAGTGGTTATTGTACTTCGAATCCCTAAAATTTATCATCTTAGGTATAGAAAATCATTTTATTCTGCGTCTCTTCACATATTGCTTCTCGTTGTTCATCACTCGGACAGTATTCATTTGTTGAATTTGAAGACTTCTTCCACTTGAAAAATGTTGAATATAGTCAGTTTTAATACTCCCACTGGCAGCATACAAATCCTGTAAATTACCACATAATATTAATCTTACCACAGTACTATAGTTCATATTTTGGAAATATACACCTATATACTCAACTAATGAGACGAGGTTAGGTCAGAATAAGTGAGGTTAATTCGTACGATTAGACATCTTCGGGCTACTGCCGAATTTAGAATCGGACTGCTGCAAAAAAGCCTTCCATATTAAGAGTTGGCAAACATTTTTGTTACATATTACTGTCTCGTTCGAATTAATTTTGCACGGCTTACGTAGATCCGACAAGCATAGTGCATACACGGCCCTATACGTTTGACAGATCTTGATCGCACTCGCATTTTGATTAGTCTCAACTGCTTTTCGAGCAGACGACGCTTTTATAGAAGTAGTTTTGCACGAAGGTGTGCGCGACGATCGACGTCAATACGTTAATTCATACAGAAAATCATTAAATCGAACAAATCATAAAACATTTTCGTATTGAAAAATGTTTGCCAACTCTTAATATGGAAGGCTTTTTTGCAGCAGTCCGATTCTAAATTCGGCAGTAGCCCGAAGATGTCTAATCGTACGAATTAACCTCACTTATTCTGACCTAACCTCGTCTCATTAGTTGAGTATATAGGTGTATATTTCCAAAATATGAACTATAGTACTGTGGTAAGATTAATATTATGTGGTAATTTACAGGATTTGTATGCTGCCAGTGGGAGTATTAAAACTGACTATATTCAACATTTTTCAAGTGGAAGAAGTCTTCAAATTCAACAAATGAATACTGTCCGAGTGATGAACAACGAGAAGCAATATGTGAAGAGACGCAGAATAAAATGATTTTCTATACCTAAGATGATAAATTTTAGGGATTCGAAGTACAATAACCACTGGATTCAATGTATAAATATTCACCGCAGTATAGAAACTCCAGACGTCAAGCAGAAACAGATTATTCCAGGACAATTTGGAAAACCCATTTAACGCTGATTTTTAATATATATATATTAATAAATTTATGGAATAAAGACCTAATCCGGAGCTTTATCTATCAGGTACTTCATATTTTGGTACGAAAGAACACCCCTATAAGTTTGGTCAAGATCCGTGACCCGGAGTTATGGTCGACTCCTAGTTAGTCCTAACTGAAGAATGAGTGATGATGAAAGACGGGAGAAAATAACAATCACTAGAATTCTGGGCCTAACATTAAATGAACAGACTCAGGTACAAAATTGTAAGGGGAGGGTGGTGCAAAATGGAACAGTAAAATAAAAAATGGTTGATTAAAAAACTTAAAACTCAATGACAAAGAACTTTAAAATCAAAATAAAATAGCAGGGGTCCATTTTGTTCCACCCTCCCCATAAATAAAACCCTGCATATGAAATTGTAGGCATCGACCTGTAACATATTCACCTCCACAATAACATTATATCAACATTTTTTCCGGACGAATCTTTTGCATAGTCGACAAGTATAAATGTTGGAATATTGTTTCATATCTTTTTTTTCCACGCCCGCTGTGGTAATCTTGTTACAGTTCGTCAGACTTTCTTTTTCTTCGTCTTCTGTGTCCAAACTATTTAGGTGAATACATTTTGTATGTAACAGACGTTGACATCTGGTGCACATAATTTCATTTTCATTGATGAGAAATTCGTCGAAGCATTGAACGCATTTATTTCTAATATTCTCAGAATTCAAAATCAAAGTTTCTACAACCTTTCTTCGATACTCCGTTGGCACAAGATCAATATCATAGCAGATTTTCTGACCTATGCATTGAATGTAGTGAATAACAAATATTCCGCAATTGGACCCATCGTTATGATCTTGATACGGCCGATTTTTTTCTACTTTTAATTTCCAATTTTTTTTCCGTAATGCGTACAAACTGGACTCCTTGTTACATTCGTTCAAGTATTTCTTGAACGCCTTCATTACTCGTTCCGTATCGCTACTTTTCTTGTAAGGGTCCAGTAGGATGAAGGTTTCAGCTTCGATGTCTATCACAAGTAAGCGCCAATGTCCTTCGAAAGCATAAGGCATTAATAATGTATTATATAACTGCGTCTTTATGTTATATACTTTCAATGCAGAGTTCTTTCTTTTTTCCCAGAAATTGCCTATGACTGTGCACCCAATATCTGTCGGTAAATAAGTGACGTCATTCCATTCGTCCATGTGCACCGCAGTAAAGGCGTCGATGATCTGACCATCGATCCAACCATGTGTGTGGACCACACTTGTTAATTCCTTCGCAGAGATGTTGAATTTCGTGAATACTAAAGATTTATCGGAATTGGCAGAATAGAGTCCTATTTTTATGGCATTTGACCTAGATCCCATATAATAAAGAATATTGTCAATCAGTCCGTTATCCAACACATCTAGTTTCTCGTCGGTGGTATGAAAAGCTACGAACTCCATATCTACGTTGCTGCCCACTGGTGTTTGGTCTTGCAACTGTGTTTCGTCACCTTCTTGAACATTTGCGAAATCAACTTTGTCTTCAATTTTTTTTCCTAAATCATGTCTTTTGTCAATCATTTTTTCGTTTTTGATTTGTTCTTTGGGTTCCTCCGTACTTTCTATTGCCTCGATTTTCTTCTCAAGCTTGATTCTTTTGCCGATTTTGATCAGTTCTCTACCTTCCATATAAGTGTTTCTTTGTCTTTTCGGCTTCTGATCTGCCAGATCCTTTTTTTTTCTGCCCCATTTTTCCATTTCAAACGGATTGGAAGCCGCCTCTGGATATATCGGATGATTCTTAATTTTCATTCTCCCTTTAGTTTGCGCATCTATTTGTTCTTCTTTCACTAGGCATTCATTGTGCTCTTGAAGCAGGCGACATACTTCAGCGATGGTGAAATTTTTTTTACCCTGCAGTACTGTGTATTTGTAAGATTTCATATAGGATTCCGCATATGCGTTAGTAACACGTGAAATTTCCGAATCGACCAGATTAACCATTATACCACTCCAAAGGGGACAATAGGGCATGAACATCTTCGTTAAATATTCCGCAAACTGTGGAGCATAATATTTGTTTGTTACTTCGTTAATGGTTCTTTCTTTCTCCGCAATCGCATCTTTAGCAAATATCAATTTCTTCCAGTAGTGTTCATAGAACGGTGAATTAGCATACACAGCCGTGCTCTTGCCGTACATTTCTAGAAATTCATCTCCTATACTGAGTTCCTTCTGTTCTAGATCATCCGTGTCAGTGAACATAGTTTTTATATCTTTCTCTAGTCTTTGTTTTTTACCGCTTAAGAACAGTAAAGCAAATTCAACTCTAGATTCTTCTTTCGTCAGTATGACATCTAAAATATCTGTGAATACCATATCTAATTCATCCAGATTCCGACTGAGGATCATCAACGCCATGCACTCCATCAGAAATGACTTGATTTTCAATAATTCTGGAAAATCTTTTTTCATTGTTTTAGAAACACGGTGCATAATGTGTGCACAGCAACTTAAAATCACGGTCATTTCTCGAGGTCTTTCATTCTTTGTAACGTAATTGAAAGCAATTTTCAAGTTAGTATTAATAGTCATGTGGTTCCATTCAGATAGTAAGCTATTCATGAACACCCAACTCCAATCGACAACTACAGCATTGACGAAAGGCCATTTGTTCCAAGTCTTTTCGACGAAGGCTCTATATTTTTTTAAAAATACCGAAATTGATGTAATATCATGCTCTGAGGTCAACATTTCGCATATAGGTATTGTTGACTTACTCGCTCTGTAAACTAAACTGTAATAAAAAATTTTGCTGGAATGTAGAAATTGTGGTTTCCTAGTATTCGCTTCTGTCGCATCTAGGTGCAGTACTACAGGTTTAATTCTATTTATGACGTTCAATTGTTTTTCTGTAAATAATAATATTTGTAACGGCAACGAAAACTGTCTAACGAAAGGATCCCTCATCGTGTGACTCATCAAGTATAATTGGATCGCATCTTCAATATCTCGCGACTTGAGTTGCAATCTGCTCTGACATCTTTCTTCAGATTTGATTTTGTGTAAAGTCGATAGACTTGCCACATTTTGCGTATGTCCATCTGCAAATAATTCTTCGTCACATTCGCGAGTCGTTTCCAGTTGGTAAGTTCTGGCAGAACAATACTTCAAAAGCTTCTTCATTTCCCTTCGTTTTGTCCCCCTGATCGGTCGAAATTTTTTCTCTTCTGTCTGATCGTGCATAAATGGAACGTTTCTATCGCTCGATACATTAATTTCAATAAAATTGTCGTCGATTTCCAAAATATCGAATCTGAACGAAGCTCTGTGACTGACAACAAGACAGCGGGCATAGGCCACGTACCCTGTACTATTACCACGAACACCACCATAAAACCCTAGTGGACAAGAACAACTAAATTCGTTCCTCATTGCGGTATCGATCGTATCGCGAAGTAATTTATCGTTTAGATAACCATTTGATGCAATTCTCGCCGTGATTGTTCTCGTTTTACCCACAAAGATTTTATAAATGTTCTTCTTCTTTTTTCTGTTCATCTCGTCATCCGGCTTTGATCGTATGTCCAAATCTGTCACATTTGTATCGGTACCGTCACTGTCAGTTGGAGTAGTAGAAGTACTGTAATGAGTGTCTTTTGTCTGTGCTTTGAAATTATTGTTCGAATCTAATGAAATATTTTCGCCTTCGCATTCTTCACTACGAGAATCACTAAAATTATAATTATTGATATCGTAGAGGTCGCTGGAAAGATTACTTTTCGGTTGTGCCCCCACGTTGGATATATTAAATTCAAGTCCATAGACGTCAGAATTATCAATTGATTTAAAGTTTTGGCCACAATCAATTGAGTAGTCAGCTTCGTCGTATTCATTTTTCGTTTCATTTTCATCAACAGTTTCATCCCTGATGCCAACACTTTTTTTTTCATCGTCCAACTCGCCTGCTGTACATTTGAATACTTCTGCACTCTTTTGGCTGACCGAGTCAACATCATTAATATTGTTCCCCTCATCTATAATAGGGGAATTCATTTTGTTGTAGTCATCTGCGTCACGTGCGTCGCAATTATTAGAGATTCTATTGTCATCGTCACAATACAGATTGCAATTATAATTATCAATACTAAGAATGGATGAATGAATGAATGAATGGATGGATGGATGGATGGATGGATGGATGGATGGATGGATGGATGGATGGATGGATGGATGGATGGATGGATGGATGGATGAATGAATGAATGAATGAACGAACGAACGAATGAATGAATGAATGAATGAATGAATGAATGAATGAATGAATGAATGAATGAATGAATAAATAAATAAATAGTTTATTGTCAACTAGACAATCTGTAATATTACCGTCGTTGATCGTAGTATTTCGCAAATATTCATGATCTTTCTCTAATCCTGTAGGGACATTTTCCTTCAATAGTTCGAAATGGCCAGATCTCTGATTTCCACTGAAGAATAAGTTAATATGGTCGTGCTCATTTCCGTTGATCTCATCAACTTTCAGTGTGGCGATACAAACGTACTTCTCTGCTACTTTGCGGAAAACTTTAACTTGTTTTTTAAATACTCTGGCGAATATCGCGACTTCGAAATCCGTTCCATACGTGTAATTCGATCCCATGTACGTCCTGTACTGTGTCGCATCCTTGTACTCAGACTCTTCACAAGTAGCATTGAGCAAATCCACGTTCTCATCCCAATGATGCATTACATATTCTACTATTTGTTCACGTATTTGTGCGTAAAATTTTACTGTGCCATACATAGCATATGACAAACAATAGAATAGACAATTTCCGTCGCCTTTGATGGGAATTACTTCGAATTCCACACATGAAGCTGGTGCCGTATCAACTGCAATATCGCAAGGGGAAGTGTGCCTCAATCGCAAAAGAGCTGCTACTTGTTCGCTCAGAGGTCCCTGCTTCCAGATAAATCTCAGCTGATTGCGAAGTTTCGTATCGCACTTTTTTTTCCATGTTTGAGCAACCTGTTAAATTGTAGGATATTGATAGTGGGAAATAGATTTGAATTTCCAATTTTGGATTGGTAGCGGCGTACCTGAACTAGCTCAAAATTTTCGGCAAGGTATACACTTTTTGATTCCGTAATCAGTTTTCAGTTCGCATAAGTCAACTTCCAGTAATCGACGTCAACAGTTTTTCAAAATCCAGCAACGAATATCAGGGCTGGGACACGCGCGAACCCGCGCAAATTTGAAAAATTGTTGGAGTCGATTACTGGAAGTCGACTTATGCGAACTGAAAACTGATTACGGAATCAAAAAGTGTATACCTTACCGAAAATTTTGAGCTAGCTCAGGTTCGCCGGTACCAATCCGTTCCGCAAATCGCACCATTGGACCTTTTTGCACCTGGCGTCCACGTTTTTGAATATTTTTGAAATTACCAAACGCTATCATGTTCGTTAATGTTCAGGGAATATTTCCGAATTTTGACAGATTTTTGAAACTTAGTTCAGACAAACGGTGACGAGTTCAAGTTGACGTACGGCGATGGACTCCGAAAAACGACATTTTTTAACATTTCGGAGATTATAAAGGTTTCCACGATTTTTACACAGAAATTTGTGAATAACCATCAGACGCAGAAAACTTGGCGCTTTACAATTTTTCCAGACTCGATGCTCTACCAATTTTTCTGTAGAAGTTATGATTACTCAAACAGAGGGGCCAGACCTTTTTGCGCCGACAGTAGGTATGAATTATTGTTGGTTAATAGTATATTGTGCACCGAGAGTTCGAAACTCTGAACCGGCCCCAATGGCGACATAACATTTTATTCACATAGTATATTTTTTTATAGTATATAATTTTTTGGAGTGAACAATTCACTCTATTCACAGTGATTATTAAGAGTGAATAATTTCACTCCAATATATAGACTCGTATAGAGTGGTATATTTTTCGCTCCAACTGTCACTCTATGAAGAGTGAAACCGCGCGCTTTTGTCCGCGCAAGTTGTAACTATAGGCAACGGAGTTTGTTATGAGAATTACATTATCTGTGTCACAAATTATGCCTCTTTATTATACTGAAAAATTAATTTAAGAAAATCACGATGACCTTGATATTCCTAAGGTGCTTTAGTCAATTATCGAAATTTCATGAAGCCCCAATTAAGTCCCTTTTCATATGCCATTGATCTATCGTATATCATTTTCTTTAATACCTCAAACCGTTCTCGAGGTATTCGCTTGTAACACTTCGAAAAAACCACCCTGTATACTTACTTTAAAACATAATGAGCCGTCGCATATTTTGTCGAAAGCAACTTCACTCACTGACGATACACTTGCGGCGATCGTTTCTGCAGCTATGCCATATTTTCTTTGACGATTCATTGTTGAAATATACATAAACTCATAGACCCGAACGAGTTGAGCGATCCCTCAACACTGAACCATAATAGCAAGATACTCCGCGGGCGCATGCGCAACTCCGTGAGCGCTGAATTTGTTTTTGAAACAAATTCTAAGATACGATATTGTTGAACCAAATTCTGGGATACGATGTTGTTCTGCTCAGCCGTCGAATTGAATGTAATATTATAAAATACACAAAATTGAATTTACTCGATTTTTTATTTCTTTTTAATTCAATTTCTAGAGTATTCACAGAGAACCCATCCTGAAAATGACACATTAGATGTGAAATTTCCTCAACTTTTCGAAAAAAATGTTGATTTTTTTTTCAAAATTTGGGCAAGGGCAGAAAAACGGCTCTTCAGTATTTAAACTTGATTTTAAGGTACTTGCATAATGATGACTGAAGAATCAAAATTTTTTTCGGAAAGGTGAGATTTTTTCACAAGAAAAACTTTTGTTTCATATATTTTTTGTGCTTGTAAAATAGCGGGAAAACTGGATGAAAAACAAAACAATTGAAAAAATCAGAGAATACCCCATATAACAACATCAAAAATAAGAGAGGAAAAATTCTGAAAATAAATCGGGATTGGTTTTGCGATGTGAACTTTCAGCTGGTAAAGTTACAAAAAGATCCGAGAGGGTGAGACCGGATCCGACGTCCAGAATTGGTGGACTTGCTCATATATTATACCGCGAATATTCGGTGAGACTACACGATCCCCTTCCTACGGCAAAACCAACACAGGCGCGCGCCTCGTGCGCGAGGCTCCTTCGGACGGGACAGCCGGCCAGTGGTGCTTCTACCGAATCTTCCGCGCTAGGCCGAATCTGTATAGCCCATCCGCGCTAATTCAATGAATACTTAACTTAAAAAGCAATCACCACACTTAACACGGAAAAGAATGAATGCGAATAAAATGAATTCGCCTGATGTGAACATTAATTTTCAAAATTAATAATAATAGTCTGAGTCTCCTAGTATCGTCTATATCATATCGCGACTCGGGGGTGGGATATGGTTTCCGACGACTCTTTCGAATCGGGATCGACTGCTAAATTCAAGTTATAATTCCTACTGAATTTTCACAAGGATTTGGCGTGGTCCGAGTCTCGTAGTCTCGTGTATATAATATCGCGACTCGGGGGTGGGTCATGGGGTGGTTTCCGACGACTCTTTCGAGTCGGGATTGACTGTTAAATTCGAGTGATAATTCCTACTGAATTTTTACAAGAAATTTGGCGTGGTCTGAGTCTCCTAGTGTCGTCTATATCATATCGCGACTCGGGGGTGGGACATGGGGTGGTTTCCGACGACTCTTTCGAATCGGGATCGACTGCTAAATTCGAGTTATAATTCCTACTGAATTTTCACAAGGATTTGGCGTGGTCCGAGTCTCGTAGTCTCGTGTATATAATATCGCGACTCGGGGGTGGGTCATGGGGTGGTTTCCGACGACTCTTTCGAGTCGGGATTGACTGTTAAATTCGAGTGATAATTCCTACTGAATTTTTACAAGAAATTTGGCGTGGTCTGAGTCTCCTAGTGTCGTCTATATCATATCGCGACTCGGGGGTGGGACATGGGGTGGTTTCCGACGACTCTTTCGAATCGAGATCGACTGCTAAATTCGAGTTATAATTCCTACTGAATTTTCACAAGGATTTGGCGTCGTCCGAGTCTCGTAGTCTCGTGTATATAATATCGCGACTCGGGGGTGGGTCATGGGGTGGTTTCCGACGACTCTTTCGAGTCGGGATTGACTGCTAAATTCGAGTGATAATTCCTACTGAATTTTCACAAGGATTTGGCGTGGTCCGAGTCTCGTAGTCTCGTGTATATAATGTCGCGACTCGGGGGTGGGTCATGGGGTGGTTCCCGACGACTCTTTCGAGTCGGGATCGACTGCTAAATTCGAGTCATAATTCCTACTGAATTTTTACAAGAAATTTGGCGTGGTCCGAGTTTCGTAGTCTCGTGTATATAATATCGCGACTCGGGGGTGGGTCATGGGGTGGTTTCTGATAAGTCGGAAGATGAGGGGTTGGCTTCTAGAATCTGCTTCATATTTTTGCGGAATTTTCAGGTAAAAATTAGCGTGGTTCGACTTTTTTGGAATTTTCGTTCAGATGAACGTTCGAAACTTCAGGTACATATTGAATCAAGATCAGTAATTATGTGTTTTAGTAATTTATATTGGCACAAAGGAGCCTCGTACTGGGGTTAGGGTGAATCCCGAAATTCTATGAATTACCCCGGTCGGCTCGTTAGGTTAAGAATTGTCCCGATCTTGATTCATTCACTATATTAGTAAATAATAAAATTCCCCAATATAGGAATTTATATTAATAATGTGTATGTAACTAATTATGTAAATCTTTAATTATAGCCATAATATGTTAATATAAATCGAGGTTAATAGTGGGATCTTAATAACTCTTTTATAATAAAAATAGGTAACCCAACAGGATTAGGGTGGAACCCAAAATTCTATGAATTATCCTGTTTGGTCTTTAGAATTTATGTTCATACCAATCTCGATTTATATTAAAATAGCAAAATAATGCGGTTTGTATGAGTAGCAGTTCAAGCTCGCCGGGTGGTCTCGTTACTAGGAAGGGATTACCCCGAAATACTCTTGGTATTGACTAATTACGATATTCCCGTGGTTTTACTACTCATAGGATTAAATTATATTATAGCATGCAAATGATTAAATTTAAAGAATTCTGGAAAACAGTTTAACGAATCTTAGATATAAAGTATAAATGAGCGATTTTGTGAGCGATCGTGGTTACCTAGTTCTGGTTGACATGGGGTAGCATGGAACTACTTTCTCTTTTTCTAAGTATTTGCCTCCCTCACCTTAGGAACCTCGAAGCCTTTGAGTTGCGTAGAATTTAAGTATGGTTTTTCACGTATCAAATGTTTAGTGTTCGGAACTGAAGCTAATAAAATTGTTAATATTCACTGATTCGAAATGAGGAAGTTAATGAGAGTCGGTATTGAATGTTAACTTAAAGTTGGAATAGCAAGATTTATAGTTGTCTTAAATATTACAAATACTCTAAATGAGTATAAGGCAGAAGTTTAGGTTTATTAAAATAGATGATTTCGTTAACGGGTGCTTTAAGTCCTTTACACTACCACTTTACTTAAGAAAGAAAAGATTGAGTGTCACTCTTGGCTTGATTAGCACACGGGTCGATGCATCCACGCACCTCGCGATTTAACAGATGAAAGACCGTTTATAATAATATGGATTAAATAGTTTGAAATAATAAAGTCAAACGTTAGCTAAAACGAATGCATAAATCTTGAAGAGATTTATGGCTTAAATTTTGTTGACGAGTACTGAGTCCTTTGGGTCGACACTTATGAAAGATTTGAACACCAACTCTTGGCTCTAGTTAGCACACGGGTCGATACGTCCACGCACCTCGCGATTTACCAGAAGCAAGACGCTAGTTTAAGTTCAAAGGCGACGAGGTCCCCGCGGTTGCAACAATGTATGTATTACTGCGCGCGTGGCTTAGCCAATTAGGGCCTTGCTTAGTGGCTAATTGTCGCCTGATTGGTTTGAGGGACTACTTGCAGTTAGCGTAGGCGTTGGTCCCTTGTGACGTCACGTGGTCCCATGCTATTCCATGCCTCACCTATAGTCTACTCACACTAGCTTACTTTGAATATCTTCAAACCGAATTAATGATTCGATCTTACACTCAAATTATTAACAATTCGATTGAGTAGATATTCTATGCGGGTTCTGGACCAACGCGTGTTAGTGCACACGTACACGCACGCACACACGCGCACCTCTCCGTGTCCGTGTGAGGGGGGTTGAGGGTGAGGGTTATGACGTCACACCTACGTCACCTGACGTCACACCTACGTCACCTGACGTCACACTACGTCACGTGACGTTGCAGCTACGTCACAGGAGCGGCGTGACGGATTCGATCGGGGCCCTGGCGTTAAATTTTTCGCGGCAAGGGTGGAGGGTCGCTCCGCGGGGTACACCCCTGACGATTCTCGGAATTTCGCTAACGGTTCGCGGGATCGTTCGTTACGGAATGACGGTACACTCCCTTAATATGACGTCACGCACCCTTACTGGAACATGACGTCACACACCCTTGATATGACGTCACACACTCTCAATATGACGTCACACACCCACGTCGCACATCCCACCCCCCTGCGTCAGAGTCTTCTAGAAGCTTCCCCAGGGTCATTCCGGAAGCTTCGGGTGGACAAACAGTTCCTGGAACGAAATGACGTCACACGTACGAAGAACGTGCGGATGCGATTCCGACAACCAACGATTCGTGGAACTTCTCAAAAACGAACGGTTCCCGGTATGTCCTTCAAGTTCTTGGAATTATCGGCATCATGTGAGACGTGACAAGTTTCGGAGAGTTTGTTATTCGATACCCCAGCGTTTCCTATGATGAACGCGCACATGCGAGTCCGATAACTAACGATTCGTGGAATTTCTCGAAACAAACAGTTCCTGGAACGAAATGACGTCACACGTATGAAGAACGTGCGGATGCGATTCCGATAACCAACAATTGACATCTTACTCTCCTTCTGAATTCAATCGCCGCCCGAGGGAAATCACAATGTACCATCGATTCAAAGCAACTGAATTCAGACAACACTAGTTGCATACAAAAGTGTTAGTTTGAGCTGAGTTTGCTCATTCTGCGACTTTCAGTCAAAGTGCCAAACTAAAAAAAAATTAAGTGAAAAGGAAGAGAGAAAAAAAAACTGTTAAAAAAAAAAATGAACGATTTAGAAGCTTTATACGTGAGAGTCCGGGAATTTGGAGATATGTTGAGAGTGAGTACTTTTTTCAAATCTATTATAGATTGTTACTTAAAATGTTATTTAGTCTAAATTTGTGTAAAAGATTTTTTATTTGTTTCGTTCTCTTAAAGTTTTTTTTATTTAACGTGTTTAATCTGTGTGTTATAGAGGATTTTGCTTCGGGATGCTGAGCATCGTATAAGGATGGAGGAGATGATAGAAGAAAGAAGACGGGAGAGAAGGTCCCGTAGGATTGAAAATGATTACAATGAAGAAAGGATGAGAGTTGATTATGGAGAAGAGGATTTTGATATGTTTGGGGTAAGATGGTTGATAGAGTACCGCTGGGGCACCAACCATCCGGTTTGTGACTGGGACCATCCTGCCTGGTCAGCGGCGAGGAGAATCCTCGCTGCATACGACGACTAGTTTTTTTTTGTCCTTTTTTAATAAAAAGAAAAAATTTTATAGCAATTTTCTTTTGCTTTTTTTTGTCGTTATTTACCTTTAGATCTTTAAGTTAGTTTTATAACATTTTAATTTTAAGTTATTCAATCGTTTACATGAATTGACGTTCCTGATTAAATATATTTGAGGTTGTTGGTGTCTGATTTGGTAGAATAAACCCTGTGCTAAAGATGCAACCCTTGATTGCAGAAGACGAGTGGTGCACAGTGGGACAGAATCCCAAAAAGCTGGCCAAAACCTCGAAAACCAAGGTTTTATTTCGGGTTTCTTTTGTTGCGGAATGTGAAGTAGGGGTATCGAGGGTCCCCAAACAACCGTTCTCTAGGCGCAGGCATATTTCTTGTCCCTGCAGGACTAGTTTGAATGTGACCGTTATACGAGTCACATCGAACTACCGGATTTGACGCGCGCTATACGGTACAGAAAAATTACAATATAATCTTGAAAAATAGTGCGATCGGAAAAGTGTAAAATGGATTCTCTTCGTGAAGGTATGTAGAATGAAATACGATTTACATAATTGCAAAATTCTTATTATAAAAAAAGTTATTCGTTTTGAATTGAGGGTGTCTTTTTTGGAAAACGCAAACGACAAGTAAACTTTCAGGCAGACATAACTTTATCGCTCGTCCTCGCTCGTTCTTTGATCTATTTTTCATTGAATTGCTTATATCCCAAGGAAAAAAAAGCGTAGTCGACGAACTTGCGCATTTTTGCGCGAACGGAGATATGATTTTTTTTCTGAAGCCATGCAAATTCCGACGTGGTATTTTGGTACACGGCACAGTGGGGCCGAATCCCAAATTTGCGGACATAACTCTGAATTCGGTTGAAAATCTGTACTCGGGGGTTTTCGGGGTCGCTGATTACGAATCCGAAAACGAAAATCTCAAAAACAAAATGGCGGATCCAAAACGGTAACAAATTTCTTGAAAAACACGTTGAATTCGGTCGCAAATCTGTACTCGGGGGTTTTCGGGGTCGCTGATTACGAATCCGAAAACAAAAATCTCAAAAACAAAATGGCGGATCCAAAACGGTAACAAATTTCTTGAAGAACACGTTGAATTCGGTCGCAAATCTGTACTCGGCGGTTTTCGGGGTCGCTGATTACGAATCCGAAAACAAAAATCTCAAAAACAAAATGGCGGATCCAAAACGGTAGCAAATTTCTTGAAAAACACGTTGAATTCGGTCGCGAATCTGTACTCGGAGGTTTTTGGGGTCGCTGATTACGAATCCGAAGTCAAAGATCCAAAAAACAAAATGACGGATCCAATATGGCTGATTTGTACGGAAAAAAATGTTTTATTTAGACGAAAATGACAGTAATTTGCTTAAACTGGGTGACTACAGAAATATGAAAATGAAAATGATGTAAATGTAAAGTTAGTATTTACAAATAACAATAATTTTCTTAAAATTAGGTTATTACAAAAATATGAAAATCATAATGATGTATACATACTAAAAGAATAGCCGTTAGATCCTTAATTATATATATATATATATAATACAGGGTGTCTGGAAATTCGCGCACTCGAAGCATACCGGCGGATCCCTTGCGAAATAAGAAGACGAAAGTTACCTATGCAAAAAAGTCCGCGGGGACTTAGTTCTTCCGTAAAAAGGACCTAATAACGAACCAATGAGCGTTCATCTATAGGAAAGACTGTCTAAAATCCACAAGAATCCGCACTCCGGAATTTTCATTGCGTGAACCGACTGTCTAATGTCAATCGCTCACCACACATTATTGTCTTGTTCTCCCTAGTAAGGCGGACGGCGATGCGGATTCTTGTGGATTTTAGACAGTCATTCCTATAGATGAACGCTCATTGGTTCGTTATTAAGTCCTTTTTACGGAAGAACTAAGTCCCCGCGGACTTTTTTGCATAGGTAACTTTCGTCTTATTATTTCGCAAGGGATCCGCCGGTATGCTTCGAGTGCGCGAATTTCCAGACACCCTGTATATATATAATAGGAAAATGTTAGGTGATATAAAAAATTCTATAATGTGTATTCGTTAATCTACTTGGTTACGTACAACCTTAGTAGGTATCATCATCGGAAGAATCACTTGATTCGCAGTCAGTGGATCAGGGGGGGGGCTTTTGACACATAATATTTCTTTTCGAAAGCGTAAAATATTAATCCGCTATAAAAAAGATGAGCGTTATGATAACAAAAAATTGATTTGGGCCTCACCGGGCCCACCTGGGGTACTGGGCCCACAATGTGAGTACACCCCTGGGTAGATATTTCGAAACCACACAACTTATGTATAAACCATTTCCCGATATTTTGTGTTTTCACTGCTCGAAATTGCGAAAAATGTACTTTTCGTTACAAAAATGTGCACCAACAGCAGGCGCGTAAAAATGCGGACTATTTTTTGGTTGTTTCCATTAAACAATACATCAATCTACAACCTCCAACAAGAAAGACCGCGGGACAACAGGGAGCAACTCAACTTTTCTCTACGTGTTTACAATTTTTCGTAGCAGTTTTACGGTAATTTTCAGATAAATCATCCTTTTTTCGATGCCACATGCATCACTACTATACATTTTCAATTTCACGGTGATATTATACTTACTTTTCCCTTTCGAATCCATTTTTTAGAAATTTTTTGGCGTGATTTTTGTCAGCTTCAGCACGTTCTTAACACAACACTGTGAATTTCACTCGGAGCGCGCTGCGTCTAACTCGAGCGAGGGTCACTTTCGAACTGGAATAAAAGAGCAGGTATAGGGGATCTTACCCTCCCCAGTCTAGAATCCGACCCTTGAACTATTACTTTACTTACTCCTTCACTCTAAAACCCCGAAAACAAAACTTGATTTTTCGGGTTATGTCCGCGAATTTGGGATTCGGCCCCACTGTGCACGGGGGTATTCGGGGTCGCTGATTTACCTTTTATTTTTTGACTTCTTCCATTATTAGTTATTTGTTGAGGATGAATAAACATATCTCTTTAATAAATTATTGTCTACATTGTATAAAACATAGTAAAATATGTCACAATATAGTAGTGTCACAGTATAGTGAGATCTTTCGTTTTCGCTCGTTGTCTATTCTATTCACGGGCTAGTTTCGGCTCTGAGCGATATAATCCTATATTATTCACTGATTTCAGGAACTGCAGACATTAAAGAAGCACTGCAAAAGCAATTGACAAGGAAAGAGATATTCCGTATAATTAAAAATACTATTGCTCCGATCCATACATTTCAAGTGTACGAAAACTACCGAAAACGAAGAAAAAACAAATGTCGATAGAAGCTCTACATTTAACCCTCAAACACCACACTATCTGGGCCACCCGTAAACACCACACTGGGTGAGTGTAACCCACCGTTTTTGCTTTGCAAATATCTTGGGTCCTAATGAACCGATTTTTTTTTTTTTTTTTAATCGGTAGGCCAAACAGTCAGGAAAAAGGATATTTAAAAGAAAATGCCATGAATTTTATAGTTCTCGAGGTACATTGAAAAAAACTGAGACTAAATGTTTTCAAATATCGAAAAAATCATTTTTTTTTCTTTAAATCGTATTTTTTTAATAAAAATGGTTACCTATGTTAAATTACATAGTAATCGAAAGATCTTGAACTGAACTTTGAGAAAAAAAATATGACATTCCGGTACGTAGTTTGTTTCACGTCTCATAAGCTGGCACAACCACTTGAGCGCAGTCGATTAAAACTATGACAAAAATTTAGTGCTTTTTTGTTGCTAATTTGTTCCCCAAATTTCGATTTTGTTGCTCCAACCGTTTCAGCGAAATCGCGGGCGATGCCAGGTTCTTGAAAAGTTAGCATCGCCCCAAGAACGAACGGTGGAAAAATATAAATAGAAATGGCAGAATTTGTTGCTAATTAATTGCTCCGCAATACCACCAATCAGAATCCGAAAATATCCACCCCTACTCCAATAACTACCCACCCTGCCCCCAAGTCGCTGCTGTAAATTAAATTACATGGTAGCGCTGGATTCTGTAATCCCAGAATAATTTGAGGGTCTCTGATAACTCGACTGCCAAAAAACTCGTCGCTCAATTTCGAAGGAAGATCCCTACCCTTTTGAAAAACACCCTTATACACAACTTCAGAAAACAAGTGAGGATCATCAATTAAATCGGCTGTGTGCAACGAAAGAACGGCTCTATAGATCGATTTCTGCCATATATCAATCGTCCAATTTTCTTGTTCGACCCTTATTGACTGAAAACCCACCCCTGCACATTTCGGAGCAGTTCCAAGACAGATCATGCATCCGGCTGCGGTTTTCTACACTTTTTTGCATCAGGTAAGCCTTTGTGAATTAGTTGCTACAGGAATAGGACTTTTCCGATTTTGTTGCTCAACCCCTGACGACTGAAAACCCACTCCTGCACGTTTCGGAGCAGTTCCAAGACAGATCATCTATCCGACTGCGGTTTTCTACACTTTTTTGCATCAGGTAAGCCTTTGTGAATTAGTTGCTACAGGAATAGGACTTTTGCGATTTTGTTGCTCAACCCCTGACGACTGAAAACCCACCCCTGCACGTTTCGGAGCAGTTCCAAGACAGATCATCTATCCGACTGCGGTTTTCTACACTTTTTTGCATCAGGTAAGCCTTTGTGAATTAGTTGCTACAGGAATAGGACTTTTCCGATTTTGTTGCTCAACCCCTGACGACTGAAAACCCACCCCTGCACGTTTCGGAGCAGTTCCAAGACAGATCATCTATCCGACTGCGGTTTTCTACACTTTTTTGCATCAGGTAAGCCTTTGTGAATTAGTTGCTACAGGAATAGGACTTTTCCGATTTTGTTGCTCAACCCCTGACGACTGAAAACCCACCCCTGCACGTTTCGGAGCAGTTCCAAGACAGATCATCTATCCGACTGCGGTTTTCTACACTTTTTTGCATCAGGTAAGCCTTTGTGAATTAGTTGCTACAGGAATAGGACTTTTCCGATTTTGTTGCTCAACCCCTGACGACTGAAAACCCACCCCTGCACGTTTCGGAGCAGTTCCAAGACAGATCATGCATCCGGCTGCGGTTTTCTACACTTTTTTGCATCAGGTAAGCCTTTGTGAATTAGTTGCTACAGGAATAGGACTTTTCCGATTTTGTTGCTCAACCCCTGACGACTGAAAACCCACCCCTGCACGTTTCGGAGCAGTTCCAAGACAGATCATCTATCCGACTGCGGTTTTCTACACTTTTTTGCATCAGGTAAGCCTTTGTGAATTAGTTGCTACAGGAATAGGACTTTTCCGATTTTGTTGCTCAACCCCTGACGACTGAAAACCTACCACTGCACGTTTCGGAGCAGTTCCAAGACAGATCATGCATCCGACTGCGGTTTTCTACACTTTTTTGCATCAGGTAAGCCTTTGTGAATTAGTTGCTACAGGAATAGGACTTTTCCGATTTTGTTGCTCGACCCCTGACGACTGAAAACCCACCCCTGCACGTTTCGGAGCAGTTCCAAGACAGATCATCTATCCGACTGCGGTTTTCTACACTTTTTTGCATCAGGTAAGCCTTTGTGAATTAGTTGCTACAGGAATAGGACTTTTCCGAATTTGTTGCTCAACCCCTGACGACTGAAAACCCACCCCTGCACGTTTCGGAGCAGTTCCAAGACAGATCATGCATCCGGCTGCGGTTTTCTACACTTTTTTGCATCAGGTAAGCCTTTGTGAATTAGTTGCTACAGGAATAGGACTTTTCCGATTTTGTTGCTCAACCCCTGACGACTGAAAACCCACCCCTGCACGTTTCGGAGCAGTTCCAAGACAGATCATCTATCCGACTGCGGTTTTCTACACTTTTTTGCATCAGGTAAGCCTTTGTGAATTAGTTGCTACAGGAATAGGACTTTTGCGATTTTGTTGCTCAACCCCTGACGACTGAAAACCCACCCCTGCACGTTTCGGAGCAGTTCCAAGACAGATCATCTATCCGACTGCGGTTTTCTACACTTTTTTGCATCAGGTAAGCCTTTGTGAATTAGTTGCTACAGGAATAGGACTTTTCCGATTTTGTTGCTCAACCCCTGACGACTGAAAACCCACCCCTGCACGTTTCGGAGCAGTTCCAAGACAGATCATCTATCCGACTGCGGTTTTCTACACTCTTTTGCATCAGGTAAGCCTTTGTGAATTAGTTGCTACAGGAATAGGACTTTTCCGAATTTGTTGCTCAACCCCTGACGACTGAAAACCCACCCCTGCACGTTTCGGAGCAGTTCCAAGACAGATCATGCATCCGACTGCGGTTTTCTACACTTTTTTGCATCAGGTAAGCCTTTGTGAATTAGTTGCTACAGGAATAGGACTTTTCCGATTTTGTTGCTCAACCCCTGACGACTGAAAACCCACCCCTGCACGTTTCGGAGCAGTTCCAAGACAGATCATGCATCCGACTGCGGTTTTCTACACTTTTTTGCATCAGGTAAGCCTTTGTGAATTAGTTGCTACAGGAATAGGACTTTTCCGAATTTGTTGCTCAACCCCTGACGACTGAAAACCCACCCCTGCACGTTTCGGAGCAGTTCCAAGACAGATCATGCATCCGACTGCGGTTTTCTACACTTTTTTGCATCAGGTAAGCCTTTGTGAATTAGTTGCTACAGGAATAGGACTTTTCCGATTTTGTTGCTCAACCCCTGACGACTGAAAACCCACCCCTGCACGTTTCGGAGCAGTTCCAAGACAGATCATGCATCCGACTGCGGTTTTCTACACTTTTTTGCATCAGGTAAGCCTTTGTGAATTAGTTGCTACAGGAATAGGACTTTTCCGATTTTGTTGCTCAACCCCTGACGACTGAAAACCCACCCCTGCACATTTCGGAGCAGTTCCAAGACAGATCATGCATCCGACTGCGGTTTTCTACACTTTTTTGCATCAGGTAAGCCTTTGTGAATTAGTTGTTACAGGAATAGGACTTTTCCGAATTTGTTGCTCAACCCCTGACGACTGAAAACCCACCCCTGCACGTTTCGGAGCAGTTCCAAGACAGATCATGCATCCGACTGCGGTTTTCTACACTTTTTTGCATCAGGTAAGCCTTTGTGAATTAGTTGCTACAGGAATAGGACTTTTCCGATTTTGTTGCTCAACCCCTGACGACTGAAAACCCACCCCTGCACGTTTCGGAGCAGTTCCAAGACAGATCATCTATCCGACTGCGGTTTTCTACACTTTTTTGCATCAGGTAAGCCTTTGTGAATTAGTTGCTACAGGAATAGGACTTTTGCGATTTTGTTGCTCAACCCCTGACGACTGAAAACCCACCCCTGCACGTTTCGGAGCAGTTCCAAGACAGATCATCTATCCGACTGCGGTTTTCTACACTTTTTTGCATCAGGTAAGCCTTTGTGAATTAGTTGCTACAGGAATAGGACTTTTGCGATTTTGTTGCTCAACCCCTGACGACTGAAAACCCACCCCTGCACGTTTCGGAGCAGTTCCAAGACAGATCATCTATCCGACTGCGGTTTTCTACACTTTTTTGCATCAGGTAAGCCTTTGTGAATTAGTTGCTACAGGAATAGGACTTTTCCGATTTTGTTGCTCAACCCCTGACGACTGAAAACCCACCCCTGCACGTTTCGGAGCAGTTCCAAGACAGATCATCTATCCGACTGCGGTTTTCTACACTTTTTTGCATCAGGTAAGCCTTTGTGAATTAGTTGCTACAGGAATAGGACTTTTCCGATTTTGTTGCTCAACCCCTGACGACTGAAAACCCACCCCTGCACGTTTCGGAGCAGTTCCAAGACAGATCATCTATCCGACTGCGGTTTTCTACACTTTTTTGCATCAGGTAAGCCTTTGTGAATTAGTTGCTACAGGAATAGGACTTTTCCGAATTTGTTGCTCAACCCCTGACGACTGAAAACCCACCCCTGCACGTTTCGGAGCAGTTCCAAGACAGATCATGCATCCGGCTGCGGTTTTCTACACTTTTTTGCATCAGGTAAGCCTTTGTGAATTAGTTGCTACAGGAATAGGACTTTTCCGATTTTGTTGCTCAACCCCTGACGACTGAAAACCCACCCCTGCACGTTTCGGAGCAGTTCCAAGACAGATCATCTATCCGACTGCGGTTTTCTACACTTTTTTGCATCAGGTAAGCCTTTGTGAATTAGTTGCTACAGGAATAGGACTTTTCCGATTTTGTTGCTCAACCCCTGACGACTGAAAACCTACCACTGCACGTTTCGGAGCAGTTCCAAGACAGATCATGCATCCGACTGCGGTTTTCTACACTTTTTTGCATCAGGTAAGCCTTTGTGAATTAGTTGCTACAGGAATAGGACTTTTCCGATTTTGTTGCTCGACCCCTGACGACTGAAAACCCACCCCTGCACGTTTCGGAGCAGTTCCAAGACAGATCATCTATCCGACTGCGGTTTTCTACACTTTTTTGCATCAGGTAAGCCTTTGTGAATTAGTTGCTACAGGAATAGGACTTTTCCGAATTTGTTGCTCAACCCCTGACGACTGAAAACCCACCCCTGCACGTTTCGGAGCAGTTCCAAGACAGATCATGCATCCGGCTGCGGTTTTCTACACTTTTTTGCATCAGGTAAGCCTTTGTGAATTAGTTGCTACAGGAATAGGACTTTTCCGATTTTGTTGCTCAACCCCTGACGACTGAAAACCCCCCCCCTGCACGTTTCGGAGCAGTTCCAAGACAGATCATCTATCCGACTGCGGTTTTCTACACTTTTTTGCATCAGGTAAGCCTTTGTGAATTAGTTGCTACAGGAATAGGACTTTTGCGATTTTGTTGCTCAACCCCTGACGACTGAAAACCCACCCCTGCACGTTTTGGAGCAGTTCCAAGACAGATCATCTATCCGACTGCGGTTTTCTACACTTTTTTGCATCAGGTAAGCCTTTGTGAATTAGTTGCTACAGGAATAGGACTTTTCCGATTTTGTTGCTCAACCCCTGACGACTGAAAACCCACCCCTGCACGTTTCGGAGCAGTTCCAAGACAGATCATCTATCCGACTGCGGTTTTCTACACTTTTTTGCATCAGGTAAGCCTTTGTGAATTAGTTGCTACAGGAATAGGACTTTTCCGAATTTGTTGCTCAACCCCTGACGACTGAAAACCCACCCCTGCACGTTTCGGAGCAGTTCCAAGACAGATCATGCATCCGACTGCGGTTTTCTACACTTTTTTGCATCAGGTAAGCCTTTGTGAATTAGTTGCTACAGGAATAGGACTTTTCCGATTTTGTTGCTCAACCCCTGACGACTGAAAACCCACCCCTGCACGTTTCGGAGCAGTTCCAAGACGGATCATGCATCCGACTGCGGTTTTCTACACTTTTTTGCATCAGGTAAGCCTTTGTGAATTAGTTGCTACAGGAATAGGACTTTTCCGATTTCAATGCTCCATTTTCACAAATCGAAACGCATTGCTATACGTCCTGGAAGATGTTGCAAAATAAAGAAAGAGTATACATGCAATTTTTCTTATTTTGAGTAATTATGACTCAGTGATCCAGTTGCTGCCGAAGTATTATGACCGTTCCACAGCGAATATGTCATCGAAGAAATTCCTGTATTTCTCTCAAGCTTTTTTCGAGTGAATATCGGTGTGTGAATACTCAAATCATACTTTTATAATATCGAGAGATCAAATTGATAGAAGAATTAATCGAGGTACAGCATCTTCGGTTTGCCAATGAAGTTTTATATGTCAGCAATCCGCTTCATTTTTTGAAGCACTCAGTGTTGTCAACATGTCACGGATCAAAAACTCATAGAACACATCTAACAAAAAACTGGATTCGTTGAGAAACAAGTGTAATGTCGATCCAAGAGTTTCAGGAGGCATCTGCCCTTCCAATAGCAAATGTCAATTCTGGGAAGACGCCTTCTTCGTTCTTAGTCCTCGAAGTTGTCTTCTGATCATCCGAGTTCAAGTTTTTCCAACAGTATTGACTGTTTTGTTGATTCCGAATCGAGGTTTAAAATGCACATTCAAGCACGAATCAGCTGATACAAAATAGCGGATGAAACTACATTTGTATCACTCGCCTTAATTCGAAAATATCATTGGGTCATTTTTTCCGGTGGCTGGTGCCCCATGTTTTCCTACATATCTTCAATGAATAAAATTCTCGTTTCCTGCACTCCGACTTTCATCTGGTGCTATTTTGTCCACCACTTTCAGTGTGCGACGTGTTAGCCGCTCGTAGCCTTCCCACTCACCAACGTCAACCTCAATACCCAAACTTACTGCTGTTGATCTATTTGATTTCTATCCACAATCTTCAACTCCTGACGTCATTCTTTGAACAATCAATAAACCTGTTTCTCTATACTTTTCCACTGAAGTATGAACCTTCTTGCATAATAAACAATACTTGTTGAATATAAATTGTTGGTTTTACTATCCCTTCGATGCGCTTCCGATTCTACCATTTTGAATTTGGAAAACATACGAGCTTCGACTTTACCTCTAAAATCAGTGGCTCAAAGATATTTTTCGAATTTCCCAAGGTGTGAATTAGTTGTAATATATCGCGTGTCGGCAAATGTTGCTCATATAAAAATTCCATGAAAGTAAATTTTTTTTCTGAATCTTTATCCTGCATATCGATTCAACTATTCAGAATTTCAGAATTCTGACTGCTGATTCGTAATAAGTAGTTTAAAGTCTCAGCAATTGTAAAGTTTTCAGTAGATCGGTTTCGGAAACATTTTTCTTCTTTCCAGTTCTAAGTGATGCTACCGTGTTTGAAATATTTATTCATCTATGACACAAATATCGTTTTTCGAAGGATACAATTAACATTCACAGATTGTTAAATCGTGAATAAAAAAGAAACACGCGCCATGATGCTCCTCAGTATTCTTAATTTTATGATCCGCATTCCATTCATCACAAAGCTACCGATTCTGGGGTACATTGACCGGATGTTGACTTTAAAAATTATTAGCATTCTTCTCTCATTTACACCTCTACGTCCCATTCCTATCGACCATTATGCATGTGATGTATGAGATCTTTTATTTGTAAATTTCTTTATATTGGAATATCATGAACTCATAACTGCTGCGTACTGCCGCATGTGGTTCATGAACATTTTTATAATTGTCTTTACCTACAGGAAGAATTTCTAACGTCTGAACACTTGGTGTAGTGTCGAAGTGGCCAAGAGTCCAGCGCCGGCGATTGTTTCCCAATTTCAACGAATAAGAAAGCCCAAAACCAATATAACAATTGACAATCTTTACTGGTGGCCACCTCAACGTTGCTCCAAGTGTTTAGACATTAGGAATTCTCCCTGTATATGAGCCATTCCATGCCAAACCGGACAAAATAAATTAAAATATGACCTCGACATTACCGATTTCACTATAATATTTTTTACGGGTTCTATGGAACAAATAAATTCATCAAACAATTTTTTTTTCTTTTGCCCTTATTTTCTAAGTTACACGGGGGTGAAATTTAGAAAAAAGAGCCAAAAATCGAAAACATACTCCCCTTCAAACGGTCATATCTTTGTTTGTATTTATCCTGAAGACTTTATTCAAGAACTATTTCAAAGCTATTGAATGATACTATTATTATACATTTATTCGATTCTGCGGTAACAAACAATTTTATTTGTTATAAACGAATATATTATTCAAACGTAATTTTCAAAGCAAGGTCCGCGCAATAAAATTCTGAATAAAATTTGAGCGTATTCCTTAATCAATTCTCTACAAAATCGTTAAGTAAATAGGATGAAGAACCGATAGAACCCATGTTCAAACGATTAATTCATAAGCAACGGCGCGTTGCCACCGAAAAACCGTACCCGAGCCAGGTCTTTCAGCGGCAGCGCACGCCGTCGCTTATAAATAAATCGTTTTAACATGGTTTCCATCGGTTCTCCATCCCTTTAACCCAACAATTTTGTGGAGAATTGATCAAGGAATGCGCTCATATTTTTTTCAGAATTGTATCGCGTGGTTCTTGCTTGGAAAATCACGTTTAAATAACATATTTGTTCATAACAAAGAAAATTGTTTGTTAACGCAGAATCAAGTAAATATATAATAATAGTGTCATTCAATAGCTTTGAAATGGTTCTTGAATGGAGTCTCTGGGATAAATACAATCAAAGATATGACCGTTTGAAGGGCAGTATGTTTTCGATTTTTGGCTCTTTTTTCTGAATTTCACCCCCGTGTAACTTTGAAAATAAGGGCAAAAGAAAAAAAAATTGTTTGATGAATTTATTTGTTCCATAGAACCCGTAAAAAAAAATATAGCGAAATCGGTAACATCGAGGTCCGAAAGCTGTCCAGTTTGACGTGGAATTACACATATGTGCAGCGCGTTACAAAGTACCGAGGTGCTACACCAATTATTGTTGTACCGCTCAAGCTCACGTCAGTAAGCCCTACCGCCATCAAGTGGCATAGTCAGATACTGCCGCATTCGCTATACGCCCCCTCTTGACTTCCACCGATCTTTCGCGTCGGAGCTTTGATATTCTTAATTTACGGCTGTAGACGCGTCACATTGTAGCCATGAATCCTGCACGTGGACGTCCATCAAAGATCAATAAGTCGACAATAATCGATGTGTTATTGAAGCATGGTGAACAAATTTTATTGCCGAAACAGAAGATTGTCAGTAAATCGAATCCAATATGGTCTCTGATATCGAAAGAATTAAACAATCTTATAACTCCGGGTTCCCTGTACGTGTTTGTAACGTGCAATAGGTACGGAATTCGGGATATTCTTTCACAAAGTTATTCTTCGGAACGTTCTCTCGATATATCAGCGAGTGATAACAACCAGAGGGACATATCTTCAACTGACACATTGAATATCTGCGAAGTGACTCTCGAAGAGCGAAGTCCCGATTGCATGAAATTTGTTCTTCCCATCTCAAGAACCGATTTCGCGGAACTCATCGTTGACCGATTGTATAAGCGTTCTGACAAGAAAAAAAAAGGATTCCGTCAACAAAAAGTACTGAAGCCAGGTAAATGGCAGGAAGATATTACCCACCGAATTTGGGATGCGACTCGCATAAAATGTGGTTTCAATTTTAGAAATCACTCCTTATCTACAGATGCCAAGTCTGGTTCGATAAATGGTAAGTATCATTAAATAATAATAGATTGTAAATATTCCGATTACTTTTCAGGCAAGACTTCTTCAGATTCACGTAAAACAGCTTTGGGATATCTTACATGTACCGGGCACAGTTTTTGTACGGGGATTCCTTACGGAAAAAACCCTCAAATTTAAGGGGTAAATTCGTACCCCTTAAGTTTTAGGGGTTTACCATGAAAACTCAGGGTCAACCCTCAAATTTCATAGTAAACCCCCAAAATTTAAGGGGTACGAATTTACCCCTTAAATTTGAGGGTTTTTTCCGTAGGGGATTAGCTATTCTCACGCGTGTCTAAAATTTACTTCCCTTTTATCATGTATAGAACCTCCCATAGTCCTAGGTTCCAATCATTCTTTGTATAGGAGATTCCGTAACGACAAATTTAGCAAAATTTATTGTTACCCCAATCTTTTGCCTCGCATATCTTGGGTTTGAATCCATGAGAAAAGAATACTCACCAGTAGTTCTTGATCAGAAAAATATGCTCTTTACAGAAAAATACAATCGGATGAAAAAAAAAAATTCTTATAGACCGAAAGAAAAAAAAAACGAAAATCGCCCATTTTAGTTTTTTAGGAAAAAAAATGAATTTCTTCCGTCAGGCACAGTCTTGTTGATGATTGAACCGCCGGATCGTAGAAGGACATAAAAAATTATTTATGGCATCTCGAACCGGCCCCTGACCACCTCTAAAGAAAATGTCAAATTTTAATTTTTAAAACCCACATCCTTAGAAAATTTGATTGCGCATGTGTTTTTTTCTTGAAAGTAGTTATAGCTTTCTTCGTTTTCAAAATAATGGGCAAGACACGATCTTTTCAAAACGCAAACTTTTTCTCTTTTTTCACTTCAACTCGCTCTAAATCCTAAAATATTCCGAGTTTTCACCTTAAATTTGAAGCAATTATGTGTCAATCTATTCTTAAGCTGGTAGAGTGACTCATTTTCTTGTTTTTTTTAATCAAAAGAAGTTATTCAATTTTTTTATGAGTAATTACATAAATCGCATTTGAATATTTTCAATCGCTCAGTTTATCGGGGTAAGTTGAAGCAATCGCGAACTTCCAGCAGATGAAATGGTCGTCAGGATATGTAGAAGTTTTCTGTGAAATTTTACTTTAATTGAACCAGTATTTAATAAATTATGAGTGTTCAATTACTAGATCGAGCCGCGCGGCTTTGTAAGTAGAGAATTCGGCAGCGGCTTCGTGTTGGGCACGGCCGCCTTTAGGACCTGCTGAGTTCTCTACTCAAAAAAATTCAGTTACTATACTAGCTTGAAAATAGTTTGACACATCATTGCTTCAAAATTGAAGTGAAAACTCGAGATATTTTAGGATATACAGCGAGTTGAAGTGAAAAATGAGATAAATTTTTAGTTTTGAAACAATTTTGTTGTGCTTTTTTACATCATTTCGACAACGAAGAAAGCTATAATTTTTTTTGAGACGAAAGAAATGCGCAATTCAATTTCCTATGAAGATACGGGTTTCAAAAATCAACATTTCACATTTGCTAAGGGGTGGTCAGGAGTCAGCTGAAGAGGGCAAAATAATTTTATATGCCCTTCTACGATTGGGCAGTTCAATTAAACAAAGACACGTCAAAATCAGTAATATCCGAATTTTGAACAAATCGATTCATTTAGTAATTAAAAAAAAATACATTCGAAGAAAAATAGCACACTATACGATATGAGTGTGGTGAAACTTTTTCTGACGAGTGAGAGGTCGCAGCACGAGCCAAAGGCGAGTGCTGTAATCACAGGAGATCAGAAGAAGCTTTTCCGTCGAGTATTGTACAAAATTTTACTTTATAAGGTGTGAAAATGGGGGTTTCCGCCACGCGAAGCGTGGGTGAAACGTCCATTACCACACTGAGTAAAAAATTAGTGTGAATTTCATGACGGACAGAATCGTTTAAGAGGTGAATAGTGAAACACATTATCGTGCGGAGTCAAACAGTCCACGTTTACCGTAAACTTTTCATACACTTGTAGTACAATATATCAAGACAACCGATGTTTGTTCTCAGAACTTAATCAATGATTACTTTTGCTCGAACTTCACGGAGAAATTCTGCTTTTGTACGTACAGTATGTGTGTTTCTCTGGAGGCTGATATATTTTCCACAGGTACGTGCAACTGCGGCAGCACACTTCGCTGTATCATACAAGACGTGGACTCTAACGACAAAAACGTATATTTCGATTGTACCGTCACAGAAGGTATTGGAACTTGTGGTAAACGGTACCTTCGTGGGCCCATCAGAGAGGCAGTTGGGAAAGAATTGATGCATAAGGCCGTCCACGTTTATAGGGCGGAAAAGGCAGATGAATTGATGTCACCATGCGATGTGGAACCACCGCATCTTTACTCGTCTGCTGTACTTAGCATTGCCAAACAGGAGTATCTGGCTAGTCAGTACTTAGATTCAGACCCAATTAAAGCAATCGCCATCATGAAGGCCACTAATCTAAAAAATACTGTGCACAACATCGGTCTGGACCCCTTTTTCGTTCACTATTGGACGAATTATCAAATTGAGACATATAGAGCTAATCGTGACTGTTGTATTGCAATTGATGCTACTGGAAGCATTGTGAAAAAAATCGTCAAACCTGAGAAATCATACTGTAAACATATCTTTTTATATCAGTGTGTAATAAACTGCAATGGCGAACAATTCTCAGTATCTCAGATGATTACTGAAAGCCACCATACCAACTCGATACAGTTTTGGTTAATGGAGTGGGTTCGATCCGGAGCACAAGTACCACGTGAGGTTGTTACCGATATGAGTAGAGCTCTATTGACTGCAGTCATCCGCACCTTCACGGCTTGCAGCACAATTGAAGAATATGCCAATGCATGCAGAAATCACGATCTGCCAACATGCTATGTACGCATCGATGTAGCTCACTTCATAAAAACATATGCATCGTTTTTGAAAAGTAGCGCGCAACGTGTAAAAGTTTTCTACCTCGCTGCCATTGGGAAGTTGGTCGTTGCACGAAATGTCAACGACGCTCGTCATATTATCAAAAACATACTCCTAGTTTCGCGACGCGACACGGATGGATCTCTGCCTTGCGGGAGGATGTCCCAGTGTGAGGAGGCGAAAATACAACTCAAAACCTTGATTACTGAAGTAACGGTGGATATTCGAGATCAAAATGTTCCCCAAAGGTCTAACGAGTCTAATGTGATATTGCATAATTTGGCAGGTGTTACGGTCGAGGTACGTAGATGACATAATTTAATTTTTCACCACTGGCCTAGTTGAACATCTCAAAATATGGCACGTCAATTACAACTAGTTCAACATATCTTGAACATTATTCCGCTATCAAATTCCCTGCGTATTTTTCGTCGAAAAATACTAATAAATAACATATTAATCAACAGTTTGAATTTTGGGTCTTAGCTCGTATTTCATTCTCTGAATATAGATCGGTCCAATGGAGCCCTATCTTGAATCAACAATTTCAGCCAATCTTTGCGTATTTAAATGCCAATATTTCAGTAAATTATGTGGTAGAACCGGAAATATACTTTTTAAATCGTATAATCAATCCCCCCCCCCCCCCCCCCCCCCCCCCTCATACATGTACTCACGCACGGCTACGCTGGTCGAGAAATGCCGTAGGGTCTCGCACCAAGCACATTTGAAATAAAGTTACTTCACTATATATATAGAATTATCATCGCGCTTCGAATTGTCAGCTGAGTTCATTTTCACCTTGAGTTTATGTTTCTCTGTATGCATATTAGACTGGACCAAAAAAATTGAGTATTTTTTTTTTTGAAAAATCTATGCAGAATATTATTCAGAAGGACAAAAAAAAAAAATTTCGTGAAAGTTTGAGCCCTCAATATTAATCTTAAGAGGTCTATCATCGCTATTTTTTATTTTTAGTCGTAATTTGATATTTTACGTCAGAACTGTGAAAACATTGGAGTGAACAAATTTATTTTTGCTTATTTCTATATAAAATTAAATTCCCTACAAAAAAGGTCTGATTATAGATTTTCGTCAGACAAGCCGTTTCCGAGTAATTAAGCTTAATAAATTGATATGTTTTTTCGATTTGACTTTTTTAATTCGGAATTTTGTAACTAATGAATCAATGAATATAGCTGAAAGAGATCACGACGGATTCTTAAAGGAAATTTAATGTTCTACAAAAAAGATTTCTTAATATTTTTGCCTATATTTAATTATTCAAAAGTTATTCTCAATTAAAATCTTTTTTTTCGTCGATCTTAATTGAGAATAACTTTTGAAGAAAATAAATTTTTTCACTTCAATGTTTTGACAGTTCTGACGTAAAACATCAAATTATGACTAAAAATCAAAAATAGCAATGATAGACCTCTTAAGATTAATATTAAGGGCTCAAACTTTCACGAAATTTTTATTTTGTCATTCTGAATAATATTCTCGATATGTTTTTCAAAAAAAAAAAAACATAGTCAATTTTTTTGGCCCAGTCTAATGAATATGCACTCACAAGTCACCAAGCTGAACCTTTCAGGGTTAATCATATTATCCAATTGATTGATCCGAATTATTGCCTTATCTATAGTGTAATAACTTTCCCAATGATTCCGACTTCGATGAGAGTGCTGCGCTAACAGATAACTCTCCAGAGAATCAGTGGTCCGTTTGGGCGGCAGAGATCGAAAGAGAAGTGGAAAGTGCTTCGAAGGAAATTGGGGATCGTGAGAACGCCCATTATCTACCCAACTTGGCGAATCTGTGGTCTAATATCATGACAGATAGGTTTGGGTATGGTCGCATTTCAGCTTCCAGTGCTGCAGTAGAGGGTGAGTTTAATAAAATCAAGACCCACCTCCTGAAGTGCGACTCAACGCCGATGCGACCAGATGTCTTCATCCAAAAGCATGTAGATTATATAAATGGCCGCATAAAGATTGTCAATGCTAAATCAGCAGTGACGGATTCAAATAAAGATGACGAGGACGATCTGTTGCCGATCATGTCCATCGAGCAAAAGGGATATCCTGTCGACCAGAGTGTATCAGCTGTTAATATATGTCCTGCATGTGCTGACAACAAAGTACCCAGTGCTCACTTCTGCACGATTTGTGATAAAGCTGTACACGCCCTAAACGAATGTTCTGTTCCTCTGGAAGGCAGTGAAGAAGGCTACGGACAAAAAAGAATTTGTCTTCCGTGTAGTCGCGAACGAGGCGTGAAGGATATCCTTGCCACACGCGAAACCGAATCCTGGCAGAGGCAAAGTCGATCTCAAAAACAAAATCGAAAGGCTAAATATTTGGGTACAAACACTCAGTATATTCGGGATAAATTAACGTTTACGAAAAATAGGAAACTGCCAATTATAAAAAGTGGAGATACAAACTCTCTACGTGCATTGGAAATCGAGAAAGAGAAAGTTTGTTTATATAATACCTGTGCTTTTGACAGTCTCCTTCAAATAATGTTGGCTGCGTTTTGCGATTGGCCAATCTTAAGACAAACGGTACGCCTATGTGGTATTTTACGACGCGCGACTCAAAATTAGATTTAAGCAAGTATATCAAAATTTCATCCTGGTTTGTGCTACTTTATCCGTACTAACATTTTCAATTCACAGGCAGGAGAGTTGAAAGAAAATAATGCACTGATCGCCATGACACTAGACACCCTTGACAAAGGATTACGCTCCTATTCATATCAATTTCGTGGCAAAATACTGATAGAAGTTTTCAAGACTGAAGAAGATACGATCCGTGGTGGATGCAGGTTGGTGAATTGCCGGACAAACATTGGATACTTAGCTGGTGTTTTGTTTAGGGAGACACCAAGTTACATTGAAACGTCAGCATGCGATCAGGGCTGCCCTCCTCGGATAAAGAATTTGGCAGTACTCGTGATTCAAAGATCTGTTTTGAACGACAGAACAGAATTTGAAAATGTGATCACGAACCAGGTTCAACTCATTGGGCAGAAGAGATGTTGCACAAAAGGATGCTTTGGTTTTGAAGATACTGAGATATCGGCAATAGGTATAATACGACATGTTCTATACCTACGATTACCAAATTACCACATGTACGGGTGAAAAATCGAAACCGATTTCGATTGAAAAATCCGATATGTTGTCGATTTCTTTTGATATGTATCAACTGATGTACATATGCCTAGATTGGATATTTATCGTACGTCAGAATTACTAGTAAATGAATACGCGTGGATAAATTTGATTTTTTCCGGAGTATTGCGACCATAGATCTCGTCAAACATTTTCTTTTCGTCGGGTTGATGAATTCGTGGGGCTACTAGACTGAACTTCACTAGACTCTGGCCATTGCTTTCTTTTGATTTGATGATTTCACGAGTTACACATCCCATTTTTTGTAAAACGTGTAATGAGAAGTTTGATTTTAGGCGCCGTAGTGGGCGAGCGAAGTATTTGATTATCGAACCCAGCGAAAAGACCATGCGTTGATGTGAAACTAGCGTGCAAAAATCGATATTATCACACGCTAATGTCATATTACCACACACATTTTGCCCGGTTAGGTGATCGGTTATTTTGCGCACCTTCTGCAGTACGCGAAATCTAACTTTCCATGTAGGTTTCACAGAAAAAATTTTGCTCAATTTTAGGCAATATTGTACTGTTTGAAGTCTTCGACTATGAGAACGACGACTATCCGATAAAACTCGGAGAATTACCGAAACATTTCAAAAATCCGCTGTCACCACAAGACGGATACTCCCTAGTAGGACTTGTCCATTATTCAGGGCCGTCCATTCGAACAAGGCGATCAGACGAAAGTATTGGACACTACACGGCGATTTCATTGAGGAATGGTGGCCACTGGCTCGAATATAACGACATGCATGAAAGTGCCAGTAAACTTAAAGATACATTTAGAGCTAACCCCAAGGTTTTAGTGTATACGATACATGATAATATGACATAAGTTGTATTCAAAATCAGAGAATAAACTCACTCATTTAATCATTTCACTGACTGCCTTTCCATTTATTCACCCATATGATATGTTGACCCTTCTGCGTTTGATTTCGTATTTCTGCTACGTTCAGGTAGCAACAGATTCTTAAAATATGTTTCACAATTCTCAGAAACGATGTTCACAAATATGAAAACCATGAATCCCCGAAAAAAATTCATATCACATCAAAAAGTGTCGTTGATCATCTATGAGAACTATTAGATTGAATTCTCTACGAATGCCAATTTTTTGTACTTACAATTGAATACATACGTCTCGTGGAGAAAATTATTTTATTCCGATTAAGGAAAAAACCAAAACTGCAGATGGTTGAGACAGCACATGAGGACTGGTTCCAATCAAATACGATTCGTAGATTATTTCTAATACTGCTTCCAAAATGTTTATTCAGTTTCCGTACTCATTATTGTGCCGCACCTGTTGATATGACTCACTCACGTGTCGATTGTACATTTTCTAATCGTCTTTCCAAGCAACGTTCAAAACCATTTACCCAAGGCTGCTTCTTATTCACTGAGCAACACAATGCATGGTTTGTTTCAAAATATGATTGGAACAAAGTCATCAGTAGATATGGGCAGCTTTGGGTAGACACAACAAACCCCCCTCTCCCCCCTCCCCCCTCCCCCTAGGGCGTCTTTGGGAAGTCCCCCCTCTCCCCTCCACCTAGGGCGTCTTTGGGAAATCCCCCTCGCCCCGCTCCCCCCGGGCCCAGAGGTCGATTTTGGAGAAAACTGAGGATTCTAACCTAACCTCCCCCTCCCCCTGGCCAGCTTCTCAGCTGGGGTGCCCTAGTTTTTTTTCATTTTCATGCCCCTGATCTTACATTTCTATATTATATATACTTATTTATGAATGGGTAGGGTAAAGGTGTAAAATTGAATGACGCGTCAATTACTAAAAAATCCAATTATTTCCATTTATTCGTATAACTTATTTCTAATACACACAAGGAACTTATGCTAAGATAAAATATAGAATATTACGACTACGAGTACAATTTTCCGATATTCTTTAAAATTAAAAGGTAGGAAAAACAAAATCTTAAGACTATAACGGTTACAAATGACAAATACCTATATATATATGTATATATTATATTTAAACGTGTACAAACATAGGGGTTCTGGAAAATTCCCAAGAGGAGTGATTATACATACTGACTATTATACATCTTATTCTACGATTACAATTACACATTTATTTCTTTTTATTTTTATTTCTATTACTATTCGAATACGAGAGATTACATTTTTTCTTTGGTGTACAATACTGAACGCTGTTACCGCGACAAGGGTGAGTGAGAGGGGTGATTCGACTCTTAGACTCGTCGGAAATTAACCCGACGTAGAACGATTTCGCTATATGGTCGTTTGTCTCATGATTATCAGTAAATATATCGAGAAACCGGCGCAAAGACAAACCAGCAGCCATATAATACACAAACATAATGCAAAAGTGTCCACACACGTTGGAGGAAAAACTCTGTACCTGTCGGTCGTTCCAGATGTATCGCCGGCAATTTCTGCGTAGCCATCGTTTGTGGTGAGGGATAAGCGGGGGTAGCCCGAAGCTGTCGAAATAGGTACCGTGTCCGGACGAGGCGACGTAAAACGCCACCCAGTGCGTGCCGGGTCTGGTGTGATCATCGGTGTTCGAGACAATAGCTGCCGGGGGTGTCCACACCAGGGGAACCCGGTCGGCTGGGAAAACCCGCCTCAAGTTGCTCGGGAATAATGTTGACAACGCATGCTGAATCTGAAGGCTGTTCATTTCTCGAAATTTCAAAAACAGTCGTACTAGTTGTCGCTTCTGAAGAATAAGAGTCTGACGTGGTTGAGAGATCGAGCGGTCCTATTCGGTCGAAATCGATGGCGATTGCAGGTGTCAATTTAGCGGACTCTTTCTCCTTGCGCGGTGCCTTGGGTGGAGTAGGCGGCGGTGTGGGTAATGGTGTTGAAAAACACTGCGTCGACGAATTTCTAGCAGTAAACGGTGGAGATCGCTGATGCTGTTGCCGTACCCGTGATGATTCCTCGCGATCGTTCCTACCGCTGTCAGGTGTTGGATGAGTACAACCGGGTTCCCTCCTGCCGTTGACTAACTCCACGTGTGCAGGATAGTCGTACTCGTTGAGAAGTTTGCTCGTTTTGATCCATTTCTTCAACTTAACGACATTGTTGAGTGCGCACGTGAAAAATTCCTCTTTTTTAACGCCGTGAAAGAAACAGTATTCTCTCGTCACGTCCAACTTGCCGAATGGTGGGCACCCAGAGTGTTCGAGGTTTATAATCCTTCTCGATGTTACGGTCTCCAAATATTTTGACTTTTCATGTCCCCTTGTTAGAATACGGTAGGCCGAACCAGCGATCTCTTGAAGATTGCTGTGCAGCTTCTTCAGCGAGATGTCACCCTCGAACCAGTCGATACCGTGGTGATAACACGTCACGTAGTTATTCGCTACTCGTTCTCCCTCGTTGAGTTCCGAAAATGCGTACGGGGGTTTTATCATCCAATGCGCAAAGAAACGATGGTCGATGGTAGTCACAGCCACTTCTTTCGGTAGAAATTGTTTGCTCGCAGCACGAAAGCCTTGGATGTCTATTACGAAGTCCATGTTTGCTCGAAATCTTGCACTTGACTGATCTTGATTGGAGTCGGTGCGGTTCCTCTTATACCCGAGCATGTGTTTCACCCCCACTTCCATCGTCGACTGCTTCCATCCCTAGGCAAAGACCGGGACTTGCAGGTTTCAACTTGTCCGTGTGTCGAGATATGTAAGTTCGTTAACACAAACCCTTTCACACCCCAACCGACGTCCGTGCGACGTACAAAAAACGACGCCGAGTCCTCTATAGATTTCTGGGTCTGCAGGTCTGAACTTGTTTCTTTGCCAGATGTCTATGTATACGAGCGGTCTGGGACTTCTCACAGCATGGGGTCTCGTCTACCCACCGAAATCTGTAATAACCTGTCGCGCGGCGTCGATCTCTATGAGATTGTCAAACTCTGCGTAAACGATGCAATTTATGGTTTCTTTGAGTGCCTCGTCAAATCGCGCTTCTATCCTCAGAGTCCCGTGCTTGACGAGTGACCAGTGAGACGGGCAGTTAGCGGATAAATCGGGTGTCAGGTCGAAGGCCATCAAACAGTTTCCTTTGGCGTATTGCAGTCTATTGATACCGGTTCCTTCGTTGAGAAAATGTATACCGGTTCCAGAGAAGAGCGTGTGATACGCGTCAACGTACAAATGACTTTTGGAGAAATTCGGTAGCAGTGGTTTCGCAGGAACTTGTACGCCGTCCACGTACAGCGACAGGTAGTTGAGCATAAAGTGTTGGAAATTAAATGGGTTTTTCTGCCTGTCCCCGTTGAAGGCTTTGTTACTGACCATCCCAATTATCACACGTTTTGGTAACTGACCCAGAATCACGTTGTCCAACATCTCCGATTGCACGCCCGCGTGAATGGTGAAGGCCTTCACCTCAACTCTCGTGACGGGATATTTAGCTGTACCTTTTGCCAACGTGCGCGCGTGGGCTAGTAGAATACCGGGGCTGATCTTGACACGGCGCACCAACAACGAAGTCTCGACTATGTGTATTCGGTGCAGAGGCGCAGCTTCCAATATGCAAAAATTATCCCTGGATCTTACCAGGCGCAGCCGCAACTCAACGCCGTTGAGCAGAAACTTTTCCTGATTGAACACGTCGCAGTGTAGATGTCCGAGCAGATCGACTATTCGTCCATTCTTCGTGATTTTCTGACGATTGATGAATCCGTCGTCGCCAGCCTCCTGAGCGGCGGCTGTATCGTGGACATCCGATTCCCCGTTCATGCTGCCGTACCAAAGCCCGGACGAAAGATGCGATTGTTTGGCATGCGGAGCATAATTCAGTAGAGTCTCTATGTAGGCGCGATAGGCGTAAGAATTGTTTGCCGGTGATACGAGCTTCTGATTGAAGAATATGTCCACTTGATTAAACATCGAGTGAAGAAGATTATTCACAGGTGATACGGATGATTCGGGTATAGGGGTCGTTTCCACGGAGTTCCCTGCAGCTGCGGTTTGAAGCTGTTGCACCCGTACGCGAACACTCAGCATGGTGTGTGCCAAGTCTATGTACTCGTCTCCGTGTCCCGGTACAACGAATTCGATCGGTGAGTCATCGGTCAAAGAGGATACGGGTTTATAGTGTATCCACTGTCCAGCTTCGATGGATGTCTGTGTCGGTGGTAGAGCGAACAGGTCTAGTTCGGACTTCGTGCATTCTCCAGAGTGTGCGTGTAGGAAAGCCATTATTATTATTATTCGGCTGCCTAGGCGTTACTAGCGAGGTCCGAAAATATCGGTAATGGCTCGTTTTTTCTTTCCACCCTTTTTACCCTTGCCACTCTTTCCCCCCGTAGTCTTTACAGTCTTCGTAGTTTTCCTCCTTTTCTTTTTCTTGTTTTCTCCCTTCTTCTTCGTTTTTCTTTTGTGAACTTTCCCTGTTCCAGCGGACTGTCGAGCGGCGATGAGTCTGTTGACACGCCCGAGTAACAACTGCCGACCCCGCTCCCCCGTTGCCCCTTTATATCCGGACCCCTTCATAAGTTTGACTACTTTATCTTTGGCCCTCTGCTGCAGGTTGCGACCCGACTCCATAGCTCGCGCTTTCAACGATTCCTTGAACGGTACGTCGCTCTCCATGTCCGATATAACATTCGCCCCCGTGCGTAGGACCTCTTTTCCAACGGCCCTGGCTCCGCTGGTCAATAGAGGTAATACCTTGCGGAATAATCCTCCCAAGAAACTACCGATTCCGTGTCCGCGTTGGTACGGTGCCCCTCGATAAAAGTTTTCCATGCCACCACCCCCGAGTTGCGTCTCGTAATGCTCGGTGTATTGCGCCATGGTACTTGTAAGTTTCCTCCACCTTATTGGACACGCCTAAAGTGTAACGTAACCGTCAAAGTCCCGGACTCAAATGGTATCGGATTCCCCAGATGATCTCTTATATTGATTTCAATGGTGCGAAAGTTTGTCAGCAGGAGCGGTATGTAGTGCGGTGGCGACAGGGTCTTCATCGCCGTTTCTCCGGGGATTGGGTTTGTTTTTCCGCATGCTTGAATAACTCGTAACAACGGTGTGTAGACGTCTCCGACGATACGTGGCTCTATGATATCGCAGTAAACGAACATTTGACACGATGGGGTTCTTGGAAGGGTAGCCTCCGTCCGGGTATCAGCGTCGACTATCACAGTCCGTTCGGCTGCATCGTATCTCATTCCTGGCAAATGACTCGGACCCGCATGATCTTGCGAGTCGGATTTATCGGTGATTCCTTCGAACCGCGGTGACGGTGACGACGATGCAAACGATACAGGATAAAGGATCTCGGCAAGTCCCACCTCCCATTCTCCGGTCAGCTCGATCGAGCGTGGTAACTGTGTGATGTAGCAGCAGGTTCGATTATCGGGGAAAAACTGCATCGAGCTGTTGCTCGGTAGGGTGATGTAAAACTGGTCCTTCTCCATGACGCACGTACGTCTCGAGATGTTTCCTCGGTGTGGTTCGAACGCTAGGTGCAATCCGACTGACCGTCCGCTGTACGAGTGTACGAATATCCTGGACTATGCGCACGCACAAAGACGTTACCAAACTTGAAATGTTGCTTGCTTCAATGTGTCTCGTACTTCCAGTCTTTTAACTCGTAGTGGTATCGTCTTGGTCAGATTGCCCCTCCCCTTCCTCGACTCGTTGAAGTTCTGCCTCGTAGAACGCGCCGTCGATTTCCTCACCTGCCATGTCCACCAATACATAGACAACAGGCGCGCGCGCGAGGACCTTGTGAATCTTGAAAAGTTCCTCGCTCCAATTGGCCTCGTAGCCTTTCTGGAACGTTCCCTTCGTCTTGCTGATTCGTACGATGTCATCTTTACGAAATCTCGGCTTGCCGGCAACCCGTGGCGGATATCGCCTTTGCAGGTTTGCTCGTGCTTGGGCGGCGTTCTCCAGAGTCACCTCAGACGGGGCCATTCCTATGCTCGAGTGACGCGCCGCGTTGTGGGCCTCTACGATTCGTGGTAAAACATCAACATAGCGTTTCGTGTTTCTGTGCGTGAAGTACCGCGACAATCTCTCCTTGAGAGTGCGATTGAATCTTTCGACGATAGCCGCTTTTATTTCAGGGTTGCGGGTGACGCGATATCGTATTTCATTGGCTGTGAGCAGTTTTTGAAATTCACCGCCGACGAATTCTTTTCCCTTGTCCGTTTGCAGCAGAACGGGTCTACGTCGTGTCATGTCCAACACGTGTTGGAATCCCTCGGCCACTGTACCAGCTGTCTTTCGCTTCAGGGGTACGACCCACGCGTATTTACTCAAAACATCGATGACAACCAGTAAATAACGATAACCGCCGTTGTGTCTCTTTATCGAACTCAAATCGGCCAGATCAGCCTCCCAAACGTCGTCAATGTTGGAAACGTTGTATCTGGCACGTGGAAATTTTCTTCGCACAGATTTGTGCAGAGTGTAGGCATCCTGCGTCGCGAGCCATTTCCTTACCGTTTCGCCGGACGTGTCCCCCCTCGTGGCCCTCTCTAGGTTCCGTGCCCCAACGTAGCCAGCAGGGTGAGACGGGTCGTAGTAGATTTTTTCGAGCCCCCTCATCGCTTTAACAGACGCAGTCTCTTCCAAGTCTGTCGCTTTTCACTGTCTTTGGCGTACGGAGTGATTCTCGAACCCCGTCTCTTACCCGTGGGCGGTGTACCGAGTGTACTGAGGTCCGAGTCTTCGATACCGGATCTACTGGTCTCCGCGCCTGACCATTTTCCTCGTTCCGAACGCGATTCACCGTGCCCCGCTACAGACGTCGACAGCGAGGCACTCGTTGACGCGACGTCTGCGAATTTATCATTGTCGAACGCCCGAATATCCTTCCAAAAGACCTCGTTTCCCACGCACTCGTGTGGTATGTTGATCGCGTGGAGAAACCGAGCGAATTGCGACTGTCCCGTTGGATTGAAGTTTTTCCTCGATCGTGCTGTATGGTTGACCAGATCGACTATGTTTGTACCAGGCACGGGTACACCGTCTATGGAAATTACTCCGCCCTTGTCCCAGACGAGACGCGACGGTACCCCGGACAGCGAACGCAGCAAAAGACCGGCCTTGTTGATGAATCTGGTGGGGACGGAAGCCAATACATTTCTCATCTGTGACGTCATCTCACCATCGCTCGCAGCCACAGTATCCTTGGTTTCTGTCACGTCCGCCGCTTTTTCCGTGCTTTCCACAGGTTTTGCAGCAGTCCCGCTACTCCCCTCGCGAATCTCCAATTGCAGAGGTTTTCGCGCATCGTTCGAGAAGTACAGATAACGTTGAAGCGCCTGTTGGTAGAGTTTCCACTTTTCTGCACTATCGTTGGTCCCCTCGTTCAAGATGTCGCTCATTTCGCGGTCGAGTCGTGAAACAGGGTCCCCGTGAACGGTGTCCGAACCCGCTGACGCACTCGCGACGTCGCTCATCTGTCGTTGAAACCTCTTCAATCCCTCCGCCGGTATCAGCACCATTTTCTTGGCACGCTCCATCTTCACCCTCTTTTTTTTCGCTCTCTCTCTCTCTCTCTCACACTTATTTCCCTTTACTTGGAAAACAGTGCCGAGGCCAGACCTCCCAGAATCGGTGCCAGTAGCAGACCCAAAAAACCGCCCCCTCGTTGAACCAGAATTTTTTTCTTACTTTTCCAACTCCCACGTTTACAGGCTAATTTTCGGAGCGTCTGTCTGTGTCGTGCCAGCCGTGATTTATGCGATCGAGACAGGACCACGTTACCCTCCAAGGTGTTTAGAGCACACTCGCAAATATCCCTCACCAGAGAGTCGTCGGCGGTACGTAGCAAGGCGCGTCTCTGGGTTGGATTCAACTTGTGCAGCGCGTGCAGGGCAAGGGTGTTTGTCTTACCGAAGGCTGCCTGACACCCGTGACGTACCTTTCGCGGCATTACAGCGGGACTACTGGTACTCTCTGCGCGCTGCTCAGTTTTATATCCTTTTTTGGCACGTAGACGTACTGATGTCCGTCGCTGGGGAAAATGTTTGTACGGAAACGACAATTCTCCGGCGTCGATTGCTTCAGATCCAACAGTAAATACCCGTGCGGAACAGCTGTGGCGTCGTGGTATGCCTCCTGAAGAAATCGCGGATCCTCCGGGTGTACTTGACGCGCGAGATGTTGTATTTGAGCGCGATCTCGCGGATTTTTGAAGAAAACGATATAGTTTGCGTTGAGAGAGATATCTCGTTGGCCGTGTCCCTGATGAAACAGATTTTGCGTAATGTAGAAGACGCTCAGATTCTTGTGATGGCAGACTTTGGTGAATAGATCGACGACAACGTGGCTCGACGCTTCGCGCATCAAATCGTCAATCACCAACAGTTTCGGGGTCTTGTCACCGTCGTAGTCGGTGGGTTGTGGTAATCCTTCTCGGTACTCTATTCCTTTGCTCGACTCGTACAGCGGTTGCCACTCGTCGTAGTACCAGATTACACGAGCGAATTTCGTCTCGCACATGGCACTGCTGTACCGTAGAAATTTTTTTACAAAATTTGACTTTCCACAGCCCGATGGTCCAGCGACGATTGCGGAAAACGGGTGTTTCCAACGAGTGTCCATCGTTGTTGTTCTTTGTCACAGGATTCTGTCAAATATAAAAAAAAAAATTATTTCTCAATATGTTTGGCGGAAAAAAGCGAAAGAATTATTTTCTCCCATCCCTCTTTCCCCGCGATAAGCTCATATCGGTGGCGGCGGCGGCGGGGCCCGGGGCGCGCTGACTACCAGCTGATATCAGCGCGCGCGCGTCGGGGTGGCGCCCGTTGCTACTAGCTCGTATTTCAACGGGCACCAACAGCGGTCGCCCGCTGGGCGAGGTGAACCCCCGCGGCGAGCGTACGTAACCAGCTGATTCGTACGCTCTGACCGGCACGCTGACCGATGAGCTCAACGTCAGCGTACCCCGCTGCCGATACCGGTCGCTTGAAGTGTTCTCGAGACCGGCCGGTCCCGTCTGTCACGGATGTACGCAATTTTTATATTTCACAAATTTTATTATTGGAATTACCTCTGCAACGTGATGAAAGTAGCTGGCGTAGAATCGTCTGCAGAGGCGCGTGCGTGTGGACGGACGGCTGGTGTTTCTGTAGCTGCGATGCGACGAGTTGTGACGTGTCACGGTGTGAACGTCGAATCGTTTATACGTCAAGGGCCCCACGACGGTATCACGACTCGTAGCGGTGAGAAAAAAAAAAAAAGACACAAGAGTTAGCGGAAAGTCAGAACGGTGGAATAAATTTCATCATCATTTGACTTACTTCTGCAACGATCCGAACGATTCTTACGTAGAATCCTCTATACCGGCGAGTGCGCGTGTCTGTGTGGATGACCGGTCGGTGTCCTCTGTAGATGTGCTGCGTTGGGTTGAACCGCACGACCCCCTGTGGGGGCCGGAGTCCTCGTATCTCGTGTCAGGAGAGAGAGAGAGAGAGAGAGAGGCATGAGCCAGGGAAGAGCGAGAACGATAATATTCAAGGGTCCCCGGTCAAGGATGTGGCCGAGCGATAACCGTAGGGTAGGGTATCGAAACTTTCCGCGCAACACCGTCTCTTGACGAATACCGGTCGACAGGTTTTGGATTCGGTACGCGTTACCACCTCGTGCAGTTTGTCCCGACGAATAGCACGGTACTGCAGTCGAATCGGACCCTCACCCTCTACCACCATTTGACGAATCGAATCATAGTTTACTCTACTAGCGGTGGAGTGATTCAGCGTAATCCCCTTTACCTTGCAGATTTCAACATCGCTGCCGTCCGGACATCGAACGATGTACGCGTAAAATTTCGCCCCTCCCGAAACAAATGCCCGAATATAACTACCACTGCCATACGTCTCGAGCTCGTCGGTTAAATCTCCCAGAAAGTTCCCAGTCGGTGGTACGTAATCCTGCGGTCGTGTCAAGTCGTGGACATATATAACGGAGTCTGTATCGTAATAAAGAATGCGTCGATCCAACTTTTCTAGATATTCGTACAATTTTAATCTAGCCTGCGCGGTGGTATATGCGGCTATCACTACGTTCGCTAGTGGCGAGGGTGTGACACTCTGTTCGGCGTACGACCACCTCGCGTACAACACCTGGTCGTTGACAGGCAGCAACTCGGTCACCTCGACCTCGGGGTTGGTCAGTAGCTCCAACAGATGCTGACGCGTCTTTACCACCGTGGTTTTAGCCATATTGTCCCGCTGTCCGAACTTTCCCCAAAACGAATTGAGGCAGAGCTTCGAGACCGAACGAAGTCCAGGATTTTTGGCAATCTTGTCTCTATCCAATCTTATCCCTTCCACCTGCTCGTATTCTGCGAGATACCGGTCTCGCAAAGGCTCGTCGATGCAGTCGGCGGGCCAACCGCTGGCCTCCTGCTTGATTTTAAGAAAAGTATCAATGTACCCCGCAAAGAGCCCCCCTTGACGGGTAGAGGGGTTATATTTCGACACCTCGTACTGCCAAATTTCCTGCACTTGGACGATCTCGTAGCCCTTCTCGACCGCTTTTTTCAGCTCGCACGACACCCAAGTGCCGTCGAACTGACGATCTCTCGCCTCGCTATGGGTGCACTCGTCTTGCTCCAATTGTTCGCAACAGGACCGACACAGTGCGAACATCAGTTTTCCGTGCATACGCAGCGGGAGCACGGGGTGATAAAGATTTTGGGGCGGCAGCACGCTACACTTGACCAACCCCTCAACGCGGGAGATGTCCTTGCCGCTCGCGCCCGTCAACGCCTTACACTCTTCACCGACGAGGACTTTTGGGTGGCCTAACGGGAAAGACGCACGCTTGCAGATATAGGGGTACAGGGAGCAGACGTCTACGTATTTTATTTTCTTACTAATGCTCCCATCACCCCCTTGGAAAACCTCGTAGCTGCGCGATGTGTTTCCCGTTCGACCACCGTAAAAGGCATCGCGCGGATCTAGCGGGGTGCTGGTCGTGAGGCTAGCCGTTATGGGATGTCCAGCTAGGTACTCGCGCATTTCCCTGTTTTGGTTGAGAAGCCGATCGAACGCGCACTCCCATATTTCGGTGACCACGTACCCCATTTTCTGCATAAATGACGTCTTCGAGCGTGTTTCCTCGGCACGCTTGTCCATGGTGTCACCGTTCACGGTACGTCGGTCACCGTTCACGTTGAAACACCGCCTACAACCGTGCCAGAAGCAGCCATGAAATTCGAAAATGTGCCGCGTCCCGTCACCCGCCTCGTAATAGCCGTCCACGACTCGACCTGACTCGGGAATACGAAATTCGCGCGAACGACCCGCGTGCGCGATCACGATCCCCAACTCCCTCTCCTTCCAGACGAGCCACTCTATCGCTTTTCTAGACTGACGATCGGCCAGCCTATAACCACCCGGTGGTAGAATACCGATACGATCGGTTTGTAGAAAATTTCTTCTAAATACCACCGAGCAGGCCGACGCGATAGTCGTGCTCTCGGTGAACGGGCATACCTTCCCACACTCGAGAAAGATGTCTCGAAAGGCGATACATGCGCGGCGTAGAATATCTACGTCGGACTTACAATAGCCCACTAATTCCGCGTCGAAATTAAACAGGCGATTTTCTGCCACGGCCGCGTTGTACCATTGGTAGAACTCCGCGCGTGCGGAGGTACCCATGGTATCGGGCGAGTAGAATTTCGCCGCGGGTAGCGGGCCCATGTAGCCTGTGTTCTCTGGGGTGTTAAAGAGGTGTGGGAAGACCCCTTTCACCGAGGCCTCTGGCAAACCGAAGGCTTTCGGCAGGGCTGACAACGCCATCGGCATGTACGCCAGCGAGTCTAAAAATCGGGTATGTCCGGTTTCGAGCATGATGATCTTACTGCCGTTCAATATTACCTGCGGCGGCTCAGTGTTTTTCTCGACCAGGTAACGTAAAATAAATTGTGCGTCAAAGCCCCGGGCATTGTGGGCGACGCAGATGATTTTTCTGAAATTCTGTATCGGCCGTGTGGCGAATTCGACCAGCTGTTTCACCGGGTCTTTTCGAAACACGTACTCGCGCACGAGTCCGCAGGCTGGGCAACCGTTCTTAATATCCAGATTATGGATGCACTGGGTGCAAACCTGGTGCACCACGCAAAGATTGGGAACGTGGATGTTTGTCGACGTGTCACCGGGGATCGTAGCGTTCTGTTGGGTTTCGAAATCATAAAATATGAATATATATTTCGCGTTGTTATTGTCCAGAGATTTTAGCGGAGCCATGAAACACTGGTGATTGTAAGGCCGAAGGGTGTTGCAGACCTTGCAATATCGTGTGTCACAGGAGTGAGCACCCAGCGAAAGATTTATGAGCCGCGTGCAGTTCGAACAGATTTGAAGCGTCGCACAGACGGAGCGACGCGGGCTAAACGAACCGACCTCACGATGCCTTCCCATACAGAACGCGCCACGAAACGCCCGTTTGCAGTCGACGCACTCCAGTTCCTTCGCCCTGTGGTCGCACGCCGGGGTGCCCAGACACTGCGGACACCGGCCCGAGCAGCGGTGCTCATTACTGTTTTTATATTTTTTATTACAGGTCTCGCAAAAGAACCTGCCTGCCGCGGCACCGGTGAGATTGGTTATTGTACAGTAGTGGTGATCGTCTGGAAAGTATAGGATGTTTAACCGGTGGGCCACGTTTCGTCCACTCTCGGTCACCACGCTGCTCCCGTCGTAAAGCGTCGCGTCCCCAGTCCCCAATTTTCCCGCCTCATATACTACGATCGCCATCCCATCGCGTGCCAGATAACGCTGGAATTGCGATATCTGGTATACCCCGCACCCCGTCGCCGGTATTTCGACTCCCGCCCCCTCCGTCAACCCTCTTGCCGCTTCGCGCTGCAGCCGCGATCCCGAGCCCCGTATCGCGTTATACGCCGCGTGAAGCTCCCCGCTACGGATCGACCCCCTCTCGGCGTGAGCTCTCGCGACGACTAGAGCCCGCGGTAAACAAAGTCCGTCCGAGTTTACAATCTGAATGACGGATTTCTTAGCTACACCCGCGTGTGTGATGGGCCGAGCTTTCCCACGACCGGCCGGCACTTTGACGCAGTGCACGGTGACCGAGAATAATTTGTCAACCCCGAACTCCGCGTTACTCTGCGTCACGCTGGAGACTAGCTTCCACAGATCTGCATACTGGGAATCGCGGACCGGTCGAAAAGATAGCCACGCGGAGCCCTGATTAAAACTTTCGGCGTGAAAAACAAAACCGATATAGTCGCTCGAGTGACACGTTGAGGTGACATAGGCATGCAGATCTCTGAAAGCCCCCTCCAGCCACTCGACGGGGTTGACACCTGACCCCGGGATCTTAATTTTGACGTCGAGTTCCCGCGCGTGAACACCGAATCGACGGATGTATTTAGACGATTCCCCGAGTATCGCGAAACGGTTACCCGGGGTCAACGATTGAGAATCCCCATCCCTGACCCTCTCTTCCTCGCTCTCACTCTCTTCAGCCGTCTGCGACTCCCTGGAAACTAAACTACCCTCGGTCTGTTCAGAGTCGTCAGAGTCATAATCGACGTTGTCTATAGGATTCACGACGGGCCCTGAACGTCCGACTCCCGAGGTACCAGCTCCCTCGTTTACACGCGTTGGGCGTCTATGACCACCAATCTGCACGTCCGTGCCATGTTCGTTGGCACGGAGCCGTTTTTCGCATCCCTGGATGTCAGCCGATACGGGCTTCTCTGATATATATATATATATATTAGGGTGTGTTAAAAAAAATCGTTATTTTTTTTTTTCATGAGCTACCTCTCGAAATGGTAGCGTATATCGCCTAGAAGATTCTCTCCAAATTTAAGCCCAATCGATAAAGGTTTAGAGGTGGCTCACACGGGTTTTGTATTTCCAATTTAAATAACACGCTCAAATCTATTTTTGCATTATCCGGCTGCAAAACTTCCATTTTAGTTCAACATACGACTGTTTAGTGACTCTAATGAGCAGTTGGGGTTTCGTAGAAGCCATGACAAATTGAAAATGAAATGTTACTTTCTCAATTTTTAATATTTTCTTCGAATTATTAGGAATTGCGAATAAAATTGCCTTTTCCGGTCTCGATTATTTATTAAAAATATTAAATCTCGTGTAATATATATGTTCTCATCTAGTTGTACGGTGTACCTTCTATGTTTTTGTATTGATATTTTGTATACCATTACATCGAATATCTGTACCAAAACGCTGGATGTCAATGAAAAATGATATGGGGATTTTTTCATGATTTTAAATATTTTGTAGAATCCCTGTTTCCAAAATATCACTATTGCAATAACGATTTTGCTCTTCTAAATATTCAGCGAATATATTAAAATTGAAAATTCCGTTGCGCTCACGGCATTTCGATGGTCTGGGTCAAATACATAGACACCATATGGGGGGCAGGCTTTTACATTTATTCTGAGTCATGTCTCGGCGAATTTGAAATATTATTTGTTGCACTGCTTTTTTTTCGATCGACAATGACGAGAGACATTCGTAATTTATGTGAAAATGAATTTGAAAAAATTAAATCAAACCATAAGAAGATTTCTCCTTTTTTTTTGTTTTACAGAAATATAGAGGAATATATTTTACCTATCTTTAAAGAATACTGAAATGAAAAAAGTGCATCCGTACCCAAATGTAACTCAAGTAATAATTCATTTCCCTATTTTACCCACCACGTTTCGTAACCTGCATTGACCCATCAACAGTTAGTGGCGCTAGTCGTCTGCGAACACGATCATTTGAAAACTCGAACTCGATGTTTTATTTTTAATTAATTATTGTATTTCGGAACTGAGATTCATTTGAGATTCGTTTATGTAAAGTTGAATTGGAGTAATGTCGTCTAATAAACCGAATAAAAAGAAGCAAATTATATACTTGATTGGAGAGGCAAAAGAATGCATCTGCAGCCAGAAATTACCTACGAATCGAGAAGTTCTTAGTGTTTTTTTTCATTATCACCATTCTTTGTCCCGAACGATTTGTGAATCGGCAACGAAGGTGATACGTATGGTTAGTGATAAGTGGGAGCAAACTGGAATTGCAATTGGTGATGGGAAAAATTCGATTAAAAAACTAATACGCCTTTTTATTGAGTGGAAAAAAATACAAAAAAATAGAAAGAGAAAGTCTGTCGCTCAGAAAAAAAAAGAAGAAGTTTTCTCTAATAAATTGAACAGACTGTTTGACATTTCCCGACATGACGTCACGGAGTCGTTGATAAAACATCGACAATTGTTCCTCACGTCACAGGAAACAAAACATCGTCATAGCGTTCTACCTGCAGGTAGTGATTCTTTATCCGCTTCGACAACAGGCTCACCGTCGCTGATTAATGAAAACAGAGAAAAAAGTTTTGGAGAAAGTTGTACGAGAAGTGCCGAAAAACGTGATAAAGAATACGGGAAAGAATACAAGGAAGAAAACTCTGAGGAAAATATTGAGACCGGTTTGTAAATTTTATTCATTTACTAATATTTACAAACCAATAAAATTTCTCTAGAAACTTTTAAAAAATCCATTTTTTCAGCATACTTTAAAATTATCAAAAAGATATGTTTCTTGTTGCAAATTGAATTCTTCACAACTTAACTTTACGACAATTACTAGCCAAGTAATGATTTGATTCGATTTTTCTGAGTTTCGAGGCATGAATAATAAAAACTGTGATAATTACAGTTAACAACTGCTTTACAGATCCAACTGTAATCTGTAGCCAATCGCTCTCAAATCTCAGCCTGTTTGATGACAGATTGACTACATCTCCAGCCGAATGTGAGTTGAAGCGAAGTGACTCAAGTCTCAAATATGAACTCAGCTATAAGTCTGAGACACGGCAAAAGTTGCGAAAAATCGACGTCATCACTCCAACGCTTGTTGCAGCCCTTGATCGGACTGGGACTAGTAGCCGGAATGCGGCACACATACTTAATGCAGCTGCTACAAGTATGGGTCTTGATCCGAATCATCTCAATTTGAGCAGCTCTACAATTCACACCAAGAGGAAAACATACAGACAACAGATTGCTGCGCAAATGAAAGACGGAGCGAAATTTCCTGAGAATTTGGTGGTTCATTGGGATGGCAAATTATTGCCGAATCTCAATGGATCAGGGAGAATTGAGCGACTTCCTATAGTTGTTTCGGGTCCTAAGATGGAAAATTTGCTTGGAGTGCCCCAACTCGATGCAGGCACAGGTGCTAACCAAGCTAGAGCAGTTGTCCAAATCTTGCAGGAGTGGAATATTACAGACCGTATACGAGCTCTATGTTTCGATACGACTGCCGTCAACACGGGTAATTCACGTTTCATTCTGTTCGTTGGATCTCGGAAGGACTAAGAAAATAGTTCATCGTCAGAGTGAATTAGCAAAAATTTCAACAGATCATCGAATAACACATTCAATAGGCATTTTGTAATGAAAGAAAATTATTCGTAGATATTTATTTTCTACTATATTTTCCTTTAAGGTACCAAAAGTGGGGCGTGCATTTTAATCGAAAAACAACTGGCTAGAAAATTGATTTATTTGCCATGTCGCCACCACATTTTCGAGCTTCTCTTAAGATGCGTTGTGGAGACTTTCTGGCCGGAGACGAGTGGCCCCAACGTCGCGATCTTTAAGCGTTTCCAGCAAAAATGGAATACATTCGACCACACTAAATATGAAACTGGTTTGGAGGATGAAGAGACTGCTACTCTTCTTGAAGATTCAACGATTGAAATACGGTGTTTTATATCTCACCAGTTTGAGGTATTTTTCTATTCGTTGGTCCCTTATTTTCATGAGAGTATTCCAACACTATAGTAAACAAAACCTCGACAAAATGGTTAGAAATCAGACAGTGGTCTATTCTTGTATCAGCTATACTTTATTTCGTGACAAATGAAGCATCTTCCCCTTTGAGGGATTTTGAAAATTCGTCATTTTGATGTGTCATAAACGATAAATTTTGTATTATTTCAGGTATTTCACCCCCGAGACGACTATAAAGAGTTTTTAGAGTTGGTATACATTTTTCTCGGCAGTGAACCCCCACATGGAGTGAAATTCAAAACTCCTGGTGCTATGCACCACGCGAGGTGGCTTTCTAAAGCTTTGTACTGTCTGAAAATGTTTATGTTTAGAAGTCAATTCCATCTCCAGGCTAAAACGATTCGCGACCTTCGTCATATATGTATTTTCATAGTAAAGTTTTACGTGAGAGCATGGTTCAGTGCTCCTTCTGCTATTATGGCTCCAGCCCACGATTTGCGCCTACTTCGAGAGTTGATTGCATATAATTCCGTGAACGTAAATGTCTCAAAGGCAGCGAGTTCCAAACTTTCAGCTCACTTGTGGTATTTATCTGAGCATCTCGCACCGTTAGCTTTTTTTGATACTACTGTGACAGCAAGTGTAAAAGCTAAAATGGTCACAGCATTCAAAACACGTGAGAGTACAGGTGGCGAAAAAAAGCGTGTTCAAGTACAAATAAGCGATCCTGATTCATTCATTGACGTGAGCGATTTCATTACTGTGAAGTCAGTTTTTTTGTTTCAGCAATTTGGCTTGTCATACGATTTTCTAGATAAATTGCCCGAGTTGTGGGAAAATGATGCGGATTTTATAAAGTGCGTAGATTTCTTTAAAAGTTTAAAAGTCGTGAACGACATTGCGGAGAGAGCGGTTTCTTTAATTGAAAAGTACAACGAATGCTTGACAAAAGACGAAGAGCAGTTGCAATATCTTCTCCAAGTTGTACAACATCATCGAAAACAATTCCCTACTTGTAGCAAGAAGGCCTTCGCTGAGGGGAAAAATGTATTCTCAAATGTCGATGGCAAAAAAACTGATTGTAATGAATGATTCTAAGTGATAGTTTAAATTGTATGAATAAAAAAATCATCACGATGGGCATTTATTGGAAACGGTAAAAATAATTTGATTCGTATGACATGTGGATAATAAAAATCATCATATTTGTGTTACTCTAAACAATGAAATTGACAAAAATAGTCGATCATGAACATCGTGTGCTTTCCAATTGATAAAAATCATCGGATTTGTAGTATACATCTCCGGAAAATTTAGTAGTGTGATGTTTGAATTCGGGCAAGTACGCCATGATCGGCTACCGCAGTGCCCGGAAAGTGAAAAAGACTTCCGCCTGGCGACAGTCCGACACGAGGTCTTGAAAAGTAATGTAACGACCGACGAAGTGAAATAAATCCTTAGGTATATTGACCACGTATAAATGTCCTTTTATTCGAAAAGCCCATCCCGAAGAATTCCTTACAATATGAAATTTGAATAACCCATCAATTTTGGAAGAACAATCAAAAATTAAAAAATGAGCTTCATTTATTCGCATTTCCTGTTAATTCGAAGAAAATATTGAAAATTGCGAAAGTAACATTTCATATTCAATTTTCAGTGGTTTCTACGAAACCCCAACTGCTCATTAGAGTCACTGAAACAGTATTATGTTGAACTAAAATACAAGTTTTGCAGCCGAATGATACGAAAATAAATTTGAGCGTGTTATTTAAATTGGAAATACAAAACCCGTGTGAGCCACCTCTAAACCTTTATCGATTGGGCTTAAATTTGGAGAGAATCTTCTAGGCGATATACGCTGCCATTTCGAGAGGTAGCTCGTAAAAAAAAAAAATAACGATTTTTTTTAACACACCCTAATATATATAGATATTTATTAATACCCATGGCAATATTGGGCATCGCAATATATACAAAGACATATCATACAAGTAAAGATACAATACATATTATATATAATGGAAAAGATGAGAGATAGAGACAGAACAAGCAGAAGGCGGTAACTAAAACTAATGAGTGAGGTAAGCATGTGAGAGAGCGAAGGAGCGAGAAAGTGAGCTAGAATAGAGTAAGGGAGAAAGTGAGTGACACAAGCGCTATGAATACCAACGGGACGATAGAAGCAGAAAAGAGAAGAACACAGAAAGAGACAGAAACAGAGACATGGCCAGCGCCCTAAAAGACACGCGGATTAGCGCCTAGAGGACTCCGAGTCGAAGAGGTGCTTGAAGAGGCCAGCCTTGAAGGAGGCCAGGGTACGGGCAGCCTTAAGTGTCGGAGGCAGAGAGTCCCACAGCTGGACCCCTTTTACCGCGAAAGAGAGCGCGAGCGATTCCGTACGCATACGCGGGAGGCGGAATTCACCCCTATGGATCCGACTCGATTGCCTGATTCCGGGCTTAGAGTCCACCAACAATTCACGCAGGTAAGCGGGTCGACCGGAGCGCGTGATGATGAAAAAGAGCGAAGCCATGAAAAAGAGGCGACGATCGCGGACGGTTAGCCAGCCCAGCCTACGACGATGGGGCGAAATATGTTCGTCTCTGGCGGCCCCGGTTACAAAGCGCACGCAGGAATTAAGCAGCCGTTGCAATTTCAAATTCAGCTGCCCAGACAAGTCGGTGAGCAAAACGCAGCAGTAGTCGAGCAAGGGGAAAATGAGCGAGACAACGAGATACCGCCGTAAAGACGGCGATAGGAGGCGTCTAGAACAAGCGAGCTGGCGAAGTGTGCCGTGAACACGGGCAGATATAGAGTTGACCTGGGCCGACCAGGAGAGCTTAGAGTCGAGAATCACACCGAGGTCACGCACAGCATCAGCGAACGGCAACGGGGCGCCGCTGAGAAGAAGAGGTGGTAATGAGGCATGATCGAGCCGGGCAATGTAAGGGGTACTGCCTAGAATGCAGACCTGCGACTTGGCCGCGTTCAGGCGCAAGTCAGACGCCGTGGACCAGCCCAGGACAGATAGAATGTCCTCGTTCATCTTCGCAATGGCAGACGGCAGATCGCTGGGAGCACACTGAAGGTAGATCTGCAAGTCGTCGGCATAGACGAGGTGGTCGGAGTAGGCAAGGACCCGCGAGATGTCATTTATGAAGACCGAGAACAAGAGGGGACCGAGAACCGAGCCTTGAGGGACCCCCGCATCAAGAGGGAGCCAGGTGGATAGCACTCCATCGGAAGCCGCGACCGCCTGCATTCTACCTGATAGGTAGCTGGACACCCAGCGCAGCACATGCTGAGAGACACCGAGCTGGAGTAACTTGGCTAGTATCAAGGCGTGAGAGATGGTATCGAATGCTTTAGAGAAGTCGAACAGCACGAGCACCGTGACCATGCGATTGTCAATACCCAAGCGGATGTCCTCAGCAAGGCGAAGGAGCGCCGTCTGCGTGCTGAAACCCGACCGAAAGCCAGACTGCCGAGGATCAAGCAGGCCACGGGCCTCTAGGTGATCAGTTAACTGCTCTAGGACAACACGTTCGAGAATCTTAGACATCAGACAGAGATTAGAGATAGGCCGAATCTGTTGCAGGGAGGTAGGTGTTTTTACCTTTCCCAGAGGTAGAATCCGCGCACGCTTCCAGCAAACAGGAAAAGTGGCACTGTTGAGCGATAGATTGAAGAGAGCTAGTAGGAACGGAAAGACCACCGGAAGGGCCTCCTTGAGATTGCGCAAGGAAATGTCGTCCACCCCGCGCGACTGCGAGCTAAAATGCGCGATCGCCTTAACGAGCGCGAATGGAGTAACGTCTCTGAAGTAGAATAACGTATCATCATAGGCAGGGGGAGGCAGATGAGCGAAGAAATCCGAGATCTCGAGGGCCGCGGAGGGTCTGCGTGAAACTGCGACGAAGTGGTGGTTTAACTCTTCTGCGGTCAAATCCCCTGTACTGTTCGCGGGGCAGCCGGCAATGCCCAGGGACCTGAGCTCCTTCCAGAGTGAGCGCGGACTGTCGATGGCTAAAAGGCGGGAAGCGTAGAAGTCCGAACGACTAGCAACAATACGCGTGTGGAGGTCATCCCTAGCAGCGCGGTAACGCTGGAGGGCTATCTCGCTTCGCGACCGCTTGTAGGCTCGGTAGAGAGAGTCGCGCGCACGTTCCAAGGATCGTAGGTCTGGAGTAATCCAAGGTGGGGTCTTGAACGAAAAGGACCGAGTGACATAGGGCGCGTGCTTATCAAGAGCTGAGATGATATTGCACTCCAGGCAGGCAAGCAGCACATCCACATCCGTGGAGGTCTCAAAGCAGGACCACTCGGCGAGCTCCAGCTCTCGGCAGAGCACACCCGGCAGCAGACCGCGGTAGGCACGAGAGCGGACAGTTCTTCTTCTAGGTGGAGGCACAGAAGTCAAGATATCAGCCATTATGAGATCGTGGCCTGCGATGAAAGGCGTCGGTGACTGTCCAAAGGAGCGCAAGGCGTGCGGGTCACTGACTATGCACAAATCCAGAAGCGTATCCGAAGTAGGCGTATGACACGTGGCCGCATACGGAACAAGGTGAAGAGCACGAGGTACCAGCTCCCTCGTTTACACGCGTTGGGCGTCTATGACCACCAATCTGCACGTCCGTGCCATGTTCGTTGGCACGGAGCCGTTTTTCGCATCCCTGGATGTCAGCCGATACGGGCTTCTCTGATAGGTGGATAAGAAAGAAAAATAAGATCCAAAATTCGTTGTATATCGCCCCGACATATTTATAAACACACGCACGTCTGTACGAGAACCCGTAAACCCAAGCCCACCCCCCTCCCCTCTTTTTATATGAATTTTAATATTCCCGGGATGAGGACACCTCCTCGACGGTGCTGGGCAGCGAAAATATCCCGCTCTCGGGCGTGGGTGGAGACACGGCAAACGGCGACCATATGGCACTATCAGGTGAGGAGATGGACACGATTTCATCATCCTCCTCCTCATCCCCCTCATCTGTCTCATACTCATACTCCTCATCCCTATTCTCAATCTCATCCTGTTCATACTCTTCCCCCTCATCCTCATCCTCCCCATCCTCCTCATCCTGCTCATCCTCCTCCTCCTCCTCGTCATGCTCTTCTTCATCGTTATAATATTCCTCCGTATTTACAGAAGGAGTAGGAGAGATTTCTAGGAGATAAAATACTAAATTCTAGCAATAATACCTATGTCCAGACGAGATAGACGGTATCCGTCTGCAAAAAGACTATTCCTACATATAGACTCGGACCGGGTACTCTGTGACGTGCGTATGTAATGCAATACGCCGTATAATAAAACTTTTTTGTGACTTACCGCCAAGACTGCCACGCGATGTTGACGCATTCGCTGGGCCGGCCACCGAAAATCCATTATCCGTAACTGGCACCACACGCTCACTATATCCAACTATCACAACGTCACTGTCACGGTTCACACACATGTCTTGATTTTCACCGGTGACTTCGAGGACTTTTTCACCGCCGTTGGGAGCGGTCCCCGCGTTGTCGCTAACCACCTCCACTCCAGGGGTTAATTCTTCCTCGCTTGAGATCAGAATAATCTCCTCGCAGGGTTCCACCACCATCAGCAGGGCGTCGTTGACCTCGGGGTCCTCCAACAGTGCGAGTAGTTCTGACACGAATAAAAAATCTCGTCGGTTAATTTATCACAGTTCCGGATAGCTTTGATTTACAATTTCTGAACAAAAAATTCTACTTACCAAGGTGCGCGTTGTATTCGCGAATAAGCGGTGCCAGCACGGCAAAATGCGACCTCCCACGCTTGATCACCGTCTCAGCAGCGATGCACAAGCACTCCCGTAGATTGCGAAACATGTCGTTCGCAAATATTAGGGCGATCGCACGCTCACTGCATGCGGCAATCAGGCGTCTGAATTGACGGAGTAAATCCGCTTCCGACATACGCGTCAGCGATCTCCTCCATCGCGTATCACATTCACGATCAATCACGGAATTGTTCTGCCTGGCGTAAAACACAGCCTTCAACACTGCGGCACGGTATAAATTCTTAACACCTGTCATAATTACTTGATAATCTCAGTAAGAAATGTAAAAAGTATAAAGTATCGCAAAGTATGACGGAGCGAATAAGGGTACGTTATTCCACGGATCAGAGATCTACAAGAATGAGGAAATGTCTTGAGAGGACACGCCGTATAACCACGATACGTTAACACCGTACACGCAGATTTTTACGTGTGGGTGCGCGTACGAACCTGAGAAAAGTGGCGGGTGGGGGTGGACGAGCCGGGTCCGTCGTGGAAAGTTTAGTAAGATTCCCACGATGTTTTCCAATTCTGTCTTTGTCCAATAAGCATATTTCTGCGGTAACGCGAGTAGGTATACCTCGCTCGGGAGTAGGCCCCCACTCTATCAGGGGACCGCTCCGCCCTCGCGAAATGGACAAGTGTTGCTAGTTCCACAACCCCCCCCCCCCCCCCCCCCGTACAGCTGTTATGGTCAAAAACCCGCCGATACTCTAACCATCAGCTTCCAACGGTTTTCTTTTAGTCCTATACCCTGCTGAGTATGTATGGATACATACTAATAATGACGGTGTTCGGTCCTCGGGGACTGATCACTTAGCGCATGAGACTCTGTGGGAAAGTGTGTATGATACCCATGAATTTCTCTCGTTTCGTGAGAAAGTGTCATCCCGCGGAAACCATAATTCTGCGATAACGGCAGTGGGCCCACTCTATGTAAAAGCGCGGGTCCGGTCTTCACAAGAAGTCGGACGGCACCCCCGACTACTCTTTTACGCACAAGTGCGAACAGCTGTAAAATGTACGGCTGTTACAGGGCCCACCGCCTCCGCAATGACGATGGTCAAACACTTGTTGGGACTCCGCATGGGGTAGACCGTTAGGTTCCAACGGTTCCATTAGGCTAAAATCCCTTCAAGTCATAAATATTATTCATAACATCGCACGGTTCTTGGGAGTCAGAGCACTTATCGTAAAATAACGGAAAAGATCCAACCTGTTGACGATACTTCATTTTTTCTAAATTCATAACCGCACCAATGTGTGACACGATTGATGCATCCTCCAAGTCCTGTTGCCGCCTGTTGCGGCGGCTGTTTAGCCGTTCATCTGACCGATCCTTGTTTTACTAGACAAAACATGTGAGGCAACCTGTCTAGGGGTGTGGGAAAAAATTGATGGGAATTATTTTCTAACGGTCGAAATCATATTCCATATACGCTCGACGTGTTTGATTATGACCGGTATGACGTTGGTACCGCAGTCTTCTGTCTCCTTCTATTCTTCATGGTTACATCGAGAGCGAAAGAGAGAGAGAGGACAGTGGGGGTGCCATCATATCGAACAGGATCAAACACGTTTAGTGTACAAAAGAGAGGATTTCGTCGTGAGACGCGTCAGTCTTCGGTTAACCACGCGAGAACTAGTATCTAGCAATGGAAACCCCCAAATCAGCCAGTGGTACGATGGGAAACGCGAGCAGAGTATTTAAATCGTTTGCAAGTGCAGTGAAAAAGTCTGATAAAAATCTATTACTGGCCGCTACCTACGGATTAAACACGTCGTTCACAAAGAAGATCGTCGTCGGTCTCGGTCTGCGGGGTGATGAGGAATTCGAACCGTTGATCAGATTGACCGGCAATACACCGGACGGCATCTGTCTAGGATTGAGTGCCTGGACTGCGCTGTCTAATTCATTAGAAACAATATCGGACTACTTCGACTTCGACGTGTATGCCGACGCCCAATGGTATCTCGACGAAATTGAGCTTGGTGATGACTGCGATATACGATTTACAACAGCGCATGGTGCGAGGGCCATCAGATTCGATGTCCAGCAGAGCTCCGCCGGATGTATGGAACTTCGACGCAGCGCTGGTTACGCAACGGAGCTAGTATCTGACGAGGAGGATGGAAAAAATCGCGAAGACTGCACTCCGCTCCTGAAGCGACCGAAAATTTATCGACCGTCGATTGTCATGCAGAAAACCACATTCGACGGTTTGAAAACCGTATTTGTCTGCGTTGACGAACAAGTTCGAAGACTCCAAAGGCTGGCGGCAAGTGTGAACCAGTGCAAAAAGCAATACGTTGAATACATGGTGTCAAGAATTAGGCGATTCCCCTCCAAAGAACCTTCTCTTCATACCATCGCGCAGATGATCAAGAACGAATACGGAGTCGTCAAAGAGAGCATCAAGGAGCAGGTCGATCCCGTCTTCAGCGAACATTATCTCGAAATTGTTCTACTCGAATTGACCAGACTCTTTTCTAATTTCATCGCTGTTGACGTCAAACAGCAGCTTGAGGCCGAGCCGAAGCCTAATTCACGAGCAAATTTACGTCTCGACTTGAAAACATCAAACTAATTACCACGAAGGAATATCAAACTGCTAAAAAGAAAGAGAGAGAGAGAGAGAGAGAGAGAGAGAAAAAGAGCAACGTCGTTGGAAAAATGTGTTCAGCAGGCTTCATTCAAAGCCACGAGACCTCCGGACCCTACAGGGTTGGAATACCCAACACCGCGATTCGCTTTCGACCAGACGATATGTTGGATAGCTTGGACGATTCACCCCCACCTGTTTGGTTCAGAATAGGTTTACTTTTGATATTCGCAACAGCCTGTAGTATTACAATCTGGGCATTGAAAGTGATCATCTCAATACCAATGAGACGTTTTATCGCTAATTGCGACGTGGAGTCTTGACCGAACATTAGTGAAATAAAGGATCAATCTTGTATAATTATAACCATAGTTGTAAGATTTGCAAAGAAAACTGTACTTGTGGTCGTCATATTCTATATTTTATCTTAGCATAAGTTCCTTGTGTGTATTAGAAATAAGTTATACGAATAAATGGAAATAATTGGATTTTTCGTACTTGACGCGTCATTCAATTTTACACCTTTTACACCTCCCGCCTCACCTAATTTTCCCCAAGTCCACAACGTATGTATTCCCACAAACATATGTATATATATATATAGATACGTAAGATCAGGGGCGTAGGACCCGGGGTAAGGCCAGGGGCATGAAAATGAAAAAAACTAGGGCACCCCAGCTGAGAAGCTGGCCAGGGGGAGGGGGAGGTTAGGTTAGAATCCTCAGTTTTCTCTAAAATCGACCTCTGGGCCCGGGGGGAGCGGGGCGAGGGGGGATTTCCCAAAGACGCCCTAGGAGGAGGGGAGAGGGGGGACTTCCCAAAGACGCCCTAGGGGGAGGGGGTAGGGGGGAGAGGGGGGTTTGTTGTGTCTACCCAAAGCTGCCCATATCTACTGTCATCCAACTCAATTTTTCTGGTGAATAACCTGGAAAGATGGAGACGTCAGTCCTCGGAAGATACAAGTCGAGTGAAACGAGCCGACGAGTCCTATTCCTGTAGCAACTAATTCACAAAGGCTTACCTGATGCAAAAAAGTGTAGAAAACCGCAGTCGGATGCATGATCTGTCTTGGAACTGCTCCGAAACGTGCAGGGGTGGGTTTTCAGTCGTCAGGGGTTGAGCAACAAAATCGGAAAAGTCCTATTCCTGTAGCAACTAATTCACAAAGGCTTACCTGATGCAAAAAAGTGTAGAAAACCGCAGTCGGATGCATGATCTGTCTTGGAACTGCTCCGAAACGTGCAGGGGTGGGTTTTCAGTCGTCAGGGGTTGAGCAACAAAATCGGAAAAGTCCTATTCCTGTAGCAACTAATTCACAAAGGCTTACCTGATGCAAAAAAGTGTAGAAAACCGCAGTCGGATAGATGATCTGTCTTGGAACTGCTCCGAAACGTGCAGGGGTGGGTTTTCAGTCGTCAGGGGTTGAGCAACAAAATCGCAAAAGTCCTATTCCTGTAGCAACTAATTCACAAAGGCTTACCTGATGCAAAAAAGTGTAGAAAACCGCAGTCGGATAGATGATCTGTCTTGGAACTGCTCCGAAACGTGCAGGGGTGGGTTTTCAGTCGTCAGGGGTTGAGCAACAAAATCGCAAAAGTCCTATTCCTGTAGCAACTAATTCACAAAGGCTTACCTGATGCAAAAAAGTGTAGAAAACCGCAGTCGGATGCATGATCTGTCTTGGAACTGCTCCGAAACGTGCAGGGGTGGGTTTTCAGTCGTCAGGGGTTGAGCAACAAAATCGGAAAAGTCCTATTCCTGTAGCAACTAATTCACAAAGGCTTACCTGATGCAAAAAAGTGTTGAAAACCGCAGTCGGATGCATGATCTGTCTTGGAACTGCTCCGAAACGTGCAGGGGTGGGTTTTCAGTCGTCAGGGGTTGAGCAACAAAATCGGAAAAGTCCTATTCCTGTAGCAACTAATTCACAAAGGCTTACCTGATGCAAAAAAGTGTAGAAAACCGCAGTCGGATGCATGATCTGTCTTGGAACTGCTCCGAAAAGTGCAGGGGTGGGTTTTCAGTCGTCAGGGGTTGAGCAACAAATTCGGAAAAGTCCTATTCCTGTAGCAACTAATTCACAAAGGCTTACCTGATGCAAAAAAGTGTAGAAAACCGCAGTCGGATAGATGATCTGTCTTGGAACTGCTCCGAAACGTGCAGGGGTGGGTTTTCAGTCGTCAGGGGTCGAGCAACAAAATCGGAAAAGTCCTATTCCTGTAGCAACTAATTCACAAAGGCTTACCTGATGCAAAAAAGTGTAGAAAACCGCAGTCGGATAGATGATCTGTCTTGGAACTGCTCCGAAACGTGCAGGGGTGGGTTTTCAGTCGTCAGGGGTTGAGCAACAAAATCGGAAAAGTCCTATTCCTGTAGCAACTAATTCACAAAGGCTTACCTGATGCAAAAAAGTGTAGAAAACCGCAGTCGGATAGATGATCTGTCTTGGAACTGCTCCGAAACGTGCAGGGGTGGGTTTTCAGTCGTCAGGGGTTGAGCAACAAAATCGGAAAAGTCCTATTCCTGTAGCAACTAATTCACAAAGGCTTACCTGATGCAAAAAAGTGTAGAAAACCGCAGTCGGATAGATGATCTGTCTTGGAACTGCTCCGAAACGTGCAGGGGTGGGTTTTCAGTCGTCAGGGGTTGAGCAACAAAATCGGAAAAGTCCTATTCCTGTAGCAACTAATTCACAAAGGCTTACCTGATGCAAAAAAGTGTAGAAAACCGCAGCCGGATGCATGATCTGTCTTGGAACTGCTCCGAAATGTGCAGGGGTGGGTTTTCAGTCAATAAGGGTCGAACAAGAAAATTGGACGATTGATATATGGCAGAAATCGATCTATAGAGCCGTTCTTTCGTTGCACACAGCCGATTTAATTGATGATCCTCACTTGTTTTCTGAAGTTGTGTATAAGGGTGTTTTTCAAAAGGGTAGGGATCTTCCTTCGAAATTGAGCGACGAGTTTTTTGGCAGTCGAGTTATCAGAGACCCTCAAATTATTCTGGGATTACAGAATCCAGCGCTACCATGTAATTTAATTTACAGCAGCGACTTGGGGGCAGGGTGGGTAGTTATTGGAGTAGGGGTGGATATTTTCGGATTCTGATTGGTGGTATTGCGGAGCAATTAATTAGCAACAAATTCTGCCATTTCTATTTATATTTTTCCACCGTTCGTTCTTGGGGCGATGCTAACTTTTCAAGAACCTGGCATCGCCCGCGATTTCGCTGAAACGGTTGGAGCAACAAAATCGAAATTTGGGGAACAAATTAGCAACAAAAAAGCACTAAATTTTTGTCATAGTTTTAATCGACTGCGCTCAAGTGGTTGTGCCAGCTTATGAGACGTGTTTGTTTCATTGATTTCGGTGCCCAGGTAGAGATATTCCGTTTAATAACGCCTTTTTTCCCAATGTTTCTGGTCTGGTCGAATTGCGTAGGGATGCACCTTAAAGTCGTAAATACTGTGTACCAATTACAAATGAGTCAACGAAATAATATTTAATATGATTATATACTTATGTATGATAACGGAATAATATTTTATATGGTTATATATACTTCGATGTATGACAGATTTCCTGACACTCCAACCACACTGGGTGACGCTCACCCAGAGTCCAAATTGGCGACGCTCTATTCCAAATGTTGCGCACGCACCAGAGCTATGATGCTGTGGGACTAGTAGTAGGGGTCCCAAAGTTTTTTTACACCCCAGTACCGACCACCTCCCCTTCACCCCGTTTGGGCATCATGCATGGTTTGAGAGGCTCTGGGTTACCGTAACCCAGTGTGGTGTTTGAGGGTTAACTGTACCGGATGATACGGACACTGAAGACGACACTGACGTGTCCACTATACATACTGTAACGTTCCGGCTGTCCTGGCTCGCCAGTGCAGCCGGACCGCGTCCATCACGCATCCCGCGGCGCGCATCACGCGATTCCGCGGATCACCTGATTCCGCGGATCACTTCGATTCCGCTATAAAAAGGGTCCACCGCGCCGTGCGGTACCGATTGTGTGGCAGAGCGCCCGTCGAGTCACTTCTGTTTATTTCTCTATTAGGCACGTAGCTAAAATAGTGCGTGACCTTTCTTGCTCTTAATTCGTATTTCTTCACTTGCTAAAATTGAAGTAGATAGAATCGCGAATTTTGATATTGAAATAATAAGTCTAATAAAATCTCACAATCTCACTCTTTAAAGTTTTACTAATTTTGAATTTACTTAAAAATTAGACTGCAAGCGTAAAAGACGTCTTAATTAATTTAACGGCGCAATTTAATCGAATCGCGGCGGAAAACCGCGATTCATCAAATATAACTAATACCCGGACATAACATATCCTTTAATCGGAAACATTGACTAAACGTTAAGAAATTTAGATTTAAAACTTTACTCTATCTTATCTTTTCTTGTATTTCATTTTCTATTCTTTAATGTAATTTTCTATTCTTTATAATTTTCTATTACGATATCTCGTAGCTCAATGAGCAATATTTTCTTTCTTTTCTTTGTTAAATTCTACCTAATTTAACCAGTTTTGATTAAACCTAATCTATTGTAAAACTACATCTTTTTCTTTCAATTTCCTTTTCTTTTAATTATTTTTCTAAAATCTTTCAGCTTTCAAAATTCATCGTCGTTAGCTATGGACAGCTACGGTGCGGATTATTAATCCAATCCCTAGTCTGATAGACAGGCTCGGTGCGCTTTGCGATCCCTAGCTCTGCAAAGACAGCTTCGGTTGATTCACTGATTGGCAGCACTGGCTAAACACCCGTGTCTGAAAATTCTTTATCTGTGAGTTTAATCCAAGTCTGTCGCGCAGGCTCGGCTAGCGAGGCATATCCCAGCTCTGTAGGGAGATAGCTCTGGTCGGCTAACACCCGATCCGAGTCTGTATTAGGGTTTTCGTGGTTTTTCACTTTTTCCACAAGAGGAGCTCCAAAATTATCACACCCGTGACAAAGATACTCACGCGGACTAGCACCGTATCTCCAGCCTTCAGCTGAGATATTGGTGCAGTAAGTTACATTTGGCGCCCAACGTGGGGCTCCTCTTAAATAAAATTAAATTCATTAGATTCAAAAGTTAACTTAACTTCATTTATAAAACATTAGCTTCAATTTCTACTCAATTTAAAATCATTTCAAAATAGCTTCAACCTTTTTGTTTTCTTTTCCGAACGTTGCGGAGAACCAAAAGGAAAATGAACGGTAAAGATGCAGTTACTAGCCGAGCTAAGACTGTAGGTTAGACTGATAGGGACACCAGGTTTTAGGATCGAGACACATTAAAGTCAATCGACACCAACATGATAGAGCCGGTAGATAAGCCTAGAACTGACGTTCAAGATCAGCTCGCGGAAATAGCTGAACTAGTGAAAAGGTTGCAAGTCCAACAGGAAAGGGCAGCAAAAAAATTTGAAGACGGGATCGACTCTTTAATTAACACAATACAGCGGCACGAAGATTTAATTACAGAACAACGGGAGTACATCAAAAATAAAATTTTGAACGAAGATAATGAGCGAGTCCGCGAAACCGAAAATAATATCGACGATTGTAAGGTCACCGACCAAGTAATCATAAATAAACGGAGTGCCGAGACTGCCGATTATAATAACAAGGTCACCTGTGAAGTTGTGGAATCGAAAGAGTCACCCGAAGACGAAACAAATAAGACTCACGACAGTATCTCAGTGATAGAATCAAAACACGGAATTGACAAAAGTAGCACCGGCGATAATATAAACGAATCGAACAATTTAACACATGCAGACGAAAACCGTTTAGTAAATCTAGCGGGAGGGTCAAGTTGTTCACCACCAGGTTTAAGATTAGTTACGGTAGAAAAACCTCACGGCCTAGTTATCAGAGGTAACTTCACGATTCTAACAAGCCAGGGGGCGATCGTAATTATTCAACTAATCGATCGTAATCTAGTCTATACGGCAATAATAAATAGTTATTATTGTCGTGATATCGGAAGAAATCGGATATTGTCGGGTCAAAAGATAGATCGAGACTCAAATCAAACATTAGGACCATGCATTAAGCACCTAGGATATGACCGAGGAAACTTCGACAACGATGCGTCATTAAATGACAACGATTATCATCTGAGGCCAGGGGGCAAATTCCAAAAATCCCTCGAACTCATCGGAATAGTCAGAGCGATCTCGGCAAACTATCTCCTGTCACGGACACCGAAAGCCTCAGAAGGGAATAGGACAGTAGAGTCATTTAATAAGACGCAAAAAGCAAACCTAAGAATCGGAAATTCAGGGGGCCAGAGGTCCGTGACGTGCCAAACAACGGTCAGAAATAAAAGGATCCTACAGCACTGGAAGCCAAGGAGGCAGCGAGTAGGGGTACGAGGCAGGATCGTCAAAAACAGAGAGATGAGGAAGCGTTATATGAGAGGAATTTTTTTTTTCTCAACAAAAAAAAAAATAATTGTAAAGTACGTTAATCTGAGCAAAGTCAAACCAATCCGAACCGTTAGACGAAACATCTAAAAGCAGAAGAACCAAACATCCAGGGTTTCATCAACTTCTATCGGCACTGCATCACCAGCACGCATCGCCGAAAATCAGCTGATGAAAAGGGGGCAGATGTAACGTTCCGGCTGTCCTGGCTCGCCAGTGCAGCCGGACCGCGTCCATCACGCATCCCGCGGCGCGCATCACGCGATTCCGCGGATCACCTGATTCCGCGGATCACTTCGATTCCGCTATAAAAAGGGTCCACCGCGCCGTGCGGTACCGATTGTGTGGCAGAGCGCCCGTCGAGTCACTTCTGTTTATTTCTCTATTAGGCACGTAGCTAAAATAGTGCGTGACCTTTCTTGCTCTTAATTCGTATTTCTTCACTTGCTAAAATTGAAGTAGATAGAATCGCGAATTTTGATATTGAAATAATAAGTCTAATAAAATCTCACAATCTCACTCTTTAAAGTTTTACTAATTTTGAATTTACTTAAAAATTAGACTGCAAGCGTAAAAGACGTCTTAATTAATTTAACGGCGCAATTTAATCGAATCGCGGCGGAAAACCGCGATTCATCAAATATAACTAATACCCGGACATAACATATCCTTTAATCGGAAACATTGACTAAACGTTAAGAAATTTAGATTTAAAACTTTACTCTATCTTATCTTTTCTTGTATTTCATTTTCTATTCTTTAATGTAATTTTCTATTCTTTATAATTTTCTATTACGATATCTCGTAGCTCAATGAGCAATATTTTCTTTCTTTTCTTTGTTAAATTCTACCTAATTTAACCAGTTTTGATTAAACCTAATCTATTGTAAAACTACATCTTTTTCTTTCAATTTCCTTTTCTTTTAATTATTTTTCTAAAATCTTTCAGCTTTCAAAATTCATCGTCGTTAGCTATGGACAGCTACGGTGCGGATTATTAATCCAATCCCTAGTCTGATAGACAGGCTCGGTGCGCTTTGCGATCCCTAGCTCTGCAAAGACAGCTTCGGTTGATTCACTGATTGGCAGCACTGGCTAAACACCCGTGTCTGAAAATTCTTTATCTGTGAGTTTAATCCAAGTCTGTCGCGCAGGCTCGGCTAGCGAGGCATATCCCAGCTCTGTAGGGAGATAGCTCTGGTCGGCTAACACCCGATCCGAGTCTGTATTAGGGTTTTCGTGGTTTTTCACTTTTTCCACAAGAGGAGCTCCAAAATTATCACACCCGTGACAAAGATACTCACGCGGACTAGCACCGTATCTCCAGCCTTCAGCTGAGATATTGGTGCAGTAAGTTACAATACTGATGGCGAATCTGATGATAGTGAATGTAACTAGATTAATCCAATGTATAGATGTAGTGTACAAATTAAAAAGATTTCATTTTCTTGTTTAATTTTGATGTTTAATTTATTTATTATTACCTAGTTCCCCACCGGAATCCTTCTGATTCTTCTACATTGCCGATAGAATTACGATTAAAATATTCTGTTTCTTCAAAAACAAACATTTTATTTGTAATTGGCGCAATGTAAAACCTTCAGATACAAAATTTCACCAAAAAAAAGGAATTTTATAAGATACTTGGTCGCCATATTGGATCCGCCATTTTGTTTTTCTGATTTTTGACTTGGGATTCGTGATCAGCGACCCCAAAAACCCTCGAGTACGAATTTTCACCCGAATTAAACGCGTTTTTAGAGAAATTTGTGGCCGTTTTAGATCCGCCATTTTGTTTTTCAAATTTTCGACTACAGATTCGTGATCAGCGACCCCAAAAACCCTCGAGTACGGATTTTCACCCGAATTGAACGCGTTTTTAGAGAAATTTGTGGCCGTTTTAGATCCGCCATTTTGTTTTTCAAATTTTCGACTACAGATTCGTGATCAGCGACCCCAAAAACCCTCGAGTACGGATTTTCACCCGAATTGAACGCGTTTTTAGAGAAATTTGTGGCCGTTTTAGATCCGCCATTTTGTTTTTCAAATTTTCGACTTCGAATTCGTGATCAGCGGCCCCAAAAACCCCTGAGTATGAACTTTCATCCAAATTAAATGCGTTCTTGACTTTTGGCCAGCTTTTTGGGATTCTGTCCCACTGTGTGGTGGGGGAAAACCACAGTTCTCAGAATTCATCGATGAACTAGTCTATAAAATAATCACTTTGTAATGTTAATGCATCATTCAAGTTCGAGCTTTCATAACATACAATTGTTGTTGTTAGCGATCGTAAAGAATGGATTCAGACAAGTGTCTTAAACTTATCAGCATTATGGAAAATGCTTACGATATTTTGAAAGAGAGATCATCGACTGTAGAAATACAGAAATGGCTACGATTCGGAACTCGAAACATTAGGCTTTTGAATAAAATTTTACGAAAAAAGGCTTCTACCGTCGGGGAAAGAACGAGAATTTTAACAACCATAGGAATCCTAAAGTCATTGAGAGCACGGTTTGAGCAGCGTCGGAAAAGAGGAGAAGGTATAAGGAGATTGCGGAGAAGTGACAGAGTAAAGTGGGAAGATTTAGAGTCAGCTTTCAAGGGAAGAATAAGAACGGGGGTCATAGCGAATTTGCGACACAAAGATCTCAAACATTTTTTGGATGATTCGAAAAAATTAATCATCATCAGATTGAAGAACATTTTGCGGAAAGAAGGAAATTTGAAAGTAAATGTAGTTTTATCCTGTAAATTTAGTACTGTAAAAGGTGGTGAAATTGTTGAGGAGATGAAGTTCTTCAATACCAAAAATGAAGCTATTCTACCAGCGACGAACACCAATGAATGGTTTGACGAGAATGTAAAGGAGAAATTGTTAGTCAAGATCGAAGACTTCCAGGAAAGGGATTCAGGATGGTCGTTGACTGAAATTATAAATATGGCTGTGAATATCAATAAATATGTACCACTGCGAGGAGGTATATCCACTTACACACAGTTACCGAAGTATATACAGGATAAAAAGGCAGTGGTAAATATTATGAACGACGATCCGTACTGTTTTCTCTGGTCGGTCACGGCAGCTCTTTTTCCGGCGGGTGATCATGTGAGTAGAACGACTTCTTATCCGCACTTCAGTACAGTGCTCAGGTATGAAGGTTTGAATTTTCCCATGAATCTGAACGAAATTTTGGAATTCGAAAAATTGAATGGTTTAACGATTAATGTTTACGGTATAGATGAACATGAAATAGTACCAGTTTATTTAAGTAGAGTAAAATCAGATAAGCGTACCATACATCTTCTTATGTTAGAAATTGACATTGAGTTGAATGAAATTGATGACGTTAACGATACAATATGTCATTTTGCATGGATCAAAAATTTTTCTCGACTGTTAAGTTCACAAATTTCAAAGCATAAAGGACATACATGGTTTTGTGATAGATGTTTGAGTCATTTTCACGATGAAAATTGCTTGATCAAACACGGGTTAGATTGTGTGAATTTAAATAAATGTAAAGTAATATTACCTGACGAAAAGGATAGAATCTTAAAATTCAAAAACTTTAAACATAAAGAGGACGTTCCGTTTTGTATTTACGCTGATCTCGAATGCCTCTTACAATCGGTTAATGATGCATCTGAGTCTGACAACAGAAGGGTGTATGAAAAACACGTCCCGCATAGTATCGCCTACTATTTACATTGTACTTTCAACGATTCAATTTCTGAATTCAGAATCAACCGATGATGGTTACTCGCATGCTCGTGATGTTTGGCAAACTTTTCATATCAAGACCTTGGGTCAATATTCAGATTTATATCTGCAAACGGACGTGCTTCTTTTAGCGGATATTTTTCAAAATTTTAGAAGTAATTGTTGGTCCACTTATAATTTAGATCCTTTACACTATTATACAGCGCCAGGCCTCTCGTTCGACGCGATGCTCAAGTGCACGGGTGTTGAACTCGAGCTCCTCGTTGATATTGATATGTTGATGTTTATAGAAAGAGGCATTCGCGGCGGTGTGGCTCAATGCTCGAACAGATACGCTAAAGCCAACAACAGATACATGGGGACAGCATTCGACCCGAGTCAGGAAGAATCATACCTCATGTATTTCGATGTTAATAATTTATACGGTGCAGCTATGAGTCACTTCCTACCGTATAGCTCCTTCGAGTGGATGTCGAATTTCGAACAACTCGATGTCTCAGATGTTTCGAACGAATCCTCCATAGGTTACATACTTGAAGTAGATTTAGAATATCCGCGAGAACTTCAGGACTCTCACAAAGACTTACCATTGTGTCCGGAGCATTACATTCCACCTCTATCGACATGCAATAAATCTAAATTAACAACTACTCTTTTCGCAAAGAAACGGTACGTCATTCACTATCAAGTTTTGAAACAGTGTTTGAGCTTAGGTATGAAGTTAGAAAAAATTCATCGGGTATTAAAATTCAAACAAGCACAGTGGCTTAAGAAATATATAGATTTGAATACCGAATTGAGAAAAAAGTCAAACAACGATTTTGAAAAGAATTTTTATAAACTTATGAACAACGCTGTTTTCGGGAAAACTATGGAAAATGTAAGAAAACACAGAGATGTGCGGTTAATTACAAAGTGGGATGGTAGACACGGAGCAAGAGCGCTCATCGCTAAACCAAATTTTCATTGCCGTACTATATTCGGTGAAGATATGTTAATAATTGAATTAAGTCGAACGAAAATTAAATTCAATAAACCTGTATATGGGGAGTTCCATACGGAAACGGATATTCGTTGTCCACTACCCCTTCGATTTTTTTCTTACTTGGTGAGTTTGAAGGTATAGACGAAAGAAAAATTCCTCTAAATCATAAAAATTCTACGTTGCACAGATTTCGAAAAACAGCGGAGTAAAAATTTGTGCATCTCTTTTTTGAAACCGCTGCAGCTCCTAAACGACTCACGGTATCGCAAAAGTCTAAGGGGGTCAAAATTGCGTGATTGAACGTAGTTTTGGAAGATCTTAGAGAATCATTCAAATTTTGAAGATTTCATGTCAAAAAATCAAAAAGTAGTCGAAAAATCAAATTTTGAGTTCGTTCCCCAAACTTTTTTGGGCTCAAATTTTTATCGTGAATGCGGCGGTCCATATCCTAAATATTCACGCAAAAAAAAGTTGGGGCACTCAAGTGGTTCGAAACATATGAATTTTTTAAAGTCGTTCCGCGCCTTAAAATCCCGTATAACCCGTATATATGAGCTGAATATAATTTGTAAGAAACTTACCATTGATTATTTCATTGAATATGACTGGATAAAAAAGATTATAAACAATCAGTATACGTTTTTTTTATTTGCCAAACTTGGGATAGGAAAACATTAAAAGAGCTTCTTCCTGAGCGATGATGGACTCTTACTGTACAACTTTACGCACATGTAGTCGTCATATGGTACAAAGCTGTGAAAACTCTGGGTACCAACAATTATTTTCATGTTTGCGAATCTATCGCGTAGAAACGCGAGACACGAATCATATTCTTTGAGAATATCACTAAATAACGGTATAGTAATTTTAATAAAACGGAATATCATTATTGAAATGATAAATTGTGATTTTAATGTTTTAATGTAGCTCAACTTTCATGACAACGTATATTGAATTCCAAATAACGGTAGACTAAGTTTACTAAACATGTACATATCAAATTTAACATCCGATTTTTCCTTTCTATTATGTTTAGGTTTGGCGCAGGTACTGAATTGTGAGAAAAAATTAGTTTTTACCATATAAAAAAGGTATACTGATTGTTTATAATCTTTTTTATCCAGTCATATTCAATGAAATAATCAATGGTAAGTTTCTTACAAATTATATTCAGCTCATATATACGGATTATACGGGATTTTAAGGCGCGGAACGACTTTAAAAAATTCATATGTTTCGAACCACTTGAGTGCCCCAACTTTTTTTTGCGTGAATATTTAGGATATGGACCGCCGCATTCACGATAAAAATTTGAGCCCAAAAAAGTTTGGGGAACGAACTCAAAATTTGATTTTTCGACTACTTTTTGATTTTTTGACATGAAATCTTCGAAATTTGAATGATTCTCTAAGATCTTCCAAAACTACGTTCAATCACGCAATTTTGACCCCCTTAGACTTTTGCGATACCGTGAGTCGTTTAGGAGCTGCAGCGGTTTCAAAAAAGAGATGCACAAATTTTTACTCCGCTGTTTTTCGAAATCTGTGCAACGTAGAATTTTTATGATTTAGAGGAATTTTTCTTTCGTCTATACCTTCAAACTCACCAAGTAAGAAAAAAATCGAAGGGGTAGTGGACAACGAATATCCGTTTCCGTATGGAACTCCCCATATGCAGGATTCTCTATTCTAGATCTCTCTAAAACTTACGTTTACGATTTCCATTATAGTTATATAAAAAGCAGATTTGATCATCGAGCAAAGCTTATGTATACCGATACGGATAGTCTCATATATCACTTTACCGTACCTGATATATACGAACTCATGAAACGTGATTTGGACAGATTTGATACTTCCGACTATCCTCCGGAAAATATTTACAGGATGTCGTTGGTCAACAAAAAAGTGTTGGGATTGATGAAAGATGAAAATAACGGGAAGATAATGACCGAGTTTATAGGTTTAAGAGCTAAATTATATTCCTTCAAGGTTCTAGGTGAAAATAGAGAGCGGAAACGTGCCAAGGGAGTCAAGGGGGCTACACTGAAAACTATAACTTTCGATGATTATCTACAATGTGCTCTGCAGCATCAAAATCTAACAAGAAATCAAAATTCAATTCAAAGTAAGAATCATCAGGTTTATACGGTGTCGCAGACGAGGATAGCGCTGAGCTGGAACGATGATAAGAGGATCATATTTCCCGATACGACGGACACGCTTCCGTGGGGTTATGATATATATAAATGAACTGTACATAGGTGTCACACATTCGTTGAACGTTGTATCTTTATTATTATTATTATTAAACCTTACAAGTCAGACTTATTTATCCAACTGTTGTGCGAATTATCGAATCCTAACCATTTTACATACAAGTTATTTCCACGTCTGCGCAGTACTTTCTCGATCAGATAAATATCGGGATATTCAACTTTGGTGAGTTCTTCCTCGTAGAAACCTCCTTCGATCGACTGATCCTGATAGTCGACGAGCTTGTAGGTCACCGGATCGGTGTTCCTCGTTTCACTTATCGTGAATATCTCCGTTGTCCAATTCGGTGTATATCCTTTCTCGAAGACGTGTTTGTACTTGCTGATTCGAACCTTGTCTCCGACCTTGAATTTCGTTTTCCTCGTTCGACTCGCTCGAGGATTTCGATACACATCTCGCAGCAGTCGCTGTTCATCCGCCCGAGTGACGTCGGCTGGCTTCATTCCGACGGTTCGATGTTTGGTCTCGTTGTACGTTAATATCAATCGCGGTAATATATCCATCCACTTGTAACTGCCTCGCAGTGAGAACTCTTTCCACATTTTCGTTTTCAAAGTGCGATTGAAACGTTCGCAGATCGACGCTTTCAGGTTGCTGAACGTTGAGTACAATCTGATTCCGGAGGTTCGCATCAGAGCTTTGAAATCGCTGTTGTAGAACTCCTTACCCCGATCGACGTGTAAATTTTTAGGTACACGCACTCTTCTTAACACGGATTTCATAGCACTCGTCACATCCGATCCAGTTTTCGTCTTTATCGGCACTGCCCAGGCGAATTTCGAGAACACGTCGATAACGGTGAGCATGAATTTGTAGCCGCCGTTGCACGTTGCGTAGGCCGAAATGTCGACGAGATCGGCTTGCCACGTCTCGTCCAACCCACGCACGTCGACACGACGACGAGGGTAATGTCTACGAGCGGGCCTGTGAAGTTCTTCCGTCACCACCGCCTTCTTATCCATGCTCCAGCGCGTTCAATCTGGCGTCGAGTTGTTCGAGCGCTCGGGAATTACGAAGTACCAGTTCGTGTCCACCTGTGGTATCCGTTCTGATTCGTTTCAACGCCTCGTTCACGTTCGATTCGAGACTTCGAATCATGGAAGTGTTGTCTCCGGTGGCTTCGTCGAGTGCTCTCAGTCGAGCTTCCAGGCGAGAAACGAGCTCGGAGTTGGCGGTTATGAGATCTTGAAGCGTTTCGCTGTCGAGATGTTGCTTCTTCAGGTTATCTCGAAACTCGGATTGTAAAGCGTGAATCATCACGTCGTTGTTCTCGGTAGTGTTCTGCAACGACGACGTGACTCGGTACACCGTGCGAATTTCCTGCTGTACGATATGCTGCACACTCTTCACGGATACGGCGTCGCTCGACTCTCGAGGATCGGCGACGTTGCACAGTCTCTTGTTGTCTATATCGTACTGACCGTCGGTGGTGACCTTGAACCCTTCACCGGGCGGACCGCGACTACCACTCTTCATCGCGCCTCTTGCGATCTGTCGTCCGAACACGTCCACGCTCATCTTTCGCGCGGGCTCTTCAACGGTCGACGTGCAAATGACGCCGACTAGTCGCACGACTCGATTAATAAATGATTCCAGCCTCACGCAGTTCCTCGATGATGGAAATGATTTCGTTGGAGTGGTTTGAATTGCCGGCGGTTTGCGACGATAGGAGCAGCCGAAGCCGGTCCGCGAGTTCGTTGGGATCGTCCCAGTGAACGTAATCCACTCTCCTGTCTTTCCGAGCAACCATGTACTTGGGTAGAACTCCCTCACCTCTACGTACACGTTTCGGCGGCGACGGTGGTAACGGTAAGACGTCCACGCGCCCGCGTTTCGTCAGCGGTGGCGACGGTAAGACTCCCTCACACTTACGTTTTCTCAACGAGAAGTCTCTACGCTCGCGTTTTGTCGGTGGTGGTGACGTTAAGATGTCCTTACACTTACGTTTTCTCAACGACGGGTCTCCACGCTCGCGTTTTGTCGGTGGTGGTGACGTTAAGATGTCCTTACACTTACGTTTTCTCAACGACGGGTCTCTACGCACGCGTTTGGTCGGTGGTGGTGGTGACGGTAAGACGTCCTTACATTTGCGTTTTTTTGATGACGGTGAGACGTTTGGTGGTAGCGAGGTATCCATACGCTCGTGTTTTCTCGGTAATGGTAAGAGATTCGTAGGTTTCCATTCTATAGGTGATGGTAAGATGTTCGTACGTTTCCATTCTATAGGTGATGGTAAGATGTTCGTACGTTTATGCTCCGTTGGCGGTGGTGGTGCGATATCGGTACGTCCACGTTTCATCGGTGCTTTTCTCGTTCTCCTCCCTTCATCATCCGTTGTTGGAAACGGTTCAGTTTGCATTTCTCCAGGCGGTTGCTGGATCTCATCATCAGAGATTTCCTTACGTTTATTGGGTGGTGGCGATGGTAAGATGTCCGTAAGTCTACGTTTCGCTGGCACTCTTCTCTCTTCTTCCCTTTCATCCGCTGTCACAAAAGTTTCAGTTTCATCTTCGATCGGTTTCATCTCCTTTTTGATCGGAATGGAAACTTTCACCAATTGTTCAAGCGGAGTAACTATCGGTTTGAAGACATCGCTCATCGTCCGTTCGACAGCCTCGCTGTCTGACCTCAGCGTTCGATGTTTCTGACGAATCGCGTCGCTCGCTCTCGCGATACCACGCAGAACGTTCCTCTGCTCACGAATGTCTGTACCCTGCATGTTGACGCAGCTGTGTCTGGAACGCGACTGTCTCACCGTTATACGAACGTGATACATTTATCACTTGTTCATGCTCACAAAACAGTCGAATCCTTTCCTATATCGGCCTTCGTTCATTTCGCTTTCCTTATCGATAACAACGAAAGCGTACTTATCATCGTTCCAACACGCGGAACACAAATCTCTGAATTGCGCGTACGCCATTTCCGTGTTCACGTGATCATCGTAGACGTGCTTCAGATTCATCTCGTCCTGGCGAAAGAGTACCAGCAAATTAGCGTTATCGCGTACCAAATGTTTCGGGATACGAGCGTACGTCTGACAGAGATAGAAACAGTCGACGTCTCTGTGTCGCCCCATGCAAAAGAAGGCTCTCACATTATCCTGTTTTTCGCACGCTATATCATCGAAAATCATGATCGAATTGGGTCGCGCATCCAGAGGTTTGACGACCTCCTCGTGCTCGTTGAAGGAGAAATAATCGACACCTTCGACGGGCTCCAGTATTTTCATCAAAAACTGGTACTTGGGCTGACTCAGTGATTTCGAGTAGACGTAGACGTTCTCGAATCTGAGACCGTTGGGGTGGGTTATGAGGGCTAAAAGGGCGTTGGTCTTGCCGCAATTGGACGGGCCGCAGAAGACCGCTCGCACGCTGTTCGGTAGTAATTCTCCGTGTCGTTTCGCTCGCTTCTTCACCGTTCGTTGAGCGATTTCATCGAAGTTCGTCACCGGTAACTCAGTCGTTTGTTTCTCGAACTCCATCTCGACGACGACTAACGAGTAAGATATATAAACCAACGTCTTATAGAGTCAGAGTCAGTTGTGATGTGACTATGATTGTGCACAGACGCCGGAACCAACGACGAGGCGGTAAAGGGTTGATCAACCGCATCATCAACAAACTTCCGGTTGAATTACACATACCTGGCTACCAGTACTGCGGACCCGGCACGAAATTAGCTGAGAGGTTAGCTCGCGGCGATCCCGGCATCAATCCTCTCGATGCCGCGTGCAAAGAGCACGACATCGCGTACTCAACGAATCGGGAGAACGTCACCTCGAGAAACCAGGCTGACAAGGTGCTTGCCGACCGAGCCTGGCAACGGGTCTTCGCCAAAGACGCGAGCATCATTGAGAAAGCCGCAGCCTGGGGAATAGCTAACACCATGAAAGCCAAGGCTAGGTTCGGAATGGGTCTGAAGAAGAAAAAGAAAAACGATCCCGTAACGACATCCTTGAAACAAATCGTCAAGTCGGCGAAGGAGTCGATGCGTGCGGGTGGGGATCCCGTCAAGTTTGCGCTTCAGGGTGCCTGCAAAGCTGTCCGGAAAGCCGGTGGAAAGAGGAAGGTGCGGTCACCGCGCGTCTTGCCCGTACCCTCGAAAGTGGGGGGCTTTTTACCCTTCCTTATACCGATTCTTGCCGGTCTGAGTGCCACCGGAGCGCTGACCGGTGGTGCGGCGGGTATAGCGAAAGCTGTGAACGACGCCAGCGCCGCCAAACGACGATTGGAGGAAAGTAAACGTCACAACGAGACGATGGAAGCTATCGCTCTGGGTAAAGGTTTGTTCCTCAAACCTTACAAAAAAGGTATGGGACTCTATCTGAAGCCAAAAAACGCGTGAAGCTACCGCGCCGAGCACTGACCGACGTCGATCTGGAAAAGTACGTTAAAATTATGGAAATCCCACACTTTCGCGGAGTTTTCATGAGAAACGATCTACCTGAGTCCGGTCCGCGGAAGAACGAGTCGGCCATCGTCAATCTCGACGATAAGGCTGGGTCGGGTACGCACTGGGTCGCGTACCAGAAGAGCGGCAACGACGTTGTCTATTTCGACAGTTTCGGTAACCTACGACCACCGAAAGATCTGATGGACTATCTCGGCGTTGGTAGCGTAAAATACAATCATGAAAGTTATCAGGACTATGACACGGTGGTATGCGGACACCTGTGCCTCAAGTTCCTCAGCGGACAACTATAAAGTCAACGCGACGCAACGACGCGGCGTCAGTCATGGACGATTCGTTCACCTTAACGCTGTCGGGAACGTCCTCCGTCCTGGAGACTCAATATTTTCCACCCATCGAGTTGTCTCCAACGAAAAATTACGCTCTGGGACTCATCGAATTGCTAACCTTCAACTCGATTCCCAACATCGATGAGGGTAACAACAAGTTTCACGTGGAAAATCGAGTCGTCACTGTACCCACCGGTAGCTACGAGATCGAAGATATCGAAAGGTACCTGCATAAGGTACTACCCGACGTCTCCGTCAGCATCAGACCCAACAACAACGAGTTGCGCAGCGAAATCAAATGCAGCGGACGCATAAATTTCATACCCGAAGACTCGATCGGTCGACTGTTGGGATTCACACCGCGCATCTTGGAACCCAATATCACTCACAAATCCGATTCACCGGTGGCTATTTTGAAAATCAACGCCCTGCGAGTTGAGTGCAACATCACGACAGGCGCCTACATCAACGAACGACGAGTACACACCGTTCACGAATTTTTCCCGGTCGTTCCACCGGGATATAAGATCATCGAAGTGCCGTCGCACGTCATTTATCTCCCGATCGCCGTCCGCGCGATACATCATCTCCGGTTGAAAATAGTCGACCAAGACGGAGAATTGGTGAATTTCCGTGGTGAAATCATCACGATAAGATTGCACGTGAAGACAATGTGAAAATGGGAATTGTGTTCGAGACGAGAGCCGTTGGTAAAAGCTATAAGAGCCAACCGATATGCCTAAGATCCGTCAGTCATCGCACACCTCACAAGGAGCTAACACGTCGGAACGTTCAGTTTCTGAGGAGTCTAGATCTCAAACCTCGTGGAAATTTGGAAAAGTGAAAGTCCGTCTCTGCTGTCTCTTGTGCGTGTTACCATGGAAGAAATCTTAACGATACAGAAGGCTGTCGTCTTCGACGAATCCGTCGAACACCGCGAGATTCACACGCATCAACCTTACGCGTCGTCGACCTTCAACAACAGCGATGAAATTCGGATCAGCGTCCAACACCAGGACTTGTGTCTGCTGCCGAGTAAAAGCTCGCTGCACATCTACGGTAGATTAACCAAGGCCGATGGAGCTACCGTGACCCCGCAAACGGCTATGGTCAACATGGCTGTCTGTCATCTGTTCGAGGAACTGCGTTACGAACTGAACGCCGTTGAGATCGATCGGAACAAGAACGTTGGGCTCACGAGTCTTATGAAGAGCTACGTATCTCTGAGCCCTGGTCAAAAACATCTCTCCGAGAACGCTGGTTGGTTGAACGAGGATAACGATAAATTAACCAATGCGGACGGATACTTCGACGTGTCCGTACCTCTGAGCTCGCTACTGGGATTTGCCGAGGATTACCGTAAAATCATCGTCAACGCTAAACACGAGTTGATCCTCACGGAGCTAATACTGATACGAACGCCGTGGTGCAAACCGTTGCGGAGAATGTTAAAATTTCTCTCAGAAAAATCGAGTGGATGATACCCTACATCAAAGTCTCCGACAAACAGAAGATTCAAATGCTTAATTACATCGCCAGAGATCCACCTATCCCCGTGAGTTTCCGTACCTGGGAAATGTACGAGTACCCCTTGCTACCGACGACCACGAAACACGTCTGGGCTGTCAAGACGTCGACGCAGCTCGAGAAACCGCGGTACGTTATTCTAGGATTTCAAACCGCTAGAAAGAACACCGGGGTCAGAGACGCCAGCCGCTTCGACCACTGCAACCTCAGAGACGTCAAGTTGTTCCTGAATTCGCAGAGCTATCCCTACGCGAATTTGAATCTCGACATCGGTCGTAATCAGTACGCTGTACTCTACGAGATGTACGCAAGCTTCCAGGCCTCGTATTACGGTAAAGAACCAGAACCGCTGCTGACGAGAACGCAATTCCTGCAACGCGCCCCACTCGTCGTCATCGACTGTTCCAAGCAGAACGAGACCCTGAAATCCGGACCTGTGGATATTCGTATCGAGTTCGAGTCGGAAGCTCAGTTTACCCCGCAGACTTCAGCCTACTGTCTGATTCTACACGATCGTATAGTGGAGTACAATCCGCTCAGCAGTGCAGTCCGCAAATTGATGTAAAACTAGACTGTACTAATTAAGTTTCAAATCGTATTAGTCTAATTATTTACAGATAGTATTATAAAATATAAAACTAGGGTGATAATTTAGTTTCAAATCGTATAAGTCTAATTATTTCATTTTATTCATTGATTTGTTTACAGATAGTATTATAAATATATAAAATTAGGTGATAATTTAGTTATAAGTCCATTGCAGAAGCATTATAACGTGTGAAAACAATGAAATAAAGTAAAATTAAAAACTTGAATCGAATCGTGAATGAAGCGAACTGAGATTGTGAAGATGGATCCGATGATGAATACTGCAAAATGAAAAAAAAATGTTTAAGAATAACATATATATATATATAATATACATATATATATATATATACATAATCACACGATCTTAGTGATCAATAACTTACAAAATCAAATTTTATTCCTCGTCGTTTTCCAATCTTTGAAAAACTATGGATCCATTTTGAAATGTAATTTCAGTTGTAATGGAACTGATGGTTAGCAATACGTAAGATCCTTGTTGGAAGTGACGCAACGCGAGCCATATAGCGCAGAGAACGAGGAATCGATCCTCATCCAACCATTCGGCTGGCACATATACTGTGGGTGATATCAGCCCATAGTTTCTAGAATTTTAATCATACGTATGAGTTCAAACATAAAATATACACGTTCACTAATCGTAAAATATATTTGTCACACACTACTTACTGGTCAGTCATTTTAAAAATTTTAAAACTTTTTCACGGTTATACAAAGAGGTGTGTGCTTTAAACTCTAACGTTGAATGCTCTGCAGATGAGAGCTTGGAGCTCTTTTATATGATTCGAATATTTATGTTTATTAATTAAAAAAGGATGGTTAAATCTCATTGCGCTATAGAGATAGATATTGAGTAACAATGGAGACAAGTGCATGCGTACCTATATTTTTTAACGACGTGCGCCTGTAAACAACGCGAGACGGGTTGGTTTCGGGTTACACAAAACGGTCAGACACTGTACGCTTCACAACCGAACATTCGAGAAAAAACATCATCGCTTGAGTATAACTTTTTTCAAACGATTCCTTAAACGAGAAGAATCCGTTGACTTTCGTTAGTCTGACGTGAACACTCTTCGCGTCAACGTTCGAACATCATGGAATACATCGTTGACCTGCAGGGGTTCAAAGAGCTAGAAAATCGTTTCGTGGTTAAAGAACTCGCTGCAATTACCACAGACGGAAAATATCCGTCGGTGTTATTCTTCGAGCCGCCGTACGCGTGGACAGATTTACCTATCAAGTATCGGGCGATGAACGCCTGGTGCACACGCAATCACCACGGACTACCGTGGGATTTCGGATACGTCTCTTATTCGAAAGTGAAGGAGATCCTCCGCACTCTCTTATCTACCGCCAAGACAGTGTACGTGAAGGGAGCAGAGAAAGTAGAGTGGTTGAATCATTTGGCGGGGGATAACGTTGAAGTTGTTCTGGATCTCGGAGACTTTTGCTGTCCGTCGCTGATTAAATTACCGCCGCTATCGACCCGCGAGTGTTTCATTCATGCGAATTCCTCAAAAAACACTACTTGCGCTTTAGAAAATGTAAGAAAATTGTACGATTGGTTCAACGAGCATATCTGAATAAAGATTAAAAACTAAATTTTTACTCGTTTCATCAATTCCCTCCCTCGTGAACCGCATCCTTTCCGAACACCTTTCCTAGATACCTCTTACCCTCTAACCGTAGCATCGTTCCATTCGAAAAGTTTCTCAACGACAGGTTTCGAGAAACTCCTCGTTGGAGGTGACGTTCTCATCCTGACGTTCGACGGCTCAGCTGAGATGAACCACAGCTACAGTCGTGAATTCATACTTCGTACACCGAACTCCTCGCGTCGGAGGGTTCACGTTACAGGTGATAAGACGGTCCACCGGAAAAAGAGCTGCTATGACCGACCAGAGAAAACAGTACGGATCATCGTTCATAATATTTACTACTATCTTTTTTATCTTGTGTATACTTCCAAGACTCCTGCTCAGGTTCTACGCATTATATTATAGCGTAATATATCAAACATAGTATACTATATAATAAATGTATGAGGGTTCGTTGGTAAATGATAGTTGAATGGTTTTATGTTATACGTTTATTTGAATAATATTCAATCTTATACTATAGATTTACGAAATATAGTTAATATTTCTATAAAAAAGAAATGAAAAATACAGTTGTTCAAATTAACATATATAACATACATTGAATAATAAAATATGGTGTGTGTGTGTGTGTGTGTGTGTGTGTTTCAATAGAAAATTCATATGTAGTTGAATTCGATTTGATTATATTTTCCACCGAGGTACTTCATATGTAAGCGGTTCTCGTCAGCGGCATCTCTCATTTTCTGCAACAAGTCAGCGTCATCCTTCAAAATTTTCATCATTCGAGCTGGTAAGAAGGTACAGAATCCGTTGTCCACATCCACCACTATCCTGACTCCAAATTTGGTCTGCACCTTTCGGAGATCGGTAATGGGATAGGCTTTCAACACCTCCAGGTCACTCAGCTTTTTTGTCGGGGGGAATTCCTCGAAACGACCCAATTTGTTGATCGCGGAGAGATCCATGTTTTCAGTCAAATCTTTATCGTTTCAAGTTTCTTCGTGAGACGGTTGATGTCTGATTTTGTCTGGATCAGATCTTTCACTTCGTTGATATTCTTTATTAACAGCTCGAGTCGCGCTTTTAATTCACGGTGTTTCAGAATGGTTTGAGCCATTCGAGAAATAATTGTGAAATGTGATGTTCCAGTGCGAATTCTCAACTTTTATAATGGTTTTCCCCCACCACTCGTCTTCTGCAATCAAGGGTTGCATCTTTAGCACAGGGTTTATTCGATCCGACAGATATTTCTAGAAGTCTGATACGTCGTATGATGAAACAATGCTTCGCTTTTCTGGGAAACGAAGGACATACCGGGAACTGTTTGTTTCGAGAAATTCCACGAATCGTTAGTTATCGGGCTGGGGTATCGAATAACAAACTCTCCGAAACTTGTCAAGTCTCACATGATGCCGATAATTCCAAAAACTTGAAGGACATACCGGGAACCGTTCGTTTTTGAGAAGTTCCACGAATCGTTGGTTGTCGGAATCGCATCCGCACGTTCTTCGTACGTGTGACGTCATTTCGTTCCAGGAACTGTTTGTCCACCCGAAGCTTCCGGAATGACCCTGGGGAAGCTTCTAGAAGACTCTGACGCAGGGGGGGGGGGGGGGGGGATGTGCGACGTGGGTGTGTGACGTCATATTGAGAGTGTGTGACGTCATATCAAGGGTGTGTGACGTCATGTTCCAGTAAGGGTGCGTGACGTCATATTAAGGGAGTGTACCGTCATTCCGTAACGAACGATCCCGCGAACCGTTAGCGAAATTCTGAGAATCGTCAGGGGTGTACCCCGCGGAGCGACCCTCCACCCTTGCCGCGAAAAATTTAACGCCAGGGCCCCGATCGAATCCGTCACGCCGCTGCTGTGACGTAGCTGCAACGTCACGTGACGTAGTGTGACGTCAGGTGACGTAGGTGTGACGTCAGGTGACGTAGGTGTGACGTCATAACCCTCACCCTCAACCCCCCTCACACGGACACGGAGAGGTGCGCGTGTGTGCGTGCGTGTACGTGTGCACTAACACGCGTTGGTCCAGAACCCGCATAGAATATCTACTCGATTGTTCTTTAAATTTCAGTAAAGCCTAATTTAGTATCTTATTATTCTACTTATCATTTAGCTTAATTTTCCTATTTCTTTCGGAAAATTAGAGAGAGAAAGACCCTACATCTACATGCTAGGTTTAGTAGTGTGAGATTGAGGGGTCAGCAAGACTGGGGTTCCAGTGTTGCTTCGCCGTTATCTACACCTACGTGACTTACGAGCCGTTTCAGGAAGGGAATAAACATCCGATAGAAATAATATTATATTTCGATGTGGTTATTTTTTATGTTCTAAGTCGCGTTCGAAAAATGAAACAACAAATTGTTGAGCGTTCAAAGAATTTATAAAGTCAAAGGAAGAAAAGGAATTTAGGATTCCGGGATATATATATATACGTATAAAAGAAGGAAGTCAGCAGGATTAGGGTAAACCCGAAATTCTAGGAATTATCCTGGTTGACTTCCCAAAAGAAAAATATATACCGAAATCTACGCACGTAACACCCCTGTATCAAGTACTACTAGTTCTCTGTACTTAGTACTGTAGTGTTAGTACTAAGTACTGAAAATTCGTGTACTTAGTAGTGAGATTTGTGTACTAAGTACTGAGCTCTCAGTATTTTTTTTCCGTTAGAGATGTTTCTCGATCAAACAAGAATGTTGATGCTAAAAAATTCTAGTTACATGGTATTTTGTTTTAAAATATCATTTTCGAGGAGATTTGATTATCTTTACTCTGTAAGTATTTTCACATGCATTTGTCGTTTCTGGAAGGAAATAGTACATACAATAGTACGATACAAGTGCGGTAAAACGTTCTCTGACAAGTGTTGCAATCACACCAGATCAGAAGAAGTTCTACCGTTGAGTATTGTACAAAATTTTATCTCATTATGCGTGAAAATAGGGGTTTTATACACGCAGAGCGTGCGTACAACGTCCATTATCACACTGAGTGAAGTAAAATATTTTTCCATCAAAATAGTTGAAAATATTTCTATCATTCTATTTTTTTAACCCGAAAACCTTAGAAACACTTTTTTTTCCAAACATTGTAATATGTATTAAACAATACAAGTAGCCCCAATGATTCCAGAAAAATACTAAAAATTGGACAAATCCATTTTGGCATTGTCTGAGCGGTCGACGAATAGAAAGAAATATCTCTGATACACCTGACAATTTCTCAGAATCACCTGGAGAAACCTAGAATTCTCGGGGAATTCTGTATCCAAATTTTAGTAGACATCCTGTAACGGCTCCAAAAAGTTTTTCAATACGAATGACTCATTTTTTAGTGAAAATGGGTCAGAAAAAAGGTGAAGCATTCTATGGTTAGACATTCTATTTATTCGTTGTGACTTTTCGTACTAGTACGTATCCTAATAAGTGACTTATTGAACAAGTGAGGAAAATGTCTAACCATAGAATTCTACGTCTTTCATATTTTTACAACACGTTGTTACCTAGAATACTAGTACTTCGTATCGAAAAACTTTTTAGAGCCCTTAGGATCACGTTTGTAAAATGAATTTTTTTTTTTAATATGCGAAAGAATTATATAAAGAAAATTGTTTCCACTTTCGAATTGGGCCTAAAATAATCGTGTTTGAACAGAGGATTATTGAGAATTTTTTTAGAATTTTCAAAAATAACGATCTGCTTGGAGTTTTTAAGATGAGTAAATGATGAAGGGTTTTCGAAAAAAATCTGGAAAAATTGAGAAGTGCTCTTGAGGGTGAGGATAAACACATAAAAAATTATAAAATACATAAAAAATGGTGAGAGAATCATTGGTCGAGTTGGCGTGGAGTTCCTCATATGCGTCACGACAGCACGGTCTTAAAGAGAATATGTGAATCTATACTTACTTTCAGTTTCAACTTTTCAGAAATCACTCATGAGTGTTCTGAGTGCTGGCGCTACTAGTGTTGTAAAATTGTTAATGCCACCATCCACAAAGATGTTCAGCTCTCATACTCTGCGTGCGGCAGAAAAATGAAAGGCATGGGAAAAAAAAATTTCAGTGCCACCAGCTTTTACCAAGTGATGCAAGGTATATTTATAATAAAAATATATAATAAACATCTGAATCATCATGCCTGTTGCTGCGAAATTACTGAAATTTGTATTCATATTGCTGATGTTATAATTATTCACAGAGGTTATTTTGGACAAACATGAAAACTCTTCGGCATCTGGCCTTCTATCACGACTGAGCCGGTATCTTTCTGGCGCTCAGGATCGTGATGGCGGAAGGCGACAACGAAACCAGGCATTAAACAATGAAAAGTAGGCTACACGAGGTGCTGAACTTCATACTTCCACGTAGCGATTTTTCGTTTTTATATTTGTGATACTTTTATCCTCTTCAATTGGGGTGATTTTTTACCTCTGTAAGGATATACCTATACAGGGGACTAGTTCTATCATTTCAGTTATGTAAGGTCATATACCGAGAATATTCGGTGAGACTACACGATCCCCTTCCTACGGCAACACCAACACAGGCGCTCACCGCGTGCGTGAGGCTCGTTCGGGAGGGGATGCAATGCTACTGGCACCTCATTCCGTCCTGGCGCCTGTGTTGGTTTTGCCGTAGGAAAGGGATCGTGTAGTCTCACCGAATATTCACGGTATGTGAAGAGTACAAAGGCATGTAAACAATGTTCCTAATAACATACTTATATCTATATTCTTTAAATCTTTGTGAACTTTCTGTAAGTCATAGACTTATCTTTGTAAGAATATACCTATACAGGGCACTTATTCTATCAAAATAGTGTTGTAAGGTCATATATGTAAAGAGTACAAAGGCATATAAACAATGTTCCTAATAACACCCTTACGGAAAAAAATACTGAAAGTACTGCCAGTACAGCAGTACTTGAAGTACTGCCAAAGTACTGCTGTACTTATTTCGCGAGTACACACAGTACTCATAGTACTTCAAGTACAAAAATTACTGAGAAGGGATATATAAGTAGGTGACAAGTACTAGTGTAGTATGACTGAAGTATTACTTCAAGTTCTAGCCCTTCGGTATTAGTCCAATAAGTACTAGCTAAAACCGTACAGTACAGTATATGAAGTCCACGTACTGCAATATAATAGTATTTGGACTATCACTGTAGTATAGCAGTAGTATTAATTCTGAACTTGGACTAATGCGGCAGTACTAGTTCGAGTGCTGCAGTACTAGTTCGAGACCTGCAGTATTGGTTCGAGTACGAGTACTGGAGTATTAATTCGAGTACTAGTAGTGCAGTATTGGTTCGAGTATTAGTACTGCAGTATTGGTTCGAGTACTAGTACTGCAGTATTGGTTCGAGTACTAGTACTGCAGTATTGGTTCGAGTACTAGTACTGCAGTATTGGTTCGAGTACTAGTACTGTAGGATTGGTTCGAGTACGAGTACTGGAGTATTGGTTCGAGTACTAGTACTGCAGTATCATTTCAAGTAATAGTACTGCGGTATTAATCACAGTTAATACTTGTGTACTTATAGTACTGGTACTCTTGTACTGATAGGTCAAAGTGCCACAGTACTGAGTACTGTAGTGCACTTGTACTTAGTAATAGTACTCTTCAACTTAGTACTAGTACTCTTCAACTTAGTACTAGTACTCTTCAACTTAGTACTAGTACTCTCGTACTCGGTACTAGTATTCTTTAAATCCGTACTAGTACTCATGTACTAAGTACTACTAGTTCCCTGTACTAAGTACTAGTAGTCTTGCACTAAGTACTACTAGTAGTCTACACTTGGTACTAGTACTCTGCACTTAGTACTAGTACCCCTGTATTAAGTACTACTAGTTCTCTGTACTTAGTACTGTAGTGTTAGTACTAAGAACTGAAAATTCGTGTACTTAGTAGTGAGATTTGTGTACTAAGTACTGAGCTCTCAGTATTTTTTTCCGTAAGGGCATCTATACTTACCGTGAAGGAATCTTGATACTGCACAGTTGTAGAAATAATCCAAATTCTTCTGATTAACAGGAAATATCGGTGAATAAATGCTGTTGAATTGGAAAATAAGCGTCATTAAACGATTCCTTGATGCTTTGAAAAAGTAGCAACGGTCAAATAAAAAACTCATTATTGGCTCGATCAAAGTAAAATGATCAAATATTTAAACACTCCGATTTGTACTGTGCCGAGCTCTTCAATTTTGCCTCAATTACTGATCTAGAAACAGAGGTGATGGTCCATCAAAATCACTTGAACACCTGTTGCCTGACTGAACGACCAGATCGAATAGTTGGAATGGTAGCACCGATCAAGAAACCATGGTCCTTGCTGACAAAACGTTTTGATCATCCGGTCAGACATGATTTTCCTATTGGCTATTACTGACCAATGCTGAAATCTCGAGCCTCCTGAAAGAACGAATTTCATTATTGAATAAATACAAAAATGTCGTATCACTCGGAGATCACAGAATTAGAAATGTACTTACAAGCCCTGATGACTTCCCCGAGGAGAAAACTTGAACGTCGACGACTTCAGTATCACTTCACTGTTTGGTTGTTTCCTAGCTGAAAATGAAAGGTGTCAGACATGCTTCTGATGGTTTTACATTCAACTCATTTCTATTTGAATGCATGACCATGAAACGTGGAGCACAAATTTTTTTTATAATTCTACTTACTAGTAGTCGATCAGGCTTCTGGGTCAGGAATCTTGACCAAACTTATAGAGGTGTTTCCTCGAGGCAAAATATGAAGTACCTGCTGAATAACTCTCCGGATTGGCCCTTTACTCCATCAATTTACCTAAATCTACAATAGAAATCAGTGTAACCTGGCTTTCGCAAATAGCTATGAAATAACCAGTTTTTGTGCTGCGTTATGAGATCCTACAATGCACTGAATATTTATGCATCGAATACAGTCATTATCGTACATCAGATTGTTGAAATTTAACATCCCAGCTATAGACAAACACTTTATACAGTGCCTATTGACACATTGCTTCTCATCGTTTGTCACTCGTACCACATTCATTTGGTGAATTTGAAGACCTCCTTCCACTTCAAAGATGTTGAATATATGGTTAGTTTCAATACTAGCACCGGCAGCTTACAAATCCCATAAATTACCACATAATATTAGTTTCACCACAATACTATATTTATTATTTCAGACGAATATACCTATATAAAGGTCAACGCGCACTACGTGAAAGCGAAGCGAAGATATCGGAAGCAATTGGATGCTGTAGGAGTTTCCACATCTTAAAAAACGTGTAAATTCAAGTTAAAGTGAATTACAGTATGATCGGAGGTTCATTCGCTTCGGGATGACATGACGTCCAGAAAAATGTGCGAAGGCTTCATACCCACCCATAAACACTTGCAGAAGTTATGAACAAATCAATATTATCCAGAATCGAATGAGCCCTCAATCATATTTAAATTCACTTCAACTTGAATTTACACGGTTTTTAAGATGTGGACACTCCTACAGCATCCGATCGCTACAGATACCTTCACTTCGCTTCCACGTAGTGCGCGTTGACCTCAATATAGGTATATTCGTCTGAAGTTTAGTTTCAACAATCCCTTTAATTTTTACTTCATTTGAATAAAGAATATTTCTTCAATAACAGCTGTTTTCACTTACCTGCCTCAGTTTGTCCAGTTTCAGATTTGATTTTAGATTTCATCTTTCGATAAATAATTCCAAGATGAGTTTTGTAGCAATTGATTTTGTTTTCCCATCAAATCCTTCGTTGCGCCGATTAAATTATCGTCCGATATGGACTATTTTATTCAAGATTACTAGTCGATGCTACTTTTATTTTGATAATTCACGTCAAATTAAAATAAATAACAACATCACCTCAACTGACTAGTCTACGCGCAAAAGCTTTACAGCTCTTGCTTAATTTCTTGCAAGTTGGTACCCCTGCCTCATACGTCAAAATATTATCGCGGGACCATCTCACTAACCAATAAAATTAAATTATTTGGCGCATGCGCAGTTGAGCGCATCGACTGTGCAGTATCAAGATTTCTTCACGGTATATCATGATTGCCTATTTCAATTAATTTGCCCCTGATTTTTCCCGATCTTATAGTACCACAGCCATGCCAATAATGGGAACGTGCAATAAGAGTATCGTTACTGTGTCTTGAAAGTACGGTGCAGGCGGTGTACTAATACTGTTTCAGAGCCGTGCCGATAATGGGTAAATGCAGTAGGACTACTGTTAGAGAGTCTCGAAAGTACGGCGCATACGGTGTACCAATACTGTTTCGGAGCCGTGCCAATGATGGGTAAATGCAGTAGGACTACTGTTAGAGAGTCTCGAAAGTACGGCGCATACGGTGTACCAATACTGTTTCGGAGCCGTGCCAATGATGGGTAAATGCAGTAGGACTACTGTTAAAGAGTCTTGAAAGTACGGCGCATACGGTGTACCAATACTGTTTCGGAGCCGTGGCAATAATGGGTAAATGCAGTAAAAGTACTGTTAAAGAGTCTTGAAGGTACCGCAACTTACTGCAGCAGCACCGGTTCAATAATTAGTCTGTACTGGACACCAATGCTGGTTCGCTATCGTTATTACGTACTGGGCCGATCATATCATCCGGATAGGAACCAGCGGTGGCCCAGTTAGGCCAGGCAATAGAGCTAACGAAAGGTCGATTTCGTGACAAAAATACTACCTGAAATCCGACTGTGCAGTCATATAATAGGTAGTGCCCAGATGTTTTTTATCATAAATGCCACTCCTGAATCGTCTTGGTTTTTTTTTTAGAAGCGAAAAATAGCCAAAAAAAGCAAAATTTTTGCTTTTTCGCTTATAAAATGTAAAGTATTGATCCAATCGAGAAGCTACATTGGCACTTTTTGTAGAGAATTCAAAAACCAAAAAAATGAGAGGTGACACGTCTCAATCGGATCATTAGTTTCGGAGAAAAGTCCGAAAAACTGAAAAAATCATCAATTTTTCAAAAATTCATAACTTAGTCAATTTTTGAGATAAAGCGTAGTCCCTTCGAACTTAAGTTGTTATTAACATATACTTCATTGGTGCAAAACCTGGAAGCTGTCGGATGAATAGTTTCTGCACAATTGCAGTTTTTCGAATTTGATGTCCTTTTTTCAAGAAGGTCGTGATGCTTGGCTAGTTGTTCGATTTGAATTTTTCAAAAAGCATTTTGAAGAAGAGATAAAATACTTGAAATCGTATATTCTCCCGATACCGACAAATAATTTTTAGTGGGTGAAAAACGGTGTCAAACAGGAGCGAAAACGCTCGAGCGCGTCAAAGTTATCGAGGAGTGGGGGTAGCTCGCAAACTTCGACAGGTTGTTTCATCAATTCCAAAGAGATGCAAACATTCAGAAAATGATGAGAAGAGATGAGAATAAGAGAAAAGATGAAATAATCGAGAGTAGTTTCGAAAAAAGGTCATCTCTCTCGCGTGACCGTAACTCGTTGGAATAATAGTAAATAAATGAGAAGAAACAATCGAAAAAATAAAGTCAACCAGGAAACCCCACCGACGATATATGTATATCAAGAGACTCGGTAGAGTCTCGCGCCAAGTACATTAAAAAAAAAGTTTTTTCAAGCGCGAGACTCAACGAGTCTATTATATATACCCGAGAGGCAACTACCCTAACCTATACCGCGAATTAGTATCTTCGTTTTCTTCCACCTCGCAACATACACGAATTGAAACTAATTTTATCCAAGATGTGGGCATGAAGAGCTTTCATTTGAGCCCTAAATCGATTAAATCGGTGTCCGGAGTACTGAGATATGATTAATTACAGATTCTGATACCGCGTTTCCTCGTATCAAATTTTCTCTTTCCTGTTCTTCAGACCAAGATTCTGCCAACTCAAACCATTCCCATGAAATCACATTTCGTCGCTAAACGCAGGACGTATGTTCTACGCTTATACACAGAACATACGGCCTTACGCATCTAGAAGCAAGACATAGAACGGATAAATCCACACAAAACTTGTATAGAGTGGCGTAAGTACGAGAGTCACGACGTAGTCGGCGCTAGTATCGCAGACAAAAATCGTCTGCAACACTAGCAGACGCGTGTTGTCATTTCATCTTTTTAAATCCAAATGAAGGAAATAAAAGAAAGTACGAGCAATGATCAATATAAAACTAGCTGATAATTTTTCTCGTTCGCTCGCTTCGCTCGCTCACTCGTTTGGTTTTGTGTTGTCGCTCACTCGCTACGTTCGCTCGGTTATTAGTGGTTTTTGCGTTGTTCCTCGCTCGCCACGCTCGTTCGGTTATGAGTTGTTTTCGTGCTGTTCAATTGAAAACGGATAGTACACTAAGAAGAAATGTCATCACATTCTTAGCCGATGGTACTTCTTTATACTTGATAGAAAAGGTTTTCAAACTTAGATCTGAATCATTAATACACGTATCATTGATCATAGAAGTACTATCGCTCAATGTAAACCGACGAAAAGGTAGTGCGGTTTCTTCCATCGGGAAGAATCCATTTTCATTCATTGACTGTATTATTTGAAGCTCAGAATATGCCATATGAAATGGCGATAATGATCTAGAAGAAATCTGAATACCAATTAAAAACATTGTAAAAACTGTAATGGCAAAGGTACTATTTTTTTTCCTAATGAATACCATTTTTTTCATCGAAGGAAATCAAAAAATCGAACCCAATATCCAACGGGAATATTCATCATTTGAGGCCATACACGTTTATTCATTTGATGTATATTCAATTCCTCAATCGCAAAGAAATTCGTTTATTAGCCGGGAGTTGCACGCGGGTAGAAATTCGCACCGAAAATGAATTTACGTCCGACTCCTTCGATGGCCAAAATATAATTGAATTGAATGTTGGTCCGGGGTCATCTGCTGGGAAAACTGTTCAACTTTTTCTTTCGTGGTGGGGGAAATACCGTACTTCTCGATATCGAAAAGATACACGTGAAATAAGAAACCCTTGGTGTGAATTCGTACCTACATGTAATCGCGAGGTCAATTCTTAATAATTCTGGCTATGTTTTGTAAAATATTTATTCGAGTATTTGGTTTTTTAACAGCGTACAGAGGGACGACGACCGGCAGCAGTGCCAGAGGATGGCGGCGAAGGCTGCAGCAGCGGCAGGAGGAGCGGTCGCGAAAAGAGGCCGTGGCCGAAAGATTTTCAATTTTTTTAAAAACTCTCATGAAAAAATGAATAAATAAAATATCGTGAGAATGGGCGTTATTATTACTGTCCCTACTATACTTTTTTTATAATCTCGAAAACTCATGCATCAACCCTGGAACATTCTTAATAATAATATCACAGCATATGTAACAGCGAAGTCCGAGGTCAGATAGCATGACAGTGAGAAGCACGCAGACATGTACAGTCAAGCTATACTGCTCTGATAAAAATGTGTGACATCCGGACATCCGATTGAACATTAATATATAGATTTGACGGTACAAAAACTAGTGAATACCCACCAAAAGCTCCTCAGGTACGAAAACCTTACGCCAAGTACATTAATATGATAGTCACCAACAAAAATGTTTCGATAGGTTAATCTTGAATCCTACGATATTGAGCTTTTGAGGTTATTTATGAATGCAATTATCGGAGAAAACGGTTTTTTGGGGATTTAATTATTTAGCAAGTTACCGCCTAAGGAAGTCTGACGATAGAAAATCAATAGCAAATATTGAAGTCGAAAAATATCAGGATATCGTGATTTGATATAAGGAACGGCAAGGAGCCAGACCAACAAAGCCGAGTTCAAGCGTTGGATTGCAGCGAATTCCACTTCAAGCTCTATGTTAAGCTCATCTCCGAAGGCCCGTCTGCTCAGACTCAAATTGTGAGTCGACGTTATACGTAGGATTCCGACGAGTTTTATGATCTATATCCTCTAGTCAAAACGAGACTGTAAGTCGACTTGTGTGTTGGACTCCGATAGGCTTTATTCTACACTCCACGTCAACGTAGTGCCTTGACCTTCGGTGGAGATAATTTTCAATCCATGTTTTACTAACAGCTTAGATTCTTTGTTCAGAGCGATCTCAAAGTCTGTATAAATATCTATGATGACATGTAAATTAATCGTACAAACTATATATTCATACTTTACTGTCAAATTTCAATACAAAAATTTGTTAGATTTTGGTATGCAACCTGTGTCTGTATGTTCAAGTCTCTTAAACTTTCTTCAAATTCAGATTAGTGCTATCGCGACAAATTGAATGAAAATACTTATTCGCTATGCAAGAAATGATCGTTCGACGCCCTCTTTGTCAGATGATAGAGATTCTCATCTATATTTATTTATTCGTTCTAGACTCGGCGTAATTTCATTTATGAATGTAATTATTGGAGAACAACCTTTTTTATGGATTGTTCAATTTTGTAGCGGTTCCAAACTAAACACTTGGAAAGACGCACAATGCTTTGTTCTGTATTATTTGAAACAGATGATTGCGCATTTTCAGTACGTCTATAGAGTATTTCGCATGACAGGGGTTTCCTCCTAAGGCAAGTGTAGTAGCAAAAGCAGCTGCATATACTCCACAGCTGAAACTGTCAGGTTGTTTTTGGACCGCTGGGAAGACAACATCTTCAGTTCTCAAACTTGGATACCGCGAAGAAATGAACTTTTTCTCTTCGGTTTTCAACGATTGATAGCCGTTGCAGCCTATACTGTCGTAAACACAGAGCTCGGTTCCGTCGAACGAAAGGCATCGCCAATGCCTGTACGCATTGCCACCGATAATGCTGATATCGTGGGACATCTTCGAAGGCTCGATGAAGTTTGTATACGCTAGCCAGAGTGCAGAAGTCGTGTCGAACTGGGTTGTTTCGTCGATTACTGATAGAAACCGATCGATTGACGTATCATTGAGCAAAGAAGTTTGGGATATTACATCTTTCTGGATATCGTCAATACTCACATCCCGATTGATCGATCGCAGTATGTCAATCTCTGTTTCGGTTGGTTTTTCCGTAACACGATCGTTGAATACAGTGACCCATGGCCTTTCACTACGACGTTCCTTCAATGCTTCAATCGGTGCAGCAAGGATGGTGCCGCATGGTGGTTGACTCGCACACGCAGGCTCTCGTTCGTCTGAACACGATACAACATAATAGGTGCTGTTCCCAGAGCTACGTCTGCGCAATTTCATAGCCGGAATTCGGGCCGTTTTTTTCGCTGGAGCGAATCCTTGATCTGAGGATGACACAACGTAATACACTCCGTTTTGGAAGGTACGTTTGACGATTTTTATAGGCGTCATCCTCAGTTCGTCATTTGGAATACAAGGACGCTCGTCCGATGATGTGACGCTCCAAGAATCTGGGTTTTCGGGGTTCTTTCGACTTAGTCTTGTAGGTACAACTTTCTTGACTTCGAAAGTTCTCCTACTTTGCAGTCCGTGCTCGTCGTCTGTGCTTTGCGATTGGCCGGGTGATCTCTCGTCACCATCCCTACCTGGTGTTGCGTCGAAGTCAGGCGTCGCCGTCGCTCTTCTTCCCTTCGTACATCTTCCTGTTTCTGATGCTTGGTCGGCCTGGCTCTTCAGTTGCTTCGCCCTCAGAATATATTCTGGTTCACGGATTGGCATTTTACGGATGTATCGGCTGTCTATGATATCTGGCAGTATGCACTCATTGTAAAACCGGGTTAGATATGGTTTCATACGATCCCTCCAGAATGCATCGTCACGTGGCACTTTGACGTACTCCAAACTCGATCTTGTCCACACAGCGAAGTAGCATGCTTCGGTGCGCGTTATATGCAACTGCCCCTGCACCTGATAATAATAAGCTAGAGTCGTGCTCATCTTCGATGAATCATTCTTGTCCAAATACCTGGAGATTTCGGTCACGCCTTGTTGGATCGCATTTACTGGACGGCGATCTTGAGTCGACTGCGGACATTTCACTTCAACGATAGTGGCATCGTCGATGATACCATCTGGACTGGCACCCAGAAATCCCAGCTCCGGATCGATGAACAATCCACACGGTTTAATGGTCACGAAGTGTCCGTCCTTCGCTAATTTCTGCTGCAGCTGATCGATGGCTTTGGCATCGTTTGTGCGACCCCAGACCATAGAGGGTGTACTCTTCACTGATGGGTACAGTATGGCCTGCACTACAGCAAAACACTACGTACTGTTCCGCAATTTGCAGACTCTAGCAAAGTTAGAAGCAGTTAGCATCTTTCTTCGCATCGACTGCCACAGTGCATTGTCCGCCTGCCCTCGTGTCTTGATTTCAATCTCGGTACGATTGTTTCGATTTTCAAGTAATCTGTCTTGATGCAGCATTACTATCTCATCGTACACATACTCAGGCATGTCAGGCTTCTCGGCATTGTGACCGTAATTTTTGTCCTGTCCCCGGTGCTTTCGATCCTTACTACGGCAGAGGGAAAGCGATTCCGTTCGCGATCTCATACACGCAGCACTGTTGCGTAATTTGCGTTGGCGCCGGGATCCTAAAGCGATCACGGTACTGGGCGGTATCTTTCCCTCGCTGTGGTGGAGTTTCGAAATGACACCAAGGGTGTTGTGTTGTAACACAGCGCCAGAAGCTCTGCCTTGAAAGGATCCCTTCACGCCCCAGTTGATTCTTTTACCACCCGTGAGGTTGCATACTATGCCATTGAAGGATTCTGCCATGTTGTTGGTAGCGTCGTAGAGTAAGCTGTTGGCGTGTAAGCTCAAATGTTCCAAGATCTCTTGCAGCTGCTGGAAAAGTCCTTCTTGCTTGAGATCTTCGATGGCAGTTATCCCTTTGGCAGTGGTTTCTCGCTGGCAAAATCCTTTCAACTCGTTGCATCTTCTGTGGTCATCGAAGACGTGGTACGGTGCGTTCTGGACATCAGCCTTCAGGAGCTCAACTTTCTGAGAAGTCGTCGAAGCTTCGACTGTGTCTCTTTGGCGATGTACTACTAACATTTCAATAGTCTCCCTGAACTTGAGCACGGTACCGCGTACCATCGTCTTCAGTCGAGAAATGTTTCGGCCTCTGGTATTGGCTACCTCGGTGATCTTTCTTGCCAAATTTCGGTGAAGATGGTTGACGCATTCTTTCTTTTCAACGATAAGGCCGTACTCGGCGTACGAATCGTTGTCCAAAATAGATTTATAGACACTGCTGTCCCCGTCTGCGACCAAAGTTCTGTAGATGAGTCCGTGCATTTCCATACTGCTTTTAAATCCTTTCACTACCGCGTCGCTTTCCATTACTTGGTCACGGCCCCAATTTTTAAAGCAGACGTGATCCACGGGTGTTCCTCCGCGTCGGGCGGCCATTTCGCAAATACAACAATATTTGTTGCGGACGCCGATGAATATGACTTTCTGGGTATGCTGGTCTACAATCGCAGCAACGCTAGAGAGGGAGTCATATTTCCCCGTATTGTAGGACCGTTTCATCCAACCACACTCGGCTACAACGGTAATAAAGGGAATTTTGATGCCGTTGTGATTATTGAAGCAGTTAAACAGATAGCCTACGTTTTGAAGCTACTAAAGCTAGGGAGCTGGATGTTTTCGGATATCAAAACGAACAGGTTGATATATATATATAGCTTGACTCTTTTATTTGATATAATCGACTTGTTGGTACAGAGGTTTCTTACAGACTGGCGTTTCCGCTTGCTAGACTGGCGGAGACGCTGCACACTAATATGGCGGTGCCAGTGCGTACGCATACGCGCGTCTTTTAAACATACTTAATGAGTACGAAAACACTTTTACACAACACTCTCTCTGTTTGAGTAATCTTTATAAGACCTTAAGCCTAGACTATTGCATAGTAGATGAAAACGTTCTCTGGGCAAAGCCTTCGTAAATATGTCTGATTTTTGAGCTTCGGTAGGTACGAATTCTACTGAGATTTCTTGACTAGCTACCTTTTCTCGTATGAAATGGTATCTTACTTCTATATGTTTTGTACGCTTGTGCAGTTCAGGGTTTTTCGCGAGCCGTATCGCGCTTTGATTATCTATGTACAGTGTAGTTGCTTCTTCGCTACTTATGCCTGTGTCTCTCAGTAGCTTTCGTAACCACACTGCTTTTCTTGCTGCTGCTGTGGCAGCAACGTATTCGGACTCGGTAGTGCTCAACGTCACTAGTTTTTTACGTTGACTGGACCACGTGACCAAGCCGTTGGCAAAGCCAAATGCATATCCTGTGGTTGACCTGCGAGTTTCTAGGTCGCCTGCGTAGTCAGCATCACAGAATCCTATCAGTTTAGGTTCCTGTCCTTCGCTTTTATACATGATTCCTAAATCTTTGGCTCCTACAAGATAAGAGAAAATTCTTTTCACTGCCTTCCAGTGAGCAGAATTGTGATTATTCAGAAATTTTGATACTAAATTTACAGCATAAGCAATATCTGGTCGCGATACTGTCGCTAAGAATAATAAGGATCCAACCGCTTCACGGTAAGGAACATTTTCCCTATAGTTATCTTGTTCGCTTGTACTCAGTACTGCGTGAGGGTCTACGGGGACACCTGGTTTAGCTTCAGACATTCTAAATTTGTCTAAGGTTTTTTCTACATATTCAGTCTGGTGTATAAACATTGTTTTATCTACTCTATTACGCTCTATTTGGAGCCCTACGAATTTGCTTGCACCCCCCACAGTTATCTCAAATCTCTCTCTCATACATACAATCATTTTCTTAAGCATATTTGATGATTTTGAGGCGACAAGCCCATCATCCACAAATAGAGCTAGATACACAACTGAGTCTTCTACACACCCTGTATAGATGCACTGATCGGCAACTGATTGCACAAGATTAAACTCTTTTATGAATTCACTGAATTTTAGGTTCCAGCACCGGGGTGCTTGTTTCAACCCGTAGAGTGACTTGTTCAGTCGACACACTACACTCTCACTGTCTTCTTCACCGACGATCAGGCCTTCCGGGGTCTTCATGAAGATTTCCTCGTCCAATTCGCCGTATAGAAATGCCGTGCAGACGTCGAATTGTATCAGTTCGAGATCTTCCTGTGTTACTCGTGCCAGAAATATGCGCAGGGAGTCGTATCTCACGACCGGAGAGAACGTTTCCTTGTAGTCTGTTCCTGGTCGTTGGAGAAACCCTCTGGCGCACAACCTTGCTTTGCACCGTGGTTTGTTTCTCGTTTTTTCTTCCACCACTTTGAAGACCCACTTCGAGTCGATGAGTTTCATCTCATCTGTCTTCTTGATTACTGTCCATGTGTCATTTTTCTTATGAGCCTGTAGCTCGTCTTTGATGGCAGCAATCCACTTCTTTTTGTCAGGCCCCTGTATTGCCTCGCGAAACGTCTCAGGTGGTTTGAGTTCGACGAAGTCGATGTCATACCTCTTTGGCGCTTTCAGAGTCTCACGGTTTCGGAGTCGAGGCTGATCATCTTGCTCTCTCCTTATTCTCTGCTGCTGAGGTACCTCTTCTTCTTCGTCGGTGAGTTCGATTATGTCTCCGTCGTCTCTGGCGTCGACCATTTCTTCGTCGTCGCTCGCATCGACTATTTCACCGTCTTGATTGTTTCGCTGTAGTACGAGCACACCTGGCTCTGGTTTTTCTGTAATCACGTTCTCGTTACCCAGCTTTTCGTCGAATACTACATCTCTGGATACTGAAACGCGTCTTGAACCAGGGTCGTAGAGTCGGTAGTTTGATGAGTTACCTTGGTACCCTACCAGGATCATTTTCTTCGATTTGTCATCGAGTTTCTTGCGAAGTTGCTTGGGTACATGTTTGTAAGCTGCAGATCCGAAGATCCTTATGTGTCGTAGATCTGGTTTGTTTCCAGTCCACACTTCGTACGGTGTTTTGATATCTTTACGACTTGAGTGCGTCGTACGATTCAGAATGTACACCGCTGTACTCACAGCTTCGGCCCACAAATTCTTTGGCAAGTCCTTCGCTCGTAGCATGGTACGAGCGCACTCGAAGATCGTTCGGTTCGCTCTCTCCGCCTTCCCGTTTTGTTGTGGGGTATGCGGAGCGGTGTTTTCCATTACTATTCCACGTTCTTCCAGATAGTTCTTCATTTTCTCATTCTTGTATATTCACCGCCGTTGTCGGAGCGCACTACCTTAATGTTTGTTTTGAACTTGTTCGCGACTATTTGCTCATATACTTTAAATTTGTCTAACACTTCGTCTTTATGTCTCATAAAGTATACATAACAGAATCCCGACGCGTAATCAATAAACGTGACATAATAACACGCGCCACCTAGTGACTCGACCTGTATTTTTCCACATACGTCAGTGTGTATGCACTCGCCTGGTTTGGTGTCTCTCTTTGCTCGAGTGCTTCTGAATGGCAACACATGAGACTTCCCGAACTGACATGGTTCACAGAAGAATTTTTCTGTGTTCTTTATTTTTACGCCCTCAACTAAGTTGTGTTTCACCATGTCACTGAGCGCTCGACTTCCTACATGTCCAAGGCGCTCATGCCACACTTCTAAGTCAACAGTGGCAGTATTAGCTTCACTTGTCACTCGCGGTGCCACCACGCGGAATAGCATTCGATACGTCGCATTGTTTTGCCTGACACCGGCTGCCTTCACATCACCACTTTGTTTAAATGTCACCTGTTTGCCACTGAACTCAACCTCGTAGCCTTTTTCGGTACACATGCCCACTGAAAAAAGATTTTTCTTTAATGTTGGCACGTACAGTACACCCTCGATTCGTCCGGTGGTCCACTTGCCATCGACCAGTTTTTCGATCCTGATCGTGCCTTCGCCACCGACTTCGCACTCGCGTCCATTGCCGAGCACGACCGTGTCGCCCTCACCCGTCCGAAACTCGTCAAACCACTCGCGTCGGTAAGATATGTGTCGCGATGCCCCGCTATCGGTCAGCCAGGCATCTTGGTTATCGACCTCGAGCAGTCGCCGCACTTGCTCGTCAGAGGGACCCACACGTTTTTTTTCTAGTGTCTTTTTCTCCTGTCTCTCTTTGACTGATACCACAAATGCACAATCTCGCGACCCACTCCCGTCTCTCTCTCCTCGCTTCTGGTTCTTTTTCTGACAGTCTCGCGCGTAATGACCTTTCTTTCGACACTTGTAGCACTCTTGATCCTTCTTTGAGTACCGATTTTTCGATGCTCCTAATGTCTGCGCTTTGTTTTTCGCAGCGCTGTTTTTCACAACAGCCAACGCTTCCGCAGCGTCACTTCCGCCTCCGAGTCTAGCCTCTTCGCGGATGAGTCTGTCCGTCAGATTATCTAATGTTTGTCGGCCTTCTTCTACGTTGTCCCACACGGTTTGAGATGCGCTATATCTTGGCGCCAATGTCGCAAGGATTTTTGCCATTACCGTGTTGTTCGACATCGCTTTTCCGACATCTCTGAGTTGTGCCGCCATATTCTTCACCTTCGCCACGTGTTGTACCAGCGTATCACTTTGCGCCATCTTGTAATCATAGAATTTTTGCGTCAGGAACAGCTTGTTAGCCGAGGATTTTTGCTCATGCACTTGACATAGAGTATCCCACATTGCTTTAGCCGTGTCGCACGTTATTAGCGACTCAAGCTGCGACATCTCAATCGTTGTTGAAATCAACACCATTGCCTTGGCTTTTTCCTTTCGCCAAAGTGCCGCTGCTGCCGGCTGCGCTGCCTCGACCGGCATCGTTCTTGAGCCGTCGACCACGTCACTCACTCCCGCCGCCATGAATACTGCCTTCATCTGGAATTTCCGGCTGAGAAAGTTCGTGCCGTCTAATTTTTGCACTTGCCGCACAATCACTTCTTCGGACATTTTGATTTATTAGCCGGAGAACTGTAACACGATTTCACACTCGTTGCCGGCTTGCACGTGTTTTTGTGCAATGGCCGCCACGCGATTTTCCGATACGATAAATCACGCGCTGTTTCGTTTCGATATTCTCACAGCTCCCGTATTTATTTACACAGTTAGGATATCTGGGCCCATAACTTATTGAAGCAGTTAAACAGATAGCCTACGTTTTGAAGCTACTAAAGCTAGGGAGCTGGATGTTTTCGGATATCAAAACGAACAGGTTGAAATATATATATAGCTTGACTCTTTTATTTGATATAATCGACTTGTTGGTACAGAGGTTTCTTACAGACTGGCGTTTCCGCTTGCTAGACTGGCGGAGACGCTGCACACTAATATGGTGGTGCCAATGCGTACGCATACGCGCGTCTTTTAAACATACTTAATGAGTACGAAAACACTTTTACACAACAGTGTTCAATGAAATCCCCTCTTTCCAGCGCCCGTTTCTTCGCAATCGCGCCAGCCTGTTTTATTTCTGCGAGAGCCGCCTTCTCAAATGCTGCGATAACCTGCAAGTCGTGTTTTGTATAGGTAGCTGACGACATGCACGTCACACTCTTCGAAGCCAACAGTTCCTCCAACTGCCAAAACCCGATTCCCGTGGCGTAGGTCCCTGCGACAGCACTTCGATTAATGCTCATCATTTCGTCGTCCTTACGATCTGTCCAAACACTATCCTCAAAATGGCATACCCTGCACCGGAAGAAGATTTGCGTTTGCAAACCGTAGCGACGTGACTGCAAATCGAAAGTGAGTTATGATCATCGAATTTTTCATGCAACTGCTGCAGCATGTAACCGATTTCAACGATGTACCGTCCTTCGAGCGCTACCTCTTCTTCGTCAGAACTCTCGTTTCGGCTATCTTCTGAATGACGCCAATCCAGCATCTCTTGTAAGCCTTCTTCGAAAAGAGGGTTCGATCCGTTTACTGAATCAGGGTCGGCTGTTCTCGTTCGGTGCGGATCCGATGTTGTCTTTTCTTGTGGCCCTTCATCCAACGAAATGTCCGATTCAACCTGTGAAATGAGATTGGCCAGTTTGCCTCTTTGCGGGCGTAATGCTGCTGAGCTATGCTGCGATCTGTTCATTGGAAATTACTAATTGCTAAGAAATCCTGGCATAAATTTTGGTTGAACAAGTGGGGAAGGGTGGGAAAAAACAATAACAAATTGCACTTACATTAGCGTACGCAAACTATAATATTTGACGGCGTCGGCATCATGAGTAACGTCCGGCGGCTATAACTGTCAGGATTTTTGAAAACAGACAACAATTTTGATTTCGGCCGAGCAGAGACGAGGGCGTATCAATTGCTCTAGCGGAACGATAAGCGTGAAGAACCGAGAAGGCAGTCCGTTGATAGCCTTTGTCGGGTAAACACGCAAAATCGGATCGCTACGTCTGCCGCTGCCCCTCTGGCTCACCTGTCATCGCTGTTTAAGTTCGAAGGTCGGTATAAATCTGTACTCATCTACGGGCTGCAAGCCGTCAGGCCTACCTTCACTCTATGTGAGTGTTGGTCCCCTGTGCGGTGGTGCGGAGCCGTAGGGTGTGCAGATACTGCACGGAAGCTGACTACACCTGACAGGCTTGCCTTTGACCTATATGGTCTTGGGTCCCCTGGTCAGTAGTGTCAAGGTCCTGCGAAATGCAGAGGTTGATTGTAGTATTGCGTTAGAAAATTGACCCCGCACTCTGATAAATGTGATGCAAAGATATAGGCATAGATGCTGCATATGCTTCCGAGATTGTTCTATGTTTCAGATTATTTCAAAATGAACTAACGCCCGAGGACGTGCGTCTGTCAGAATGGCCGTGACGACGTCGGCATCATGAGTAACGTACGGCGGCTATAACTGTCAGGATTTTTGAAAACAGACAACAATTTTGATTTCGGCCGAGCAGAGACGAGGGCGTATCAATCGCTCTAGCAGAACGATAAGCGTGAAGAACCGAAAAGGCAGTCCGTTGATAGCCTTTGTCGGGTAAACACGCAAAATCGGATCGCTACGTCTCTCGCTGCCCCTCTGGCTCACCTGTCATCGCTTTTTGAGTTTTTTTTGTTCCTTGTTACGGACTCTTATTTTTCGTTTACCGTTGTAAGGGTTTACTCAAATAAATTGTTAAAAAAGGAACTTGTGCAACTGCGATGTCTAACCCTCCCTCTCCCGACATATTCAATAAATTTCCAACTTATGAATAAGCTACCTATCATTGGTTCGGATAAATCATGAATATTCAATTTTTCGAAAAATGTGGGGCGAAATGGACCACGCGACGGAATCCCGAAATTCGAGTTCAATCCTTCTGAATTTCCTTGTGAAATCGGCGGCTTTTTTTTTGCCATAACCAAACTATTTTCACAATATTTGATACGGGTCGATTCGAATATCAGTTAGCGTCAGGGATGCTATTTCAACATCAATCTTCGGCCTTGTGCGCAATCACTATGATCACCGGATGGCTCAACTTTTTCTGTCGATGTATAATGATGATTGAAAAACCAAAATAAATATTTGAGAATATTCACGATTTTTTTTTTAACAAGAGTGGCAGTCTATCTTGCCCCAGTGCGAATCACTCTGGTGGCTTGAAAACCTCTGATCAGTTAGGGCGAAATGAATCAAATACGGTTGAAAATGACCAAATATCCGCTTTTCAGTCTTGGCTATTAACCCTTTCACTGGCAATGTATCATATATGATCAAAAAAAAGTCGTGCCACAACTGGCGATGTATCATATATGATCAAATTGAATAACTGCTGCCTTTTTCAACCAATTCATTTCAAATTCGGTGTGTAAGAGTTTTGGGGGTTGCTGATTACGAATCTAAGGTCAGAATTAAAAAATTCAAAATGGCGGATTAATTAATTGAAAAAATTGGAAAATTCACCCACAACCCCTCATTTAGGGGTTGGAAATAAAAAATTTGCAAAAATAACCATCAGAATCGATTCTGCGTCCCCAAAAACCCCTATATTCATAGTTAATCGTATAATTTGTTTAGTTTATTGTCCTACCATTTTTGGCATGTACAGTAAAAAAGGCTGCACCAGTGAAAGGGTTAAAAACAATGTGAATTTTGAAAATCTAATTTGATCTCATTTAATCTACGTGTCTACAAAATCAGCGAAATGTAAAGACGATTTCAGAAGTGAGGGAGCATACACGAGGAAATTCGGGAAGATATTTACGATAGACACGACTACTTTATAGTACCTCTATCCGTTGATAACCGTCTTGTGTCTCACATGTATAATAATGAAATATTCATACTACGAGCTTCCAGGACGGTCGCCTTGCTCCTAGCCGAGCATGAAACCAATGGGATAATGCTAAACATGTATGTACTTACCGTCGTTGGACCAATGTCCTAGCTATATTCCTAAATGATAGCCGCCGACAAGCAACAGCACGATGTTTATGAATAGTCTGTAGTCTTCCCATTTTCGTGGCACAAATATGCTAGCAGAATGGAACTCGATTTTATGTTTTACGAAAACAGCAAGTGATCAGCGAAGTTTCAAGATCAATGAAACTCTGTAATATTTATGCTGAATTTTGTGTGAAAATTTTTTGCGCTACACAAAACTGTTCTATCCGCGACACACTGTTGCTTTCAATAACACTCAAGCAGAAGGCAAATTTTTGTGGGTGCCTTTCGCGCCGCCCATGTCATGAGCGCGCGACCGAGCAACGTATCACGCGAGAGACACGTGCGTTGCGCGTCGGCCCTATGGTAGACGAAGCCGCGATCTTTCGTATCAGAGCAGCGATCGGTTTTTGAGGACTTTGGCTTGTTTAGATTCGCCACAAATCTTTGATACTTGAAGTACCATGTATGAATCATTTTTTGACCTTCTTTGAAGTTTTTGCAGTCACGTTACATGCAAACTGACTTACATCAAGCTTTCCCCGCTTTTTCGAAATAAGCCTACGGGTTATTATGGGAAAATTGGTAGCTTTTGAAACGTAATTGTTGTCAGATCAGATCTACGGCGACAATGCGACAAGAGTCGAAGAAAACGAAATTAGGAACCGTTCGTTTCATCGCCTGGAACGCAAAGAAAAATCAGCGCGAAAATCTCTCTCTCTCTCTCTCTCTCTCGCGTGTCTCTGTTCTCGGTCACGACGTACCGTTTTGCACCGAGATTATGTATCTCGGCGTCACGATTTCGAAAACCTTGTCGTGGAAGAGTCATGTGTCTTACTTGTCTAAGAAAATTTTTAACACCTTGTGGCAGCTTAAGGCCAGTAGAGATTCTCTGAGCACGCGTTTGCGTACGCTGCTTGTCTCGGCACTGATTCTCCCACTTTGTGAGTACTGCTGCCTCGTCTACTTCGACATAACCGCGGAACTTAGCACAAAGCTGGAACGTGCGCTAAATTCTTGCATTCGTTTCATTTTCGATGTCAAAAAATCCGAGCACATCACGCCCTTCTATAACATCTTGGGTTGGTCAAAGATCGACGGCAGGCGGCGGTACTTGCTTGGCGTTTTCATTTACCAACTGCTGCATGTCAAGCAGCCGTCTTATCTTTACTCACAACTGCGTTTTCGTTCTGTCGTGGAGCGGAGGAATCTGCGAGGTCCCCCGGATGCACTCCTGATTCCGCATACCCGTACTACCACCTACAAAAATTCGGTGGTTATTAGTGCCAGCATGTTGTGGAACTCGCTACCCACCGCTGTGCGACAGTCCAGGTCTCTTCATGTTTTTAAGACCTAGTTCATGTCTCTGCTTAGCTCCTAGGTTTCATTATTTGTTCAAAATATATTATTATTTAATTATTATTCGTTAGTCCAGGCTTAGGTTGCCGTTTTAGGTTTATCCAATTTTGTAATTTCAGGGTCATGTCAGTTTCACTTAGTTCCTAGTTTTCTTTTTATTTATTCTGTAATATTTTCTTCATTATTAGGTTCATCTTATTTTTATTTTTATTTTTTGTATTTTCCATGTTTCTTTGTACCTTACGATTATTCTATTTCTTGTACTTGTATTTTGTATTATGTCCTTAGGGGATCCCAGATCCCAGGACGCAATAAATGCTTTTCTCTCTCTCTCTCCCTCTCTCTCCCTCTTGCGCAGTCAGCTCGTGGTCACCCTAGTCTTCCCAATCTTTGACTATTGCAGTGTGGTTTTTACCGATCTTTCGAGTGTTCTCGATACCAAACTGCAGCGGCTCCAAAACATCTGTGTTTGCTTCGTGTGCGGCGTTGCTCGGGACGAGCATATCACGCCGTTTCGTAGAGGGCTTGGTTGGCTCAGGGTGAAAGACAGGAGGCTGTTTTTCGTCCTCTCTCTTTTTCACACCATCACGCATACTGATCGCCCTGCGTACCTGCGAGAGCTTGTCGCCAATTGTGCTCCCGCCTCCAAGCGCAAGTCTTTCGCGGTGGTAGGTGTTAGGGCTTGGGAAGGTCTGCCCGCTGCCGTGCGGGAGGCTCCTACGGTCGCTTCATTTAAGCGTAGGCTTCACCATCACCTCCTAAGTACGGAGGATGCGCGGCGCTAAGACTTTACTCACATTATTGCACTCCTATTTTTTCTCTCGGTTGTTGTTCCTATCGTGTAGGAGGTAATTTAAACTTACCTTATTTTATTTTATTTATTTTTATCTTATTGTTATCTTTTTTCTGTATTTTTATTTTTTATTTTTATTTTGTATTTTTAATTTTATTTTGTTTCGTTTTTCTTGCCTCTACTCGCGGTGCGGCTTCCTATTTTCTAATAGGTTTCTCTAGGATGTAAGTCTAGCTCTCTAAGCTATGTATATACTGTAGTCTTAAGTTTTTTTCTGTTATTTCTCTTGCTCCTTAGGGTGCAGGGCAATCTCTTTGTAATGCTCTGTGCTCCTACACTCCAAATTGTCCAATATTGCAATGGGCATAAATAAACAATATCTATCTATCTATCTATCTATCTATCTCACTCTCTCTCTCTCTCTCTGTGAGTACACACGTCAACTGCTTTGCTCCGGTCTTTTTGAACTTTTCTGCCGTTCACTGCCCTTGGGCGTCCAGGGTCAGAATTTCTTGCATGCGCCAAACGGCGGGGCTTCCTCTGGCTTGCTGTCCTACCCTTACTTTTACCAAATTTAGCGGCTTGGACGAGTTTTTTGGCCGACGTCAACTAGGGCAACCTAACCTCAACCTGTCAACCGACACCTAGCGATATATCGATCGACGTCGTGCGCCTCTCGATCCACCGGTCCTTTCCTGTGTTTTTGGCTGCGTATACGACGTCGACTGACGGACCAACTGAGACATCTACATAACAGACGAGTACTGATTACCCATACCAAAATTATCGATAAAGCAGGGTGCTGAAATGAGCACAGCGGTGTACAAATGTTCAAAATGCAAAAAGGAAGTAACTAAGACACGGCTATACTGCCCGGTGTGTATGAAGAACTTCCACCCAGGATGTACACATGGGCATAATGTATATAATGAGAAGAACCAACTAGTACCATGTACAGTGCAGATGGAAAAAATCGAGGGAACAAGGAAGAGGAAGAAGCCCTGCTGGGAGGAAAAAGGAGGACCCGGGGGTGAGGAGGAGGAGGAGGAGGACGAAGAAAGAGGGGAGGAACAACAGGAACAACAGGATAGGGGCAGAGAGGGGGACTCGGGGAGAGGGACACGGAGCGGAACAGACGTCACAATGATGGAAACAGTTAGTAAGGATCTCCTAATGGCGATAAAAGAGATCGTGAAAACAGAAGTCGCGGTGGTGATAGAAGTACTGAAGAAGGAAATAGGAGAACTAAAAGCCAAACTTCTGAGGAAGGGTGAGGGAAACGAACAAGGACGAGAAGTACACCAGGCAGAAGAAAATGAACAAGAAATGGTACGAAACAAAAAAGTGACTTACGCACAAATAGCAAAAAAAAGTAGAAAAGAAGAAATAATCATACAACCAAGACAAGAACAAACGAGCGAAGATACGGAAGAAAGAATGAAGAATAATGTCAACATAATGGAACTAGGCGTAGGAATTGAGAACATAACAAGGGGACCAAAGGGAAAAATCATAGTAGGATGCTACAAAAGCAAAGATAGAGAAATTTTAGCTGGAGCCCTAAAGGAAAACCTTGGGGAACAGTACGAAGTATATGCTCCCAATAAAAAACTGCCGAAGTTGAAGGTAATAGGAGTAGAGGAAGAAATTGAGAGAGAGGATGAGGAAAAGTTCATTCAAAAAGTAACAAGACAAAACGAAATAGACACGAAAAGAGATACGTTTAAAATGAAAATAATTTAAAAATGTAATACGGCAAGAAATGAAGTGATGGTGATTATAGAGACTGATCCGATAACGCACAAACACTTCGTAGAAAGGACAAAAATCAAAGTGGGATGGAAAAGCTGCCCAGTGTACGACTATGTCAGCGTTGTAAGATGCTACAAGTGCTGGGGTTTCAACCACTTCGCGAAGGACTGTAAGAACGCGAGCGCATGCCGGAAATGCGGCGAAGGTCATGAGGCTCAGGACTGCACAGCGAAAGACAAAAAAAATTGCGTCAACTGCTGCAGGATGGTGACGAAATACAAACTCGAAGGAATCTCAACGGAACATGAGGCAACGGACCCCACTTGCGAATCCTACGAAAGAATCATAAATAGAAACAGGAAAAATATACAATATACAGAAGAATAGCAATCAAAGGGAGTAAAGAGGCAAATGGGGGGAACGTTCATTTTAATGACAAATGCACAAGGTTTCCTGAATAATAAGGATCAGATAGAAGCACTAAGAATAAGAATGAAAGCGAAAATTTTATGCTTAACAGAAACACACATCACAGCAGACGTAGGAGAGGAAGAACTGAGAATAGACAATTACGACATGGTACGATGCGACTCCACAAACAGTAGGACAGGCGGGGTAATGACTCTTATTCATAGCGACATAGAATACAAAGTCATGGTGGCAAAGAATATATCGCAAAACACATGGATAAATACAATCAAACTGCGAGGAATATACAACGAAGTCGTGATCTGCAACACATATCACTCACCGAATAAGAGTGACGGTGAATTCATTGACACAATAACAAACGAATGCGAAGCTATGATGGAAATGGGGCAGATCCTAGTAGTTGGAGATTTCAATATTGACCTCAGCAAAGTTAGTCACTACTCCGATAGATTGATAAAAAATATGAGATGCTTAGGATTCAAGCAATACGTAAACGAATATACCAGAATAAGTAAAACATCAAGAACACAGATTGACTTAGTATTCTCAAATTTTTATGTGAAAACGAGCGTTCTTAGGACGCCGAAAATTAGTGACCATCAAATTGTAAAAATCGACATTTTAACAAATGATAAACCCGAAAACAAGGTAATAGAAGTATGGAAGAGAGATTTTACACACTACGACGAGGAGAAAGTTAAAACGGTACTGGAGGCTGCCATAAAGAACAAATGTGACATGAATAGCAATACAAACAATCTAGCTAACGATGTAATCACATGTATGACGGAGACGATAAATACGGTGGCACCCATGAAAAAGAGAAGAATAGCAACCAAATGGAAGGAAAGGCCATGGATCCAGCAAGAAGCCAGAGATGCAAGCAGGCGGAAAGATGAGGCCTACATATGTGCAGTTACGACCAATCGGGATGAAGAATGGGAAACATTCAAAAGAGCGAGGAATGAAGCAGTAAGAATAATGAGGAAAAGTAAGAAAGAATACTACGAAGAAAATATCGATAAGGTGAAAAACGAGCCGAAGAAAATGTGGAACACACTAAAAGCCCTAATAGGAGATAAGAAGAGAAAAATGAATACGAAAGGGTTACAATTCGATGGAGAGATGTACAAGGAAGACAGAGAAATAGCCAACAAATTTAATGATTACGTCCTACGGAGCATAGAGGAAATAGTAAATGGTAACGGAAATGGAAACGGAAGGGACAGAACCAGAATAGAGACGACTGATGAGGTAGAAACAGAAATACTGACGTTCAGGAAGGTAAAACGCAACGAGTTAGACAAAATAGTTAAAAACCTAGAAAATAAGAAAGGGACGGACGAAGGGATAAGTACCAAATTCATGAAAACGACGTGGCTGTACGTAGGAGAAATTATGCTGACACTAATTAATAGATCACTACAGGAGGGCACTTTTCCGGAAGAATGGAAGACATCTATGATTATACCGATCCCTAAGGTAGCAGGCAGCGTAAAAGCAGAAGAACACAGGCCGATAAACATGCTACCCATCTACGAAAAAGTACTAGAAATAGCAGCGAAAGACCAAATTGTGGAATATATAGAAGGTAACAATATTCTTACTGATGAGCAATCGGGATTCCGACACGGCCACTCCTGTGAAACGGCACTGCAAAGCACGATGATCGAATGGAGGAAAAACTTAGATGATGCCCTCACGGAAAAAACCCCGAGATTTACCCCCAAATTTACCCCCAAATTCAACCTCAAAATTACACCCAACCGGGATGGGGTAAATTCGTACCCCTTGATCGAGGGTTTACCTCCAAGTTCAGGGTTAACCCCCATTTTCAGGGTTCACCTCCAAGTTCAGGGTTAACCCCCGTTTTCAGGGTTCACCTCCAAGTTCAGGGTTAACCCCCGCATATAGGCTTTATACCTTCGAATAATAAATTAATAATAAATTTGCGTAAAAGCGAGCCGCTTTGGAGTAATCAAGCCTCAATCGCTAGACTGTTTAAAATAATATTGTTATTCATTTATAAATGCAGCAAAATTGACTTATATCACTCAAATAATCAATATTATCGACTTATAAACAATAATCTGTAAATTTTTAACTAAATGTTGATTTAACAATATTATTAATCAACAATAAATAATAATAAATGATTAATTTTATCGAGCATCAATAAAAAAAAAAAACAGGTTTCCTTTTTTCAGATAATAAATGTACTAACATTCCTATCAAACCCTCGATCGCTGATGGTTAACCTTCAACTCATGGGGGTTACCCTCGATCGCTGAAGGTTAACCTTCAACTCATGGGGGTTACCCTCGATCGCTGAAGGTTAGCCTTCAACTCATGGGGGTTTACCCTCGATCGCTGAAGGTTAACCTTCAACTCTTGGGGGTGACCCTCGATCGCTGAAGGTTAACCTTCAACTCTTGGGGGTAACCCCCGATCGCTGATGATTAACCTTCAACTCTTGGGGGTAACCCCCGATCGCTGATGGTTAATCTTCAACTCATCGGGGTTTACCCTCGATCGCTGAAGGTTAACCTTCAACTCTTGGGGGTAACCCTCGATCGCTGATGATTAACCTTCAACTCACGGGGGTTACCCTCGATCGCTGAGGGTTTACCTCAAACTTGAAGGGGTAAAATCCTCAAATTACGGGGTTCACCCTGAAACTTCAGTGTTTACCTTGAAATTTGACAGTAAACACCCAACTTTCAGGGTACACCCCCAATTTTTCGGGGTTTTTTTCCGTGAGGGTGGCAAACTCATAGGAGTGGTCTTCCTGGACTTTAAAAGAGCATTCGAAACTATAGATAGGGAAATATTACTGCAGAAATTAGGAAGATATGGGATAAGAGGCCAAGTAAAAAAATGGATAGAATCATACATAACAAACTGCACGCAGCAAGTAAAATATGGAGGAAGTATATCCGAAAAAAAGAGCACAAAGTATGGAGTACCACAAGGGTCAGTACTGGGCCCCCTACTTTTTATATGTTATATAAATGATATAGTGGAACAACTAACGTACTGCTCATGCAAGATGTTTGCCGATGACACAGTCATATACACGAGTGACAAGAATATCTGTGAAATAGAAAGGAAGCTAAACCACGACCTGGAGAGAATGGTACAATGGCTGGAGAATAATTCAATGAGATTAAACAAGAAGAAAACCAAATGCATGATTATTCATGACCCAAGAAAACCATACACAAAGGGGAGCTGTGTAATCAGGATAGAAGAGGAAAGAATCGAAGAAGTAAGAGAGATTAGGTATCTAGGAGTTATAATCGATGACAATTTGAATTTTAATAGACTAGCGGAATACATTGTAAAGAAAGTAGCAAAAAAAGTAAATTTTATGTATAGAATAAATAAGTTTGTTAGTGCTAATACCCTAGTAACAATATACAAGACAATAGTAGCCCCACATTTCGAATACTGCGGCACCCTGTTACTAAATGTAAATAAATACTGGATGGATACCCTACAAAAAACCCAAAATAGGGCGATGCGTGCAATATTACGATGTAGTAGATTCGCAAAAATAACCGATATGCTGGATGCGCTACACTTTATGAATATTAGGCAAAGAATGCGGTACAATGTATGCCTGCTTGTGCACAAAGTTAAAATTGGAGCAATGCCAAGTTACTTAAAGAATAAAATGAAACTAGTAAACGAAGGACATAAATATAACACTAGGCAACAAGAAAACATGAGCATTAAATACTCTAGGACAAGCGATGGACAAAAATGCATAACATATAAGGGATTTGATATGTACAACAAGCTACCAGCGGACATAAGAGAGACGAAAAACCTGAGAGAATTCAAACGACTGCTGATACAAGAAATAAAGAGGACACGTGTAGAATGAATAGAAGAAGTGTATAAAGGAGACACGAGATTACCCTTTTTTTCTTTTGTAACTTATTTGTAAGTATTACTTTAAATCATAATTTTATAACTTAGTATTAGTATAAACTAGTCATGTATATGAAAGATTATGAGTAGCCGAAGGCTAATAAAAATCCAATCAATCAATCAATCAATCAATCAATCAATCAATCGAGGAAGGAAATGATAGACAGGGAACTAATCAAGGCTGCAATAAAGGAAGCGATTGATGAAGAAATGGATAGGGTGCGGAAACAGATACAAGATTGAAAGAAAATTGAGCTAGAAAAAATGCTAACAACTATTATCAGGAAAGAAATCCAGAGTAACCTAGCGGATTCGCTGACTAAAATCACTTCCCCGGAACTAAAGGAAGGAGGGAGTAAGAAGAAAAGCTACAGTGAAGCGGCCGCGAACCAAAAGGAAACTGTAATAATTATCAAACCAAGGAATGAAGAAGCCAGTACAAGCGAGGCCACTAAAAGGGATATAAAAAGTAAAATTGATGTAACAAAAATGGGAGTGGGGATAACTAGGATGAAAAAAGCAGCGAATGGTGCAATTGTGGTCGGATGTGAAAACCTAACCCAAGCAGAAAAATTGAAGGCGAGAGTAAACAAAGACCTAGGCGAAAAATATATGACGCAAGCCCCGATGAAGAAGAAGCCGAAGATAAAAGTATTCGGAGTAGATAAAGCCGACTGCGAAAATGATCTCGAATTTTGGCGAAAAATTGCAGAGCAGAATGGATTTGATAAGGAAAAATTACAGGGGAAGATAATCCATAGATCAGCAAGTAGCAGTACCAATCAGGTGACGATAATAGTAGAAGTAAACGTAGAAACTCGCGAACTCATGCTCGAGGAAGGTAAAGTGAAGATAGGATGGAATATATGCAAAGTGCTAGAGTATATAGGGATTCTAAGGTGTTTCAAATGCAGCGGATACTATCACTTTGCTAAAGACTGTAAGAAGGAGGTAGCCTGCGGTAAATGTGCTGGGAAACACAAAACCTCTGAGTGTAAAAGTGAAATTATGAAGTGTGCAAACTGTGAGGAAAAAGTCAAAATGTATAATATAAAAAACATAGACATAAACCACGGGGCGTATGACACAAATTGTCCTTGGTACATTGGAGAAATAGAAAAGCAGAGGAGTAAAATAAATAATAGTTTATAGCAATTAGAGGGGCATAGTAGATCTATGAGTAGGATAGTATGCCTCAATAGCCAGGGTTTCATTAGACATAAGGATGAAATAGTACATTCATTGCTAAATAAGCTTAGACCTAGGGTGATAGGATTCACTGAAACTCATGTAGTGCTCGTATGTGGATCCGAACTATCCGGATATCCGGATACTCGAATCACCCGAATCTGTCAGATCCGAAACTTCAAATTCGGATAGTTCGGGTAGTGTGATAGTTTGAGTATTCGAGTGATTCGGGTATCCGAATAACTCGGATACCCGAATAGTTCGGGTATTCGAGTGATTCGGGAATCCGAAAAACTCGGATACCCGAATAGTTCGGACTTATTTAGCACTTTTCATGTTCGGGCAGTCATAATGGTGTTGACAAATTAAGAAACTCGGTAGAGTTTTCTGACGGATATCAAGAGACTCGGTAGAGTCTCGCGCCAAGTACATTGAAAAAAAAAAAATTTCAAGCGCGAGACTCAACGAGTCTATATACCCGAGAGGCAACTACCCTAACCTATACCGCGAATTAGTATCTTCGTTTTCTTTCACCTCACAATATACACGAATTGAAACTAATTTTATCCAAGATGTGGGCATGAAAAGCTTTCATTTGAGCCCTAAATCGATTAAATCGGTGTCCGGAGTGCTGAGATATAATTAATTACAGATTCTGATACCTCGTTTCCTCGTACAATGTTTCTCTTTAGTCTTCTTCAGACCAAGATTCTGCCAACTCAAACCATTCCCATGAAATCACATTTCGTCGCTAAACGCAGGACGTATGTTCTACGCTTATACACAGAACATACGTCCTTACGGATCTGGGAACAGACATAGAAGGGAAACTCCACACAAAAATTCAGACCAAGATTCATCCCATTAAAACCATTCCCATAAAATCACATCGCGTCGCTAAACGCAGGACGTATGTCCTATGCTCATACACAGAACATACGTCCTTACGCATCTGGGAACATGACATAGAAGGGATAAATCTACACAAAAGTTGTATAGAGTGGCGTGAGTACGATAGTCACGACGTAGTCGGCGCTAGTTCGCAAACAAAAATCGTCTGCAACACTAGCAGACGCGTGTTGTCATTTCATGTTTGTAAATCCAAATAAAGGAAATAAAATAAAGTACGAGCAATGATTGATATAAAATTTGAAGGTACGAAAACTAGTGAATACCCACTAAAAGCACCTCAGGTACGAAAACCTTATGCCAAGTACATTAATGTGATAGTCACCAACAAAAATGTTTCGATAGGTTAATTTTGAATCCTACGATATTGAGCTTTTGAGGTTATTTATGAATGCAATTATCGGAGGAAACGGTTTTTTGGGGTTTAATTATTCAGCAAGTTACCGCCTGAGGAAGTCTGATGATAGAAAATCAAGAGCAAGTGTTGAAGTCGAAAAATATCAGGATATCATGATTTGATATAAGGAACGGCCAGGAGCCAGACCAATAAAGCCGAGTTCAAGCGTTGGATTGCAGCGAATTCCACTTCAAGCTCTATGTTAATTTCATCTCCGAAGGCCCGTCTGCTCAGACTCAAATTGTGAGTCGACGTTATACGTAGGATTCCGACGATTGTTATGATCTATATCCTCCAGTCAAAACGAGACTGTAAGTCGACTTTTGTGTTAGACTCCGATAGGCTTTATTCTACACTCCACGTCAACGTAGTGCTTTGACCTTCGGTGGAGATAATTTTTAATCCATGTTTTACTAACAGCTTAGATTCTTTGTTCAGAGCGATCTCAAAGTCTGTATAAATATCTATGATTACATGTAAATTAATCGTACAAACTATATATTCATAATTTACTGTCAAATTTCATACATGAATTTATTAGATTTTGGTATGCAACCTGTGTCTGTATGTTCAAGTCTCTTAAGCTTTCTTTAAATTCAGATTAGTGCTATCACGACAAATTGAATGAAAATACTTATTCGTTATAAAAGAAATGATCGATCGTCGCCCTCTTTGTCAGATGATAAAGATTCTCATCTATATTTATTTATTCGTTTTAGACTCGGCGTAATTTCATTTATGAATGTAATTATTGGAGAACATCTAGTCTTGCATTAATAGGCTCAATTCTAGGTATATATTTCGATACCTTCGGTTCAGACCCGAAGTTGAAGTTGACGTTATGAGTACAGGACGCGTACATGTTCTTTTTGCAGAGGACCTAGCTGCATTAAAAAAAAAAAACTACCTAAGAATTGCAATACATATATCTAATATTTATATATATTTAATCATGAGCTGCAACTATAACCCTGCGTGCAAGTAACTCCGCCATTGCCGGTCCCAAGCCCAGATGAGACAGGAGAAGGGCTGCGCGCTGGGTTACACGTTGCAGGCATACAGAATTATACCGGATTCTAACGAAACAATTCGTAGAACTTAATGAAAGAACACTTGTTACGTCTGTCCACAGAAATTTAAGGCTTACAGAAAAGTATGAGCATACGTGTATATTATAACATTATTTTCATTTATCTAAATTATACTACCACATTTAACATTGCTGCTTTTTGAGGGATTCGGATGATATAAAATGCATCACCGTACATGCATTGAGATGTTCATAGGAACAATTGGCAGAATGCTGACAACTAAGCAAGCCTCGCAAGCGAGGATATAGGAAAACCCAATCGAGCGAGCGTAGCGAGCGAGCACAATCATTAGGTAGTCAAGCAAAATTGTACAAAAAGTGGTGATATCAACCCCAAAAAGCACCCCTGGTGCAAAAACTTTTCGCCAAGTACATTAATGTGGTCACTACCCCCAAAAAAATTCACCAACAAAAATTCTTCCTCGACAAAAGTGGTACTATAGAAATGTCTACTTACAAAAGAATTGAAATCAGATACAATTGCCAAGTACATGTCTTCTGTATAACAAAAGTTTACAACAGAAGAACAGAAAACTGAATAGTCTTGTATCGTTCACTCGCTACGCTCGCTCACTCGATCGGCTCTTGATAATTACAGGGAAAAAATCAGGAAAAAAAATTTAGGAAGTGGTACTTGGCGGGCCATTATAGCAATATGTATCAAACAAATGATACATAGACCTAAGTAAATACTCTTGCACTTACTCATAAATGGCCCGCAAGTACCACGTACTAAATTTTTTTTCCTGATTTTTTCCCTGTAATTATCAAGAGCCGATCGAGTGAGCGAGCGTAGCGAGTGAACGATACAAGACTATTCAGTTTTCTGTTCTTCTGTTGTAAACTTTTGTTATACAGAAGACATGTACTTGGCAATTGTATCTGATTTCAATTCTTTTGTAAGTAGACATTTCTATAGTACCACTTTTGTCGAGGAAGAATTTTTGTTGGTGAATTTTTTTGGGGGTAGTGACCACATTAATGTACTTGGCGAAAATTTTTTGCACCAGGGGTGCTTTTTGGGGTTTCATATTACAATAGCGTTTTACAAAAGGCTCGCCAAGTCCCACTTCCTCCAAATTGATTTTTTTTTTTTAATTTCTTAAAATGTCGTTTTGCCTTGACTATAAAAACTACGTTGAGTTTCAATGACGCCATTGACATAAATTGTTTTCCATACTTCTGTAGATGAATAATCAAAGAATTTGAAGGGAGATAATTCACCGTTTGGTGAACATCAATGATTTATTGTATTTTTGTAAAAGATTACTGCATACGTTCTTGGCTTGAAAATATATTTTGTGGGTGATATAACCGCAATAATGTACTTGGCGGAAGGTTTTCGCACCAGAGGTTAATTATTAGTATATTGCTCATAAAAAATATAGGCGACGGACAAAGATTCAGCGATAGCACTTTGCCAGACCAATCTGAAATTCAGATTCTGAATCAAACCTTCGAACCATGAACTTCTTGCTCACGAGTCAAACGTACTACGCGTGTTCTACTATTGGTTTTTTTTTTTTTCTTCACTATTTCATTATATTATTATGACTTCCAGTATAATAATCCAACGTTATCGACGTAATTAGATTGCTGGATGATAAGTGAGTACGGGAGTAACGTAACTACTATACAGTTCCCTCAATGATGGGATTCAGTTGGAAGCGTCCGGTTACTGTAATACATAGGTTTTACCATGAGTATACACAAGACTGAGCATTGACATAATTCGCACAAGACTGAGCATTGACATAATTTCAACCCACGAAAAATAGGACTTTACCAGAAAAAGTGATGAAAAGATAGACAAACTTTGATGTATAAGGATAGTAGAGTGGTGAGTTTATTACTATAATTGAAAGCAACAAAATCCACACAGGCCATATGCCAAGATAATAGATATTGCCATTTTATTTGGACTACAATTAAGTCAATATCAATTATTACTGATTATTGGTATAAAACGAATAATACATCCAAAGAATACAAGCTTACAAACACAACCTTACAATACAAGAACATAAGAAGCGTCTAGAGAAGTGCCCGATTCTGGTATAAGAACACCAGGAGGTTTACATTTTCTGGAAGCAAACAACTTCTTTTGGGGCTAACAATATTTCCAGCAGAAGAAAATACTCTTTCAGAGCTTGCCGACGTTGCGGGAATGCACAAATAACGTCGTGCGAGATCAACCAGAGCGGGGTACCGCTTTTCTCGTGTCGCCCACCATTCGAATGGACTCAAATTGTGGCTGATTTGCGGCTCAGTTAAGTACATATCAACCTGGGCTTCAACGTTGTTACTCCTTGGAGCTGTCTGGAATAAAAAGTCCATAGCTGTCTCATGGTTTGTTTCGGCCGCCACCTCTGTCATATCGTCATCGTAATGACCCCGCACAAACGATTTAATGTCGTCTCGAGCTTGCGAACACTCAACTTGCAAGTCCTTGTACCGGGGATCAAGAAAACTTGCTATTTGTCTCGGGTTCGCACCGTGCGAACGATAATATTTCAGGTCGAATCTTGCTGTCAGTTCATTCCGCAAAGTTTCCTTCATTGCGTCAATAACGAGATCATCTTCAGTCGAGTTGCGCAAATGATTATCGCGCAGGGTGAAGACAATTGGCCGTACCATCGAGATAGGTGCAAGTAGATCACTGCACAAAACCGTAGTCGCTACCTGGAATGGCTTCAAAACTTTTTGCAAGTTTTCCATTGTTGACCATTCGCGCTCCGAAATCTCCAAACGTTCTGCCACTACAGTGCTAGTTATGGCTCGGTCAGATAGAACGTTCATCACGGGACTCCTGTTTGTGAGCAATCGATTCAGCATAGCGTAAGTACTATCCCATCTAGTACTAACGCTTTGAATCAATTTTAATTTCGCCAAACCGAGCTGCTTTTGTTTTTGCTCTAGGACAGTCGCAGCAATATTGGAGTGACGGAAATGAGCCACAACTTTACCAGCTTTATCACAAACTGCTGCTATAGCTTCTGATTTTAGCGATTTCGTGACGCATAGTTGGAGGCTGTGGGCCGCGCAGGTTACACCGTCGTTGATAGATATAAGACTTTCCAGATTTCTTACAGAATTTTTCGCATTTTCCGCATTATGTGTAACGACAGCAGCTATTTTTCCGTCCACTTTCCATTGTGTCATGGATGCTCTGGAGCTTAGCAGTCAAGTTTGCAGCTGTATGACGATCATTTAATGCTTCGGTAGCCAGAGTAAATGATTTCGGTACCCAATTCTGATTAATGAAGTGCGTTGTTACTGTAATATACGAATCCTGAGATCGTGATGACCAGCAGTCCGAGGTCCAAGACATAGATTTTGCTGCAGATAACTCTGCAGCTATTTTTGCAGACACTTGGTCGTATACGAGTTGCAATCTATTTTTTACAGTTTGCACGCAGGGAACCTTATAATTTGGCTCCACAACGTCCATGAAGTCGCGGAAACCTTTGCTGGTGACGAAAGACAATGGCAACATATCTACCACAACCATTTTCATTAGGCTCTGTGTGATCAGCTCGGCTCGATCTCGGTTGCATGGGCGATTTGGTCGAGCGCCGCCTGCGACGGATCGTACACGTCCGCGATGCGTAGTCGAAGGCTTCAATCTAGTCTTCGGTTTGGTTGAGTTTTCGAGATCGTCTACGCCGTTTCCCGTGAACGGTTCGACACGCTGGGTCGAAGTAGAAGGCTGATTATGAGACGACGAGTCGTTCGATTTACCAGCAATCTCAATTTCAATTGTATTACGTGTAGCTGATTGAGCGCAGCTAGGGGATACTGGAGGCTTGCAGTCCACCGCTGAATTATTAGTCGTGACATCGATGGCGTCATCTTCCATTTGTTCATCAGCATATCTAGTTGGATTGGAATCACATCATACAACCGTCACATGAGACAATAACAATTCAATAAGCCGCATAAGTCATTCGCATTTTATGTGAATACCGTCCGCCCGGACCATCTCGCATATGGGCCATTCTACGTGATCCGGGTCAGTCAACTCTCGGATATTTTTTTAATTTTGCGTGTCGATTTTCCTCGGGGAGTTATATTTAAATATTATTATTGAAAAATCCTTTGGCAAAAAAGTCTAACTCCCCGAGGAAAATCGCCATGCAAAATTAAAAAAATATCCGAGAGGTGACTGATCCGGTTCACGTGGAATGGCCCATATATCGTACCTAATGCGTTTTCGCGGAACCCCATCATTGTCATCGTGTCCATCTCCACACCCGTGTATGACAGTAAGATGTCTTATGAGGGAAGACGTTGAGCCTCTTGTTTGGAAAACTTCTTTGCAAAGTTTACAAGTTGCTTCGAGACCAAGTTCGCATCGGTCACAGTGATTCCACACCCAACTTCGCAAACGTGGCATTTTAATAATTATTACTAAATAATTATAAAAGCTATGAAACTCTTTATGTATGACGTAATCAAATGTTATAGGCGACAAAACAACTGATCTGCTTGATAGGTGATACGCGTATGATAGCATGATGAGGTAGCTTAGGTAGCCCGGCTAAACGCACGCCGCGCCGTGGAGTAGTGTAAGAGGCCATTCAAAGGCCATGTTTTCTTGAGTTTCTCACCGGATTCCAAGGGTAAGATTGTTTTGACACAAGATATGACCGAATAAAAAGACTTAGGTAACCACCATATTGCGGGGTGTTTAAACAACACGTTGCGTTTGCGGGTATCGCGGGGGGGGGAAGGGGGGGGGGGGGGGGGGGGATGTGATGATGATGATGATCAAGCGTTACTAATTAAGAGTTTATTTATAGTTAATAGGGTTCATTGACTATCAACAAATCGTATGGGAGCTTCGAGAATTTTTTCAATGCAGATGAATTGTATCTTTTGGATAATGGGTCGTTACCATCAGAGATACGATTGATTTCGTTATTAAAAATCCTAATTGAACAAATTTTGCAAGTCATTTTTCACCACGTTTACGGAATACTTTCTTCCTAAATCAGCAATAAGTATTCCTCGTAACCTGAAACCTGAATACCCGAGTACCTGAATCAGCAGATAAGTATTCCTCGTAACCTGAAACCCGAGTACCCGAATTATTCGAACTATCCGAACTATTTGGATAGTTCGCGTATTCGGATAGTGCCAGTATTCGAACTATCCGAATAGTTCGGATATTCGGGTTTCAAGTGTTAGACCCGTTGTATCCGGGTATTCCGGATAGTCCGGATACTCGAATAAGTGGTAGCACTAAACTCATGTGACGAAAGATGTAGAGGACCACGAGTTACTGATTAGTGGATATGAGTGTGTAAGGGGTGTTACGTGCGTAGATTTTAAAGATTTCGGTATATATTTTTCTTTTTGGGAAGTCAACCAGGATAGTTCCTAGAACTTCGGGTTTACCCTAATCCTGCTGACTTCTTTCTTTTACACATATATATATATATCCCGGAATCCTAAATTCCTTTTTCTTTCTTTGATTTTATAAATTCTTTGAACCTCAACAACTTGTTGTTTCATTTTTCGAACGTGACTTAGAGTATAAAAAGTAACCACATCGAAATATAATATTATTTCCATCGGATGTTTATTCCCCTCTTGAAATGGCTCGTAAGTCACGTAGGTGCAGATAACGGCGAAGCAACACTGGAACCCCAGTCTTGCTGACCCCTCAATCTCACACTACTATAGGCTAGCGCGTAGATGTAATTTTTGCTCTCTCTCTAATTTCCAAAGAAATAAGGAAATTAAGCTAACTAGAAGTAGAATAATAAGATTTCAAAAGCAAGAATGATGGAAAACTAAAGAGCTATTTAACGGTTCATAATTCAAATATAAGTTCGGGTTATTAACATAGTTTGAAGATATTCAAAGTAAGCTAGTGTGAGTAGACTGTAGGTGAGCCATGGAATAGCATGGGACCCCGTGACGTCACAAGGGACCAACGCCTACGCTAACTGCAAGTAGTCCCTCAAACCAATCAGGCGACAATTAGCCACTAAGCAAGGCCCTAATTGGCTAAGCCACGCGCGCAGTAATACATACATTGTTGCAACCGCGGGGACCTCGTCGCCTTTGAACTTAAACTAGCGTCTTTCTTCTGTTAAATCGCGAGGTGCGTGGACGTAAAGAACCGTGTGCTAAATAGAGCCAAGAGTTACACTCAATCTTTTCTTTTTATAATTAAAGTGGTAGTGTAAAGGACTCAGTACTCGTCAACAAAATTCAAACCGTAAATCTCTTCAAGATTTATGCATTCGCTTTAACTTCATTATTTTAAACTATTTACTTTATACAACTATAAACGGTCTTTCTTCTGGTAAATCGCGAGGTGCGTGGACGTATCGACCCGTGTGCTAACTAGAGCCAAGAGTTACACTCAATCTTTTCTTTTTTCAATTAAAGTGGTAGTGTAAAGGACTCAGTACTCGTCAACCCTAAAGTAATAATCGTGACATAATCCACAGCGTGGTGGTCTGATTATTCAATACTAAATTCAGTGCAGAGACACAATTCGATTATTCTATTAAACGCCTTTGAATTTTTAATAAAAATAACTTCACTTTCCGCCTTATACTCGCTTTGAGTATTTGTAATATTTAAGAATCTTGCTATTCCAACTTTAAGTTAACATTCAATACAGACTATTTCGAATCAGTGAATATTAACAATTTAATTAGCTTCAGTTCCGAACATTAAACGTGATAAATAAAATCTAAATTCTACGCTAATCAAAGGCTTCGAGGTTCTCAAGGTGAGGGAGGCTTATACCTAAATATCGAAAGTAGCCCCATGCTACGCCATCTCAGCCAAAGATAAGTAATCACGATCGCTCACACAAGTTCGCTCATTTATAATCATATATTCAAAATCGTTAGACTGTTTTCCAGAATTCTTTAAATTTAATTATTTGCATGTTATAATATAATTTAATCACATGAGTTGTATAACCACGGGAATATCGTAACTAGTCAATACAAGAGGTATTTCGGGGTAAACCCTTCCTAGTAACGAGACCACCCGGCGAGCTTGAACTGCTACTCATACAAACTGCGTTATTTTCCTATTTTAATATAAATCGAGATTGGTATGAATATAAATTTTCAAGACCAAACAGGATAATTCATAGAATTTCGGGTTCCATCCTAATCCTGTTGGGTTACCTTTTTATTATGAAAGAGCTATTAAGATCCAACTATTGACCTCGATTTATATTACCATATTATCGCTATAAATTAAAGAATTACGTAATTAGTTGCATATACATTATAAATATAAACTCCTATATTGGGGAATTTTATCATTTACTATTATAGTGAATGAATCAAGATCGAGACAATTCTTAACCTGACGAGCCGAGCGGGGTAATTCATAGAATTTCGGGATTCACCCTAACCCCAGTACGAGGCTCCTTTGTGTCAATATAAATTACTAAACACATAAATACTGATCTTGATTCAATAACTATATGTATTTTATGTTATAAAAGCCATACATGATTTCTTTTTGTTATTGAATACGATTCAGTATTATCACTAGAGAGATAGAGAGAAACATTTTCATAAAGAGTTCTATTTTTCATAACTAATTCATTATAGCATTTTCATTATATCAACGCGTGTGAATCGTGAAGAGTCTTTTATTAAATTCATTACTATTTTTCATTAATAATAAATCTTATATAGTAACAAGCCTTCACGATCCCCACGTCGGAGATCATTATATTACCTCGTTATTTCATTACTTTGTGAATTAATATTTTATGTTATTCATTTGTTCAACCGGCAATCATTTGTTAGCCGCTTGAATTATATATTTCATATTCATTATCGTTCAAGAATATATATTTGATTTTACCAGTTAATTCTCATGATCATTGAATCACCTTTTATTTTATTATTTTAATCATCCTAATATTCATTAGCCTCAACCATAGTTTAAACATTTCAATTGAGCCCTGTATAGGACTAGGCGGCAACGATCCTATTTACCGGTCTATCTCAAGATAGATCTTTTCTTTTAATTTTATTATTTTCGCGCATGTGACGGGTATCCTAATAGTCGACAGGTCCTCGCTTGTCAATAGAACCGTTCGGATAATTAACCACACTACCACACCGTCCGTCACAGGGGGAACTCGGAATCAAATAGAACAGGGGGTGTGTTACTATATATTGACAAAAACATCAATTTTGAACTAATGGCGGTAAATTGTCAGGAACGAAATTGGTGGTCGGTGACAGTGAAAATTGCTGACAGAAACTATAAAGGATCATTAATGCTGGTGTACCACTCGCCGAATAGCAGTGATGCTAGTTTTATTGATTTTCTTGAGGAGGAAGGGGACAATAGTATGCTGAACGGGGATATGACCATTATGGGTGATTTTAATATGGATATGAAAGTAAATAATTATTGTCAAAACAGACTACTTAGGGTCATGAACGCGGTGGAGTTAAAGCAGTTGGTCCACGAGCCTACAAGGGTGGTGAATGCCTCGGAGACAATAATCGACTTGGTTTTCACCAACTTGGAAGCGGAAATTGAAACACTGCACGAACCTAAAATCACGGATCATTCAGCTGTGATAATGTACTGGAAATTGATCGGGACGGCTATGACTGGTGAAAATAAGATCATGTGTAGAGACTATAGGCGTTTGGATGAGGAGAAATTTAAAGGATTGATCATTGGAAGTCTGGATACCAGTGATGAGAGTGATGTCGATGCCAGGGCTAACCAAGTGGTAAGCGAAATTATTAAATGCCTCGATGTTGTGGCACCAAAAAGGCAAATAACAGTACTACCTCAACGGCAGGGAAAACTGTGGTTCTCCCAGAAAATAAGACAGGCTATTAGAACAAGGGATAGGGCATATCGGGCTGTACGTGAGACTAGGAGTGATAGAGACTGGGAGTTATTTTGTAGGCTAAGAAATAAGGTTGTTGACATGTGTAGAAAAGCCAAGAGGGACTATATGGAGATGAGACTAGACAAAAATAAAAATGATCCGAAACGTATGTGGGGATCGCTAAAGGAACTACTGAAAGGCAGCTCGGAAAGTAATAGCGAATTCAAAGAAATCCGTTGTGCAGATAAAGTAGTCAGGGACAGAACGAAAATGCCAGGCGTATTTAATAGTTACTTTGTTGATAGCATAAAGGCGCTTACGGGGAAAAACTCTGATATAAATGTGGTGAGGGGTGGAAGGCGCGTCGATAGCGTACTGGACTCCTTTACAAAAGTTGAGCATCAACAGTTGCATAAAATAGTCCACAATCTAGCTAATAAGAGCGGAACTGAGGAGGGTATAAATGTACAAGTAATCAAGTTGGTGGAAACAGTGGCATGTCGTGAACTATGCTGCATGCTAAACAGGTCACTGGAGGAAGGGATATTCCCTAGTGGATGGAAAGAAGCGATAGTGATCCCTGTACCCAAAGTGCGGGGCACGACCAAAGTGGAGGAATTTAGACCAATAAATAAACTGCCGATCTATGAAAAAATACTTGAGATAATTGTGCAGGGGCAACTAGTTGATTATCTGGAAAGCAACAACCTGATCAAAGAGTGCCAATCAGGCTTTAGAGCCAATCATTCTTGTGAAACAGCGTTACAATGGGTGATATCGAGCTGGAAAAGATGTATAAGCGAAGGGAAAATGATAGGTGTGGTATTCTTGGACCTAAAGAGAGCATTTGAGGTAGTGGATAGAGGCATATTAATAAAAAAGTTACAATGGTATGGCATTGAGGGAACGGTACTGAGCTGGTTCAAGAGTTACTTGGCGAACAGAACCCAAAGAGTAAAATTTAACGGTGAATTATCTGACCCCATAAATGTAGAATTAGGCGTCCCTCAGGGTTCGGTCTTGGGACCACTATTATTTCTACTTTATATAAATGACATCACGGAGGTAATAACCGATGAATGTGTAGTCAGCTTGTTTGCTGACGACACCCTAATCTATGCAACTGGCCACTCAAGTTCGGAAATTAACATGAAACTCAATGAGCAAATGGAAAAACTCGATAGTTGGTTAGGTGCAAATAGGCTGCAGCTGAATATAAACAAAACCAAAGTTATGTTAATATCAGAAAGTAGAAAGAAAGTAAATGATAACAACATCAAGATAGAAATGAAGGGAGAAGCATTAGAAGTGGTAGGCGAAATAAAATATCTAGGAGTTGTGTTAGACAAAAACTTGAACTTCTCAGCACACATAAATTATATAGGGAAAAAAATCGGAGCAAAATTAGGTGTACTACGTAGGGTTGGTGGGGACCTGACACCGTATATGAGATGTGTGGTGTATAAAACAATTGTTGCCCCGTTATTTGAATACTGTATGACAATACTATTGGGGGTAGGTGAAACTAATCTGCAATACCTACAGAAGCTACAAAATCAAGGCATGCGAATCATACTGAGAAGCAACAAAAAGACCAAAATCAAGGACATGCTCGAAGCATTACAGTTTATGTCAATAAAGGAGAGAATTGAATATAATGTATGTACACTTGTATATAAAATGATTAAACTGCTGTGCCCAATATACTTAGCAAGGATGATTGAAAGACGGGATGAGGGGGTAGTGCAAACAAGGCAAAGGGGTGATATTAGCATTAGTAGGTGTAGGACAAGCAAAGAGCAAAAAATGTTACTCCATGACGGTTTCAAGATGTTTAATGATCTTCCACATGAGATAAGATCCCAAGAGAAACTGCAGGGTTTTAAAAGGCTGCTAGTAGTATTTTTAAAAAGTAGTGAGAGGAAGTAATATTTTTTATTACATTTTATATTCTTGATATTTCTATCTTATTTTATTTTATTCTATTTCATTTATATTAGTATATTTTATTTTTATTCTAGTTCGTAATAATATATCCGTACCATACTTTAGTGTTACTGTATTTATATCTCATGTGAGCAATAAGTGTGAAATCAAATTCATGTCAGATTCTGTGTATTTGCCATATACGTGGTACGTCAATGTAGCTACTGGAGCTAAATAAATCTACATCTCTCTCTCTCTCTCTCTCTCTCTCTCTTCGCGCTGTAAGTACGCTTCTCGCACTTTTCTCTACTCCTGCTTCTTTGGTCTCTGTCTGCCGCCTCTTGCCTTCGGGCTTTTTCTTGCAGATCCTATTGCATGCGCCTTTTTGCAAGCTTTCTCCTGCTTGCTGTTTCTCTCCTGGCTTTCCACGTTTTTGGCTTTTATCTGGGATTTTCCTGGTCACCGCTGCCAAACATAACCTCTTCTGCCTCTGGTCTGCGCATGCCCGAGTCTCTCCACGCCTGCGCAGCCTGTTTCTGCTTCTACGTCACGCCGGCCTTCGATCCTCCTGCGCATGCCTGCACCTGCTACTACGTCACGCCTGGCTTCGATCTGACTGTCGACCGCATCGTTGCTGATCGCTGCTCCCGCATGAGGTGACATCTCTCGGGATCTGCATACCTACTTACCTATACTCATACATTGTGACGTGCCTACCAACGACCTGGGTTTAAGGCCTGACCGACTACGTCTACAAAGTCAGACACTCTAGCCACGATTGGCTCACCGAAGAATTTACTAATTAGAGCTGATTTCAAAAATAGTTAATTCCCGATGAAGGTACGATATGTTGGGCGCCAGGTACCTTAAATGGTACCGCGGTAACAAAATGACTTTAAAATCAAATTCAAAATAATATTAATAAAGAATTGAATAAAATATAATAAATACAAATATAGCGACGAGATAATTAACTAAAAGTGATACGATAATACACGGTAAGCTCAGCGTGAGGGGAACATGGGGGCGGGATAATGTAGATTAAAAAAATAAGAAAAAGGATTTTAGGTTTATGGATTTAATCACAAAGAAACCCGTAACACAAAATTATAGGTGATAACAATTAACACGAACAAAACAATAATACACACGATAAAACAATTCAATAGTCAAGGCCGATCACTGATGTCGGCTTAAATACCAATTAAACAAGGTACGGGAAAATAATATCAAAGACAGCTGACTGACTAGGTCACACACATAAGAGTAGGGCAGGGGGTAATACAGAACATAAGGGAATATAGAACACAGAGGTAGGTAAACTAGAACAAGTCACTGAGACAAAAAGAAAGAAAACAATATCTTATGGTATAACAGGAATCAATCATCGAAATATATTAGTTCCTAGGAAATGGGTCGGTAACATAGAGGGATCAAAAAGTCCAGAATCGATGATTTGCGGACTTCTAGTGACTAATGGGACGGGTCGATAACACGGAATATTCCCTAGAGAAATACACGGCGTCGGAATCAAATTCAAATAAGGCCGTACAAAGATGGCCAAGGCAATGTTACACGATACACGCCATGTGGCTACGCAGTAACCAACTAACAAAAGGGACGCTAGAATCTATTACAAATATTAACTTTAAATAACAATAATGATACCAGCTCAAGGTTTCGGGGGAGAATGGGGCACTCTTTTCAGTTATTAAGGGGTTAAATTAATCAGAATATCACAATATCGTTTCTACAGCCCGTAGATCGACTCTTCCAGAAACACGTGGCTCAACAAGCCGTCGAGATTAATTATCGTATTTTTACTACGCAACAAATTCTTCCACGTGGGAAATCCTTATTTCTGGGATTAGATTTTACAACAATTAAGGGGGGGGGGGGGGGGGGGGGGGATTCAATTAACAATTAATTACATTTATCATGAGGGCTAATGTAGAAATATTCAACAAAGGACAGGAAAGTGACGGTACTACGATAAACGACGATACGACAATTAATAACGACACGACAAGGAATAACGATACTGTCTCGAAAAACCAATCAATAAGGCGTTATCATATGACGGGGGAACACAATGAACAATAATCAATAATCAAATGAAACTACGGCACGACAATTCGAGGATATTTGAACAGCGTCACAACGACGCAATTAGAAACGAATTTCTTTTAATCAATTTAATGTCAATCGAAGGGTCGTTTAGGATTGGAATCTTACCTTAATCGATACACAAAATAACACTAACTGAAGTTAGAGATTTTATAAGAGGTTACTGGAATGAACTCGAAAGAAAAACTAAAAAATGTTTAGTACGATATCTTATCGACACTACGTCCAAGCAAGAAGTGAGGCTCCTAGGCTTGTCGCTATGCAGTTGCAATTTTGGGGGAGGTATATCATCTACTCATAAAATTAATGGGCGTATTCTTCTTCTGCTGGGTTTCGTCGCAGACCTGGCAGGGCCTTTTGACACTTCGAGCTTTGGCCAGGGGTTTGTTAGATGGCTCGTCATGTTCTCGATATCCTGGAAGGCGGAATTTCTGCATTTGGACCGGTGGACCAAGCCGGTACGGGACAGATGATTAGCAGGAGGAAGCTACTCCTGGTTAGATATTCGTTATGCAGCGCTCTTCCAGGCATATCTCTGGATACGAGGATTCGTTGTCCCCTGGTTAATCACTCGAAAGCCGGCTGGCCCGCCAGGTCGGATTGGATTTAGGGATGATCTTCCTCGATGTTGTCGGGCCGGAACGGTACGGGAATATAAGATAGGGAGGAACGGGAAAAAAGTATTAGTACATGAACTTATTATTACAACTAGGGACCTTGGACACTTGAGCTGGGACTTCTTGCTTTGGTTCTAATTTTTAAATAAGGTGGTCACTTCGTTCAGAGGAGGAGATGGTTCACTTACGAGGCCTTATTATTTTGCCTCGTTACAACATATACTTAGATACTTAGATATATCTATTCATATAAGATATCTCGGTCGGTCGGTAACTTATGGCTCCCATCTGCTCTAGATGTGGCAAATCCATAGCCACGGAGTCTGTCACTTGCGCGGGTTGCAGTTCAGTTTTCCACCCAGGTTGCCTTAAAACGAGGGCCTCCCAAAGTGGTGCTTTTCGCTGTTGCCGTGACACTGCTAGGCAGTATGCTAGCCGCGACTTGCCGCCCTCGTCTTCGTCTCAACCCTCATCCGCGTCTGGCGCTTCCGCTCTGCCTCTTGACTCCGCTACGTCATCTTCATCCTTGGAGCTGCTGTTAAACCGCCGATTCGACGCGCTTGAACGCCGCCTGGATTGCCTGCCGGCCATGCAGGCCGCGATCGAGTCCAATTCCGCGCGTATCACTAATCTCGAGCAGTTAAATCTTGCAGATGAGCTCACTCAGCTCCGAACCACCGTCTCTCAACTCCTGCGTTCGCGTGCTGCTAGTCAATCCGAGCTTAGACGCACCTCGGCCCGCCTCTGTGAGGCTCAGCTCATCATCTCTGGTGCTCCCTGCGTCTCGCAGGATAGCACTCAGGCTGTCGTGTTACAGGTTGAGGCTGCTATTGGCCTCGCTCTTGATGCCAGTGACGTCGTGTCCTCGCGTTTTCTCATCCCTCGCTCCCGGGCCCGCAAAAGGGATGCGCCGCTGCCTATTATCGCCGAACTGCGCACGCCGGACCTTTGTCGTCGCCTCATTACCGCCAAGAAGAGTCTCGGTCACTTACGCTCGTCTAGCCTCGCCCCGCCGCCCTCGGGCCCTGTTTTTTCTATCAACATCAACCAGGCGCTCCCTGCCGACACATATAAACTCCTGCTGGCTACTAAATCTGTCGCAAAAAACAGGGGCTTCAAGTACGTATAGCACACTGATGGCGTGGTCCTTTTGAAGAAATCCGATGGCTCGCGTACGCTCCGGATCCTCTCCGTGGAGGACCTCGAGGCTCTGGATGCCGAGCCCCCGATCGCCGGTTCCGCGTCTAGATCATTTTTTCATCTCTCATCTCAGCCCGGTCCCTCCGCTCCGCGCGTTTCAGCCCGTGGCGCCGCTTCTGCCTCTGCTCGGTCCCGCCCGGGCTCTCGGTCTTCCCATCCTGGCACCTCTTGCGGCAGCCAGCGTGGGTTGAGTGGCCCGCATCTCCCGCTTTCGGGTACGGTACCACCCGCTCGGTCCTCGACTCCTACGCTTGATCCGGCTGTCGAAGTGCGCGCTGTCGATCTTGCTGCTTCTCCGGCTTCGTCGTCTGATTGACGCCATTCGGTCCGACCTCCTCTCTCGTCTTCCCTCTTGAACCTGTGCCATCTCAATGCAAATTCTATTCGCGGCCATATTGACTACCTGCGCTTCCACCTGGTCCACTCTCGCTTCCACTTAATAGCGGTTAGTGAATCCTGGCTCACCCCTGAGATTTCTGATTCCTCAGTCTCCATTTCCGGCTTCTCTTTGCTCCGTAACGACCGCGTAGGTAAGGCTGGTGGGGGGGTCGCCTTGTACTTCTCCGACTCTCTTTGTGCTAAAATTCTAGCCTTCTCTCCTCCGCCATATGCTGCTGCGCCCGAGTATCTTATTGCCCAGGTCAGGTCCCCGAATTCTCCGCCTCTCATGGTGTCTGTCGTCTACCGGCCGCCCAAAGTGGCCAACCTCGCCAGCTTTGAAGGCGATTACGACCGCTTTTCGTGCGACTACTCGCTCTCCCTCATCGCGGGGGACTTTAATGCTAACCAGCTCTCCAGCTCGTATGAGGCTGAGAACGTGCGGGATTTTTGTTTCACTCGTGCTCTCTTCTTGGTGCCCTTCGCGCCTACTTACCATACTCACACGTCCGACTCGCTGCTTGACCTCTGCTTAGTCAGTGATAGGGATCTCGTCTCCGACCACGGCCAGTCTCGCGTTCCTTTCATCGCGGGTCATGACCTCATCTTTGTCTGTTTAGTTCTTCCGGCTCCCTTGCCCGCCCCATGCATCACGGCGCGGTCCTATGCACACTTCTCTCAAGACGACTTCCTCTCGTGTCTGGAACGCTCGCCCTGGGAGGTTGCTGATTCGGTCGATGACATGCTTCAGAGTCTGCAGGTCAGCCTCATCTCTGCGCTCGATGCTTCCGCTCCCGTCTGCTCCTTCACTCCTAAACGCGCTTGCCTGCCTTGGGTCACGCCTGCGCTCAGGGTTCAGTTACGGGCCAGGGATGCGTTATATCGGCGTTATAAGCGCAACCGATCTCCTGCCGCTCTCCTGCGTTTCCGCAATGCCAGGGATTCCCTTCATCGCGTGATTTCCGACGCACGTAATGCCTTCTACTTCACTCGTCTGGCCGGTGCTCCTAGCACTCGCGCTCTTTGGAATGAGCTTCGTACCCTCGGGCTCGCACGTTCCCAGCGCTCGGATTGCGCTGGCTTCTCGCTCGAAGACCTCAACCTCCACTTTGCTTCGGTTTGCTTCCGCCCTTCCGCCGCTCGGGAGGTGGCTGATTTTTTCCTAGACCTTCCCCCGCCTGTTTACGATGATGCTTTGTTCTATTTCCGCGACATCTCTCCGCGCGCGCTTCTCGATGCTATATCTCACTTTTCATCGCAATCACGTGGGGTTGACGACATCTCACTGCGTAACATTAAGGACGCTCTTCCCGCTATCTTTCCGTTCTTGCTGATCTTTTCAATCGCTCGCTCACCTCTGGTGTTTTCCCTGCTCTCTGGAAAAAGGCTCGAGTTGTTCCTCTTGCAAAAGTCAAGTCACCCACTTCGCTCGATCAAATGCGACCGATCTCCAACCTCTCTCTCCTATCTAAGGTCCTGGAGCGCATTGTGCTTGTGCAGCTCATGACGTTCCTCGAGGATCGATCTCTGCTCAATCCACGACAGTGTGGTTTCCGCTGGGGCATGAACACCCAAAGCGCTCTACTCAAACTCACCGAGGATGTTCGTCGTGGCATTGATAGTCGTCTAGTTACTGTGCTTGTCCTGTTCGATTTCAGCAAGGCGTTTGATTCCATTCCGCACTCTCTTCTCCTGCCTAAGCTTCGTGCTCTCGGTATCTCTCAGCACGCATTGCGCTGGATAGCTAGCTACCTCCAAGGCCACACGCAGGCCGTTGCCGGTCCTAGTGGTCAGCTTTCCTCCTGGGTCTCGCTAGATCAAGGCGTTCCTCAAGGCTCCGTTTTGGGTCCGCTCTTGTTCCTCACTTTCATCAACGACCTATGCGTGGTCCTTCGGCACACCGATCACCTGCTTTATGCTGATGATCTACAAATATATATTCAGTGTCCCATTAGCGAGGTCCCTGAGGCTATTAGCAGGCTAAATCTCGATGTTGCGGCCGTCCACGACTGGTCCCGCGCCAACTGTCTCCGCCTTAACCCTACCAAGACACAGGCAATCATCATCGGGAGCTCCCCTCTCATCTCGCGGCTGCACGATACTGCTCTTCCTCCGGTTACACTCGCGGGTGTTCCCATCCCTTACTCTCAGACCGCTCGCGACTTGGGACTTCTCCTGGACAGTAAGTTCACCTGGGCACCTCAGATTGATGCAGTCTCCCACCGTGTCCACTGCACACTGCGGCAGCTGTTGATGTCGCGCCGTTTGCTTCCGCCGCCTCTGCGTATTCTACTCGTGACCTCTCTCATTTTTCCTCTGTTGGACTATTGTTCTGTCGCCTACCACGGTGTCTCCGGTGCTCTCGATGGCCGGTTGCAGCGACTGTTCAATTGCTGCACTCGCTTTGTCTGTGGGTTTCCCAGAGATGAGCATGTCACCCCCTTTCGTCGGAATCTGCTCTGGCTCACAGCCCGCGACCGCAGGCTCTTCTTTCTTGGCTGCCTCTTCTTCTCTATCATCCGGTCAGGTAAGCCCGTTTTCCTGCGTGCCCTTTTTGTGGACCGTGCTCCTGCCTCCCCTGGCCCCACTCGTCGTGAACGGGGTGATTTTCGCGTCCCCCGCTTCGCCACTGAGGCCTATCGGAGGTCTTTTACCGTCGGCGCCCTCCGTCTCTGGGATTCTCTTCCGCCGGACATTCGGTCTGCCCGCTCTCTCCCGGTATCCCGGTCCCGTCTGCGGCAATATCTTTTCGACACCGAGGCCGCGCGCGCATCACTCTCTTTAGTCTAGCTCTAGTTTAGTTTAGTTTAGTTTAGTTTTCTCAACCTTTCTCTGTACCTTACTTTAATCTGTTATCTCTCTCTGTACTTTATTTTTTTTTAATTTGTTTCCTTTCTCTGTACTTTATTTTGTTCTATTTTATCTCTGAATACGCTTGTATTATTACCCAATATTGTTATGGGTCTAATAAACTTATCTATCTATCTATCTATCTATCTCTCTCTCTCTACCGACAGTAGTAGCGTAGTGCTAGCACTTGAGACTATGGAGCGGGAGGACCTGAGTTCAAATCCCCAAGCGAGTCGAGGAAGGCCTGAGCGGCAACTTGCGAAAAATGTAAGACGGGTCACGCCGTTCAGGCGCAGACTTGACTCACGGTGGTTTTAGCTTGGATCCGGCTACACCTGGACAAGGTTTTTCGGCGGTTTCCCTTGTCCCTCGTGCGAATGCGGGTGTTTCTATATATGTAGGTATATTTATATACCTATATATACAACCTGTCTGCTTACTCTGTACCTACGTACCTCTCTCTCTCTCTACCTAGTTTTAAGTTAGGTTAAGCTTTCTCTCCGCCTACCCTGCATACTGAATTGTAAATGCAGGGTAGGCTCGTCCAACATTGCAATGGATGAAATAAAGAATCTATCTCTCTCTGAGCGAATGGAACCAGCTGAATGCCCTCAGCTGGTTCCATTCTTACCTTAGTGGCCGTCTCCAAGCGGTTTGCGATGGTGCGGATGGGCTCTCTGAGTGGCTGCCTCTTAATTCCGGTGCCCTGCAGGGCAGTGTCTTGGGTCCCCTGCTCTTCTCCCTATTCATTAATGACCTGCCTCGTTGTCTGGCTCACAGTTCGTACCTACTTTACGCGGATGACCTTGTCATTTACCGTCGGTGTCGGCCCGCCTCGTTTGCAGAATGCATTCGTCTGCTTAATGAGGATATTGCGTCGATTGCATCATGGTGCTGTGAAAATCGCCTGAGTCTGAATTTGGGAAAGACCAAGGCTATGACCTTTGGCAGCTCTAAGTACGTTAATGGTCTTAATTTCACCTCGCTTCCGTCTCCCGAACTTTGTGGTGAGCCGATTGAGTTCGTGCCTGTTTTTCGCTATCTGGGTGTCCACCTGGATAGTAATCTCTCTTGGTCAGTGCACGTTGCACATATGTGCAAGAGGAGTTCTAGCGCGTTGTATAGGCTACGTATGAATGACAACCACCTTAGCCTGGCCTTAAAGCGTCGCTTGGTTATCGCCCTGGTCTTTCCCCATTTCGACTACTGTGCTGCAGCACTCACCAATCTGTCGGACGGGTTAGCGCGTAAGCTTCTCGTAGCTCTGAACAATTGCGTGCGGTTCCTCTTGAAGATCCCGCGGTCTGAGCATATTTCTGCCCATCGGCGCAGTCTTGGCTGGTTAACCCCCTGTACTCGGCGCAAGTACCTCATAGGGTGTTTGTTTTATAGGGCGCTTTGTCTCAGTGAGCCTGGGCTTTTCGGCGCTCAGCTCCGTCTCAGGCCGAATTTGGCTTCACGCCGTGACCCGACCCGGACGGACACGCTTTCTGTATCCGCTTCTCGGACCGTTTTCTTTCAGCGGTCCTTCTTGGTGATAGGGACTCGTGTCTGGAACTCTCTGCCTCCTGAAGTCACCTCAGCCGCTACGCTTACCACTTTTAAAAATCTTTCTTTGTGCCTTTTTTTGTCCGAGGAGGAGCGGGAGGCTCGTCAGCCTGGTCTAGGTTAGGGCTAAGGTTTAGGTTTAGGTTTAGCTTAAGGTATAGCTGAGACAAAGCAGCTCGTCTGTCTTATTCTTATCTCTATTTTAACTAGAATAGTACAATAATTGTAATGAAAGAGTCAAAATCAGTGTAAGTCTAAATTGATCTTAGTCGGGTAATCTATAAGATTATAGTTATGGTTGTTTCTATTTTTGTTTGGCTCGATATAAAGTTATTTAGCGCTTTGCTAACGTGAGTGTTTATTGGCGTAATGCCGTTGCTCAATGCAACCAAATTTTGTATGTTATATATTTAATTCATTAAATTAAATTGATCGCTTTGATCATGATTTTAATTATGAAGCTAAATTAATGGAGAGAACCGATATCTCAGTCATTATACCAAATTTGTGTGAGTCACTCTGAGTTGCTCTGCTCATAGAATGCTGGTGATGCCTAGCACTCGTCCGTATTTATTGTCGTTCCCCCACCATTTCTGTACTCAGCTAGGATTATCGCGTCATAATCCTTGCTTTGTCTCGAGTCTTTCTTTTTCTTCTAATTTCATGTACGTCATATACCTTTTAGGTATAATGCACATGTTACAATATATTGATTTCTGTCATCAAAAATTATGTGTACTCCTTGTTGCTGTTTTATTTTTTAGCGTTGTGCCGCATTTGCTACGCGTCAAATGCGACGCATGCATTCCAACCATGCAGGCATCGATACCCATGTAGGGTTGTACAATCCGCCCAACGCCGGGTCAGTGCTGGCTGCCGATCTTTCAGCGTCGTGACGACACTGTTCGCCAGCGCTGGCTCGACACCGGCATTTAGTTGGAGTGGTCACTTGAGTCCTACGCTTGGCATATAACGTTGGCAACGACGCTGGCGACCATTGTTGGCCCAGCGCAGCAATCAAGTTCAGTGCCGTGACTGGCTTTCAACGTTGGTTACATTATGGCATCCAACGTTGAACCAACGTAGCCATCTAGTACAGTGCCAAGGTTGGCTTTCAACACTGGTTGCATTATGGCATCCAACTTTGAACCAACGTAGCCATCTAATACAGTGCCAAGGTTGGCTTTCAACACTGGTTGCATTATGGCGTCCAAATTTGAGCCAACGCTGGCTATCAGTACTGGTTCATGCTTATTGCTGCTAGCCAGCCAGTATTGGCAAGCTTAGTCCACTCGACCCTCGAATCTTAACCCATTATAGGAAACGAAATTCGACGATATGCAATTAAAACCATCGTGTTATTTTATTATTTCATAAAATTATAGATATTAATACATATTACATATATATATATCATTTATAGAGCGACTCTGTGAAAAATCACGCGCCTAAAAGATAGGCTAACGGGAAACGACTGAATTGAGCAGATCAAACATCCACGATTCGGTTTTATTCATTTCGTGGGAAATGAAACCCAATCGTCGATGTTTGATCTGCTTAATTTAGGCGTTTACCGTTAGCCTAACTTCAAGGCGCGTAATTTTCCACAGAATCGCTCTGTATATGGGTAGAATAAAAATATACTTAAAATAATAACAAATCCAACTTTATTGGCAACTTAAGTAAAGGAAAATTAATAAATCCTACCCAAAATGAATCATTCTCCAGCCTTCGAGGTATCCATCCCGCTTAAGGGGGTTTCCCAGTCTCCAGAGCTCCAGAGAGCGTGCATGTTTTTCGAAACGTTGTGCCGTTGAGGGTTGTAGGAGGAAAAAACAATAAAAGAATATGTTTTGAAAGTGCGAAACTTAAGTTCAATTTTGAAAATAAAAAGGTGGACAAAATCATAAAAATTACGACCTTTATGGCTGTTTAAGTCTTGGGCTGCAAAAAGCAGCGTCGAAAACGTTAAACAAGATTGTAACCGAATGGAGCATCTGAAACTCAAAAACTAGGAGTCATTTCGATGGTCAAAGTACCATCTAGGCTTCTATGGAACTGATTTTCGATAAACCGAAATTCGGGTGAGTTGCGAATTTTTTAATCAAAAAACTTGGATTTTCTCGATTTTGACAACTGTTTTTGCAAGTTAATAATAAACCAAAAGACGGACGACAAATCCGTTCCATAGAAGCTTAGATGGTATCTTCACCATTAAAATGACTCCTTGTTTTTGGATTTCAGATACTCCGTTCGGTTACAATCTTGTTTACCGTTTTCGACGCTGCTTTTTGCAGACCATGCCTTTAATGGCCATAGAGGTCGTAATTTCAATGATATTGTCAACATTTTTTTTTCAAATTAAAGCTTAAGTTGCGCACTTTCAAAACATATTCTTTCATTCATTCTCCTTCTACAACTCTCAACGGCACAACGCTTCGAAAAACATGCACGCTTTCTGGAGCTCCAGACTGGGAAACCCCCTCAAGATAAACACGAACCAAAAATATCAGTTTAAAAAATACAGTGTAAGAAAATATGAGATACCGTATTTACACGCGAATGCCTAAAACCCGGGTGCGGCTTATTCGCGTGTAAATACGGTAGATGGAAATAAATGATGCATAGAATATAGCGAATTGACATTTTTCTTCTTCTTCTCCTTCTGAATCAAATAAGTAGTCCACACAACATTCAACCCTGGCTGCTTCATTTTTCAATATGCTTGAATATCTTTGGGGCTTCATGTGGGGCGTTGAAGACCCTATCCCTATCTCCTGCACCGGCAAGCCAGCGGCTCACTCTCGAAATTAGTTGCAATGACTCTTTAGAATCACTATGATGCTCCTCAAGGACGTCTTGAAGACATAAATAATACATTTGTAAACGAAGGAGCTCAAATATAATTATTCCGTCTGAATCTGAGTCAAAATTGGAAAGAGTTGAGGCAAAATTCTTTCAAATAAAATTCATATAATACCTTTCATGCACGAATAAACAGTAGTCTCACTAAAGTTGCGCTTTCCTTTTCCCTTAACTTTTCTTCCGCATCCGCTATATTCTATTTGAACTGCCTTCGATAAAATCGCGTTCAACAACTTTCCGACATCATCCTTCCAAGAGTTGAAACCAGCAATCGGTACACTGAATAGTGTTTTCTGGATGAGGCACAGAATATATATTGCATTTCTGATTTCATAAGGATATAAGCCCTAAAAGTACGAATTGAATGCCAGAGGCATTGTTCACAAAACTTGGTTGATATCGCTTTTTGTCTTCTGTCAAAACATTCCGTATTCAATCGCAAAACTCCTCCACAAACAAACGACTTTTTAAGATTAGTACACTGTAAAAAATGTGTTGAATTTAACACTAATTCAACACAACTCACGAATTCTATACTGCCGTGCTAAGCACAAAGGTGGTATCTGCAATTTTGGCCATCTTGAGATATTGACAGTTTTCAATTTTCAATTCTTACAGTCATTATAGGAATTATATTCATAGTCGAACGATTTTAAAATTTGGATTGAATGCAAAAGATGAAAGGTTATATCACTCGTTACTGTTGTATTAATATTATTGATAAATACGGTTAATTGTTCTAGTAATTGACAACTTTAACGAAGATACCGCGACTTTAGTAGAGTGATTTTATTATGCAAAAATGGACTAGATCGGTTCGTAATATGATGAAAACATCATCGATCGTTATTATACCATCTTGGAGTCATAACTCGTTTTTGACAAAAAAGTCAGTTACCACCTTTGTGCTTAGCACGGCAATATAGTGGTCCACCCCGTCTTGTGTGAGTTAGCAGTGTCAATTGTCTGGTGTTAAAATTGTGTAAAAATAAGAACACAGAAAGTACTCCGTTTAGTGCATTGATAAATAACACCAAAATATCGTTACTTTCACCTGACACCGGTAGGCGTTCTATAGTAGTCCAAAAGTCCAATTTGGTGTTAGTAAGTCAGTGTCAAAAGATTTGTTCCCAATACATTATTTTCGTTCTACAGACACGGAAGTGTGATGCTTTCTCACCCCATTTGTGGTTTAATTATTTTGGATTGACACCAAAAATGGATCATGCTTGCCTCAACTCGGTGTTAGATGTAACACGCATTACGATTTCGCGTGAATACTTTCTGTGTAACACATTGCACTGAAGTGAGTCATCTAGACGACAGAGATAACACTTTTTGGTGTTATTACTTTCACACCATTTGGTTTCATATTCAATAGAAGAATAGCGTCATTAGAAATCACCTACCGGTGTATTCGATAACGCAAAAAGATGCTACTTTTTTACTCCATTCATGGTTGAATTATTTCGGATTAACACAAAACATGGATCATGCTTGCCTCAGATTGGTGTTAGATATAACACACATTATGGTGCCGCGTGAATACTAATGGTGTAGCACATTACACTCAAGTAAGTCACTTTGACGACAGAGATAACACTTCTTGGTGTTATCACTTTCACACTGTTTGGTTTCATATTCAATGGGAGAATAGGGTCAGTAGGAAACACCTATTGGTGCACTCGATGACGCAAAACATGCAATTGAGCCCCCGGATCATAAAAGGGATCGCGCGGACGAAATCACATAGAAGAATTGTCACTTCTGAACATATATGCTGATGGGGAAAAAAAAAAGGTAATGAATTAAAAAATGGTCACTACTTTTTAATTCATTTATTTTTTTCTTTGTTTTTTCCATCGGCATATGTTCAGAAGTGACAATACTTGTATGTGATTTAGTCCGTGCGATCCCTTTTATGATCCGAAGGGCTCAATTAATAGCTGAATTTCTAAAAATAGGTGCTCTATATAATCTACTTCAAGAGAAACGAAGTTGTATCCATTAAAAACATGACATTTGTTTTCATACACAATGGTTTGTTTTTTTTTTGTCGGCACGAACAATTAAAAACAGTAGTATAATAAGTACATAGATGTATCTTATTCTATTCGAGAAATTAAAAAAAATCTTTCAAGATGTAGCGCTAACCTAAACATTGCACTGACATGATATTATCCGACTCGACCACATAAGAATATATCGATAGCTCAGTTGAATAACGCAGTATCTTGCGAGCCACTCGGAAACCGCTCTTTGGTGATACAGCGAGTCTATAGCGCTAGAAAGCGATTTTGGAGTGGCTCGCGAGATACCGCGTTATTTGACTGAGCAATGAATATGTATCACATTGTTTTATTAGGAATATATAGAGGAAATTACGGATTGACGAAATAGTAGTTTTCGTATCTAGGGCGTAAAGTTAAACTTTACGCCCGAGTTGTGATTGACGCGTCCTCGGGCCGGCGAAGCCGGCCCGAGGACCGCGCGATCACACGAGGGTGTCAAGTTTAATTACGCCCGAGTTGCGAACAATATTTTTCGTCATAGTAGGCGTAAAGTACGCCATCAAGATTGAAGGCAAGGTCATTCCGCAGAATCTGAATGTAATATAAAATGGATAGAACAAAAGCGGTCAAGTCACAGCCGAGGGGGGTGCAGGGGGCGAAGCCCCCGTCAGGGGGGTGTGGGGGGGCAGAGCCCCCCCACAAGCAAATAAGCATTTTAAAATTGCTTCAAAAAGCAAACTAAATTAAAGATTATCAACAATTCGGTAGTAAATATTTTCTAAAGGTTGGAATGATAAGAAAAAAAATGGATATAAGAATATGGTTTATTTTTCATACATTAACAGAATACAATTTCTCTCATAATAAAACTATAAACTTTCGAGGTAAAACAAAAAGAAGTATTTCCAACACATTTGAAAAACGTAGAATTTCACATATATTAATTCAAACGGATATTAAGTGTTATTGTTTGCTCTTTTATCTCCGATGTAATTATATTGTTATTCTCGCTTTTATCAATGTTTTGTTTTAACTTTTTCAATGGAATGTTATCATCCTACTCATCTTCTTCAATAGCGTTTGTAATGCGCTGTGATATTTTTCTCTTATTATTGAGTGAGTCCTGTAGATAACCTTCAGCAACACTCGTGGATCTCCAGCCACCATGACGTTTTAACTCTGTCATATTAGTCCCCGCCTCTGAAAGTACTGTCGCTGACGTTCTTCTGAAGCTGTGTCCAGTATACTCAGCAACGTTTGGCAATTGTAGCCACTCAGCTATTTTTCGCGGAGCACTGCCTATCATATTTTTTCCCAATACTTGTCTCGTACATTTTCCATTCCGATACGCAAGAAAAAAATTTTGAATGTCAAGATTGGGCGGCCTCAACTTGACGTATTTGTCAACAATGCTAAGGTGGTTCCCTTGAATTACGAATGTTCTGGAAGTATGTGTCTTTGTGTCTGGTAAGTCGATTACAAACAGAGAGCCTTCTTGTCTCGTGTGGTTGATCGAAATTTTATACAGCTCATTTCGTCTGCAGGCCCCGGCAATTCCAAGCACCAAAATAACCTGTAGGTAAACAAAGTAGGACATTCACCTGTTTATTCAAATATTAAATTCAATCGAGTTAGTGCATGAGTATAATATATATACCTATTATATTTTATTTGATAGATACCTTATGGACCAAATATTTTTCATCAGGCGCGTCTTCGAGAAATTTTCTTATTTCGTTTGTTGAAAAAATTTGGGCCTTTTTCACTCTGGCTCCAACATTTTTTTGTTTTATAAACGCTATTAGTTTGACGTACTTATTTATTTGAATGTTTTTTTCAAAATTTATCATTGAGCGTAACATTGAGTATTTCGACCACAATGAGGCAGGTGCTATAGTTTTTGTTACGTGCGTAGATTTTAAAGATTTCGGTATATATTTTTCTTTTTGGGAAGTCAACCAGGATAGTTCCTAGAACTTCGGGTTTACCCTAATCCTGCTGACTTCTTTCTGTTACACATATATATATTGTAACGTGTTCGGCCTATAGCCGAACGAACATACTATAGACAACTTCAAACATGGATGAACACGCTGGTATTGTACCACGTGGTACAATACCAAGGTAGCACACATCCGTGTGTGCTCAACAAAAGTATAAAAGGCGAGCTGGTCAAGCATGATCAGCGGACTCGAGCTAGAGCAGCCGACCGACTCAGAGTAAATTCAAAAATTCAATTCCTAAATTCAAAATTCATAGATAGAAAAACCGATCAATTAAGTAAAAATCACTTATCGATTAAATTCAGAAAATAGAAATCATATTAGCCAAAGCGGCAATATAAAATAAATAGAAATTTCAAAACAGAATTGTTTTAGCAAAAACGGCATTTCAATTTAAATTCAAAACAAAAATTGTATTTAAAACAAATTCAATTTAAAACAAACAACGAAACAAATAAAGATTCTAGATAAACTTAGATCAAACAAAAAGAAACCAAAAGTCCGGCCATTGAGGCAAAACTCCGAATAGAAATAAGTTAAAAATTAAGGAAAACACATCATTCACTTCATTCATAGCCATTCATACAATCATTCACGATTATTGTTTTGTTAGCATTAAAAACTTATAATTTTGTATATAAACCAAAACCAAGAGTGAGAAAAGAATCACAACTAGAAAACAAAGTCAGCAAATGATCAGCAGATCATTTCAATTATCATAAATTTGATTTTTGTTTTCCATTTACAACATAACCTCACTTTTAATCATCATTCTTTCAGATAAAACTTAAAATCATTCTTAGCTAAAAGGCAGCTTCGGTGAGTGTGTTGGACAGCTACGGTATAGCTATAATTGGTACCCTAGTCTGAGAACACACATATCCCAAGTCTGTAAAAAGGCAGCTTCGGTGAGCTAGATTCTGGACAGCTACGGTAGAGCTATAATTGCTATCCTAGTCTGGTGAATCTAGCATATCCCAAGTCTGTAGGGAGGCAGCTCTGGTAGTGCAAAATCTATCCGAGTCTGTATCAGGGTAAATTAAGGGTTTTTTCAACTTTCCCCAGAGGAGCTCCAAATAATTCACAGAATAACCCGTGACAAAGAAAACACGCGAACTAGTATAATTTCACCAGCCTTCAGCTGGTGAAACATATACAGGAAGTTACATTTGGCGCCCAACGTGGGGCTCCTCAAATAAAATTAAACTCCTCAAATAAAATTAAAATCACTTAAATAAAAATAAATTCACATTAAATTCATTGTTTAACTTAAAATCATTTTTTTTTAGGGGCAATTTAAAGACTTCAAAGTCATAGTCAAGTAAAATCGTTTATTAGATTCATTTATAAAAAGATAAAAACAAAATTAAAGAAAAATGGCAGACAAAGATCAAAATTCTGATAAGCAAGGCGATAAAAAGGTAGATCAGCCCGGTACATCTGACCGAGACACTGGTTTCCATGAGCGCGATGTTTCTCTGACCGATACCAGCATGTTGAGTCAAACTGAAAGCCCATCACGAAGTCATGACGAATCAATGGCTGCAATTGCTACCACACTGCTTTCTTTAAAAAAATCCAATGAACGGTTAGAAAAGAAAATTGAAAACAAATTTGCTCAGATGGAAAGAACCATAAATAACTTTCATATGACTAACATAGAAGCTCAAGTAGAATTTGAAACTAAAATTAATAAAAAGTTTGATGAAACTACAAATAAAAGCAAAAAAAGAATAGACGACATGGAAACCAAGGTCCAGATAGTATTAGATAAATGGGATACAGATCTTACAAATTGCAATGACAAAATAAGTAGAGTAGAATCTAGTATCAGAACGGAACATGTCAATGATCTCGATGTGATTAATAGTAAAATTAGAGAGAGAGATCGAGTTCTAAACGACAAGATCAAAGAAATAAATCATAAACATGAAAGCTTAAAAATAGGCATAGATGCAGATTTGAAAAAACTAAAAACTAGAGTAACAGGACCAGCTGGTACGAGTGGTCAAGATTCATTTAGATTCGTAACAAAACAATTAAAATTACCCACATATTCGGGGAAGACTTGGGAAAAACCCATGGTTTATATCAGGGAAGTCGAAGAGTATTTCGTCTTTTTAGGAGCCGACGAAGAATTAAGATTCCAATTATTAGGTCAAAGTCTCACTGGCGATGCTAAGGACTGGTGGACTGCGCGTCGTGACGTCATCGTTGATTGGGATGCATTTAAAGATAAATTCACTGCTAGGTTCTGGGGCATAGAAATGCAAAGATAGATTAGAAAAGATTTAGAGTTTGGTTATTACATCGTAGACTCAAAGTTAACATGGTCGGAATATGCAAACCGTAAATTCGCGGCTGCCGCAGGCTTATGTCCTCGGTTGCCTGAAGAAGAAATCGTACGATCGTTAATCAGACATTTCGATGAGCACGTGGTTGAGGCAGCGAGATGCAGAAATATTTCAGAAATCGATGCTCTCCTTACATTCTTAGATGAGATGCAGACAGGGGGCCGTTCTAACGCTTCTCGTAGACCAGCTAATCATTTTACGTTGAATAAACAGGGTCCATCGATCAATCGAGCTTACGATGATAAAATTAAGCCTCTTTCATGGCGAAGCAACCCAGTACCAAAGCAATTTCCAAATCGCGACATGACAGACAAGCCTGATATACAACGGCGACATGGACAAAACGATAATGTCCAAAACAAAAACGAAAATTGGACAAACGCTAGAGTCCAATGTATCACAGAAAACAAGATCGATGAAACAGAAATCGATACGGTAACAGAGTCTAGTCCGGAAAACTAGATGGCGCTGTGCCGGTACTGATGAGTACAGTTCCGACACAGCGTAGTCTAGTTATCGGCGCGGCAAAATTAGAAAAATCAAATCTAGACGACAATATTTTCGAAGATCCAGCGAATTATTTATTAGCAGAGGATGAGGAATCAGAAAAAATCGACAAACAATGTCCAGAAATTTGTTTAATTATAGAAGACATTACAGTGCGAGCTCTCATAGACACGGGCAGCCAAATAACATGTATTTCACAAGATTTTTATGAACGAAATAAAAATTCTCTTTCAAAATGTGATCGGCTACCTGTAGTAAATTTTCAAATATTTGGAGTTATAGGGGGCAAGCCTACAAAAGTCAAGGAGCAAATATTTGCTAAAGTTAAAATCAATGGTGCCTCAGATCAAATAAACTTTCTAATAATAAGCGGTCTTAGAAAAGAAGTCATCATCGGGATAGACACGCTCCATAGATGGAAAGCAGATCTCGATTTAAGAACCGAAAGATTAAGAATAGAAACATCACCAGGGTATAGCCAGGTGCAGTTATATAAAACAGATACGATCACATTAAATCCGATTGCAAATATTGAATATCCAAGAAACAAATTAGCGAACCAGGAAGATGACGAGACACAATATAATTTGACCAGTGATGAAGTTGACGAGAAACTCATTGAGTGTCAGGTTTTGAGTAAAAAGGAAATTAATATTTTTTCAGACTTAATAAAGGAATATAGCGACGTTTTTAGTAAATTACCCGGTCGAGTTACGATCTATGAGCATAAATTAAATATCTACGAAGATAGACCTTTTGTCAGACGGTCTTACCCGATTCCAATGATTCATAGGGAGAAGGTAAACCTCGAAATAGAAAAAATGCTAAAAATCGGAGTAATTGAAAGATCTTACAGCGAATACGTTAATCCTTTAGTAGTCGTGGAGAAAAAGTCTGGAGAAATCCGACTAGTGCTAGATGCACGTTTCATTAATAAACTCATTATACCTGATCATGATTGTGCTCAATCAACTGAGGTCTTATTTCAGAGGTGTTCCAACAATGCCTACATGTCCAGTCTCGACCTGACCGCTAGTTTCTGGCAAATACCACTCCATCAAGATTCAAGAAAATATACTGCTTTCATGCACGAAGGCAAAACATATCATTTTACTGTAACACCATATGGGTTAAATACGAGTTTGGCGAGCCTAGTCAGAGCTTTAGATTTAGTTTTAAAAAATACAGAGTCGTTTACAATAAATTTCGTAGATGACATCCTGTGTTGTTCTGACTCCGTCCAATCTCACTTGGCCCACCTTAAAATATTATTTGAAACTTTTAGAAAGTATAATATGACCATCAACTTTAATAAATCTAAATTCTTTCGTGAAGAGGTAGATTTTTTAGGTCACAAAATCACAAAAACTGGCATAAGACCACAACCAGAGAAAATAGAGGCGATTAAACATTTTCCGACGCCGAAAAACGTCAAGCAGTTAAAAGGTTTTTTAGGTCTTACCAATTATTATAATAAATTCACGAAAAATTATTCAGACGCAACGTTTCCGCTACTAGCTTTAATAAGAAAAGGCGCCAAGTGGGATTGGACCGAGAAAATGAACAACCAGTTTAACTTAGTGAAAGACATTTTTTGTGAAAACATGATTTTGCATCACCCGGATCCAAGAAAACGTTACTATTTAGAATGCGACGCAAGCAATTTTGCAGTAGGCGCAGTTTTATATCAGATGTCAGAAGAAAACGAAAAACAAATTGTAGGACTGGCAAGCAGAACCATGAAAGGCGCAGAGCTTAATTATTTTACCAGCGAAAAAGAATTAATGGCAATAGTCTTCGCATTAGGCAAGTTCAGATCATTCATCATAGGTGCTAAATTAACAGTACGCACAGATCATAATGCTTTAACATTTCTTTTTTCATGCAAATTGGTAAGCTCCAGATTAGCTCGATGGGCTCTGTTTATCCAAGCGTACAGTTTCGAGATTGAGCATATTAAGGAAACGGAAAACACAGTTGCCGACACCCTTAGCAGAAATCCACCTGAAATAAAAACAGTAACAGCCGAAATTGCAGAATTTAGCGTAGGAGGACTGGCAAAAGAAATAAATAAAGAATTAAAAGAAAATTTAAAAGTCTTTTGGAAATTTCAGAAGCAAGATCAAAAGGTTAGCGAGTTAATGCAACCAGAAAGTTTAAATAAAAATAAGAACCTCATCGTAGAGAATGACATTTTGTATCATAAAAATCCAGGGGGCGATTTTAAAGCCTATATACCCGAGGCACTTTTAAAAAACCTTATCGACGAATGTCACGAGGCATACGGCCATGTGGGTGCATCAAAATGTCATAAGCTACTTAGAGAGGGTTTTTATTATCCAAAATTAGCAAAAAGAATACGTCAAGTAATTGCAAAATGCGACAAATGTCAACGATGTAAGGTACCAAACCGTCATTCATATGCAGCAATGCAGAATATAATTCCAGACGGAGTAGGAGACTTGGTGTCCATAGATTTTTTAGGACCATTACCATCAAGCAAAGGGAATTATAAGTGGCTTTTGGTAACCATAGATGCTTTTAGTAAATACGTCAAACTATATCCGTTGAGATCAGCGAACGCGCAGTCCACAATTACTTGCATTTTTAGGGATTACATTCCAGAACTTGGGAAACCGAAGCGAATCCAGTGCGATCATGGCACACAATTCACTTCATCCCAATGGATAAATAAGCTAGAAGAAGAAGATATCATCTTAATATTCTCGTCAATTAGACACCCCCAGGGGAACATTGTCGAACGAGTCAATAGGGAAATCGGTAGATTTTTCCGTACCTTCCTGGCAGATAATCATACACAGTGGATTAACTGGGTAAGAGTAATCGAAACCTGCATCAATGAAGTGTGCCATGATGGTACTGGATTCGCTCCGTGTGAAATCCAATTAAAAAGTAGACCGACCAGATTTTGGGCAGAATGGATTAATCCAAAACTAAAAGACATACCTTATGAGACAAAAATTCACTTAGTTGAGAAAAATATAAAAAGGCATGGGAAAAGAAGAGCCGATAGGTTCAATTCAAGTCATAAATTATCTAGGTTTAAGGTAGGCGATAAGGTTTTAATCAGAGCACTCAATGTGTCGGACACTGTAAACAAAAAAAATGGCAAAGTTTTTTCCACTATATGAAGGACCATATATAATAAACAGGCAAATAGGCGAAGCAACTTACATATTAGAGAATATGAAAACAGGCTTAGAGAGAGGACGGTTTCACGTAAATATGATGAAGTTATACATAGAGTCAGTTTAACTAGAAATATCTAGTTTCTCATTGTTTCAACTCAAAATTTGAAGTAAAATAAAACAAAAGAAAGAGTTAAGCTTAAAATCCTAATCCTGTAAGAGGATTATCATTAATATATAAGCAATCATCAGGAGAGAAGAAGAATCAGTCATACCTCGTATCACCATGAGTAACTTTGCATACGGATATACAAGTGTTCAAGATAAGGGTGTACAGGCATCCGAAATAGATATCGGAAGCGTAGACGCAAATAATAATTTATTTAAAACAATTATCCCTTCGGGTCGTTTCATCGGTGGCAGTGGAAAGTACGTTGCAGGAAAAGGGTCCCAGACTAAAAAAGAGAAAAAGGAAAGGATTTTAAAATTGGACGTAACAACTAGACCGGACGTAACTTCAAAACCGAACAAAACACCTACACCTGATATAACGAAACTACCAAATACAACTACAACACCGGACGTAACAAAAACACAGAAATTAAGCATGAGGATTAATATCCCCATAAATAAATTAAACTTAAAAGAAACATTTAACAAAAAAATCAAGCTCCATGAGGAGAATCCAAACCAGATCCCTTGGAAGCTGCACAAAATAGAGATGAAAGAGAGAAGCGAAGAAGAGAAGAAAGCTCACCACCAAAAAGTGGATATGTTCAGGACTTTTGGGCCTATTTCACTCATCACGAACGACATGGAGCGAGCCATCTACATCGAGGCTGAAAAAAGAAAAAGTCATGAACAAGAGGACCAAGGAGATGAGGTAGAAGAGGAGGACACTATGGGTGCAATATTACATATACCTTCACCAGAAGAATCCGAGGAGTACCTATTCAACCTACCGGAACTAACTCTAGAAGACCTGACCGACGAATATGTTCTCGAAGTGCCGATGCCGATACCCGCAGATGACGATCTTCCAGATTACATGGCGGAGTTCGATATCGACGACCCATTAGCGCGAGACAGGAGCTAAAAGAAAAATATCAAAAATAAAAAACACGGACTTGAACAAATAACACGGACATATCAAAGAAACTCGGACATGACAAATACAAAATACCAGATATGACATTAAAAACTCAAAGAAGGAAGGTTTTCATCAACTTACCTTGCAGCGATTCCATGAGGCCACTCCATCACAGAAGATCAGCTGATGAAAAGGGGGCAATGTAACGTGTTCGGCCTATAGCCGAACGAACATACTATAGACAACTTCAAACATGGATGAACACGCTGGTATTGTACCACGTGGTACAATACCAAGGTAGCACACATCCGTGTGTGCTCAACAAAAGTATAAAAGGCGAGCTGGTCAAGCATGATCAGCGGACTCGAGCTAGAGCAGCCGACCGACTCAGAGTAAATTCAAAAATTCAATTCCTAAATTCAAAATTCATAGATAGAAAAACCGATCAATTAAGTAAAAATCACTTATCGATTAAATTCAGAAAATAGAAATCATATTAGCCAAAGCGGCAATATAAAATAAATAGAAATTTCAAAACAGAATTGTTTTAGCAAAAACGGCATTTCAATTTAAATTCAAAACAAAAATTGTATTTAAAACAAATTCAATTTAAAACAAACAACGAAACAAATAAAGATTCTAGATAAACTTAGATCAAACAAAAAGAAACCAAAAGTCCGGCCATTGAGGCAAAACTCCGAATAGAAATAAGTTAAAAATTAAGGAAAACACATCATTCACTTCATTCATAGCCATTCATACAATCATTCACGATTATTGTTTTGTTAGCATTAAAAACTTATAATTTTGTATATAAACCAAAACCAAGAGTGAGAAAAGAATCACAACTAGAAAACAAAGTCAGCAAATGATCAGCAGATCATTTCAATTATCATAAATTTGATTTTTGTTTTCCATTTACAACATAACCTCACTTTTAATCATCATTCTTTCAGATAAAACTTAAAATCATTCTTAGCTAAAAGGCAGCTTCGGTGAGTGTGTTGGACAGCTACGGTATAGCTATAATTGGTACCCTAGTCTGAGAACACACATATCCCAAGTCTGTAAAAAGGCAGCTTCGGTGAGCTAGATTCTGGACAGCTACGGTAGAGCTATAATTGCTATCCTAGTCTGGTGAATCTAGCATATCCCAAGTCTGTAGGGAGGCAGCTCTGGTAGTGCAAAATCTATCCGAGTCTGTATCAGGGTAAATTAAGGGTTTTTTCAACTTTCCCCAGAGGAGCTCCAAATAATTCACAGAATAACCCGTGACAAAGAAAACACGCGAACTAGTATAATTTCACCAGCCTTCAGCTGGTGAAACATATACAGGAAGTTACAATATATATATCCCGGAATCCTAAATTCCTTTTTCTTTCTTTGATTTTATAAATTCTTTGAACCTCAACAACTTGTTGTTTCATTTTTCGAACGTGACTTAGAGTATAAAAAGTAACCACATCGAAATATAATATTATTTCTATCGGATGTTTATTCCCCTCTTGAAATGGCTCGTAAGTCACGTAGGTGCAGATAACGGCGAAGCAACACTGGAACCCCAGTCTTGCTGACCCGTCAATCTCACACTACTATAGGCTAGCGCGTAGATGTAATTTTTGCTCTCTCTCTAATTTCCAAAGAAATAAGGAAATTAAGCTAACTAGAAGTAGAATAATAAGATTTCAAAAGCAAGAATGATGGAAAACTAAAGAGCTATTTAACGGTTCATAATTCAAATATAAGTTCGGGTTATTAACATAGTTTGAAGATATTCAAAGTAAGCTAGTGTGAGTAGACTGTAGGTGAGCCATGGAATAGCATGGGACCACGTGACGTCACAAGGGACCAACGCCTACGCTAACTGCAAGTAGTCCCTCAAACCAATCAGGCGACAATTAGCCACTAAGCAAGGCCCTAATTGGCTAAGCCACGCGCGCAGTAATACATACATTGTTGCAACCGCGGGGACCTCGTCGCCTTTGAACTTAAACTAGCGTCTTTCTTCTGTTAAATCGCGAGGTGCGTGGACGTAAAGAACCGTGTGCTAAATAGAGCCAAGAGTTACACTCAATCTTTTCTTTTTATAATTAAAGTGGTAGTGTAAAGGACTCAGTACTCGTCAACAAAATTCAAACCGTAAATCTCTTCAAGATTTATGCATTCGCTTTAACTTCATTATTTTAAACTATTTACTTTATACAACTACAAACGGTCTTTCTTCTGTTAAATCGCGAGGTGCGTGGACGTAAAGAACCGTGTGCTAAATAGAGCCAAGAGTTACACTCAATCTTTTCTTTTTATAATTAAAGTGGTAGTGTAAAGGACTCAGTACTCGTCAACCCTAAAGTAATAATCGTGACATAATCCACAGCGTGGTGGTCTGATTATTCAATACTAAATTCAGTGCAGAGACACAATTCGATTATTCTATTAAACGCCTTTGAATTTTTAATTAAAAATAACTTCACTTTCCGCCTTATACTCGCTTTGAGTATTTGTAATATTTAAGAATCTTGCTATTCCAACTTAAAGTTAACATTCAATACAGACTATTTCGAATCAGTGAATATTAACAATTCAATTATCTTCAGTTCCGAACATTAAACGTGATAAATAAAATCTAAATTCTACGCTAATCAAAGGCTTCGAGGTTCTCAAGGTGAGGGAGGCTTATACCTAAATATCGAAAGTAGCCCCATGCTACGCCATCTCAGCCAAAGATAAGTAATCACGATCGCTCACACAAATTCGCTCATTTATAATCATATATCATATATTCAAAATCGTTAGACTGTTTTCCAGAATTCTTTAAATTTAATTATTTGCATGTTATAATATAATTTAATCACATGAGTAGTATAACCACGGGAATATCGTAACTAGTCAATACAAGAGGTATTTCGGGGTAAACCCTTCCTAGTAACGAGACCACCCGGCGAGCTTGAACTGCTACTCATACAAACTGCGTTATTTTCCTATTTTAATATAAATCGAGATTGGTATGAATATAAATTTTCAAGACCAAACAGGATAATTCATAGAATTTCGGGTTCCACCCTAATCCTGTTGGGTTACCTTTTTATGATAAAAGAGCTATTAAGATCCAACTATTGACCTCGATTTATATTACCATATTATCGCTATAAATTAAAGAATTACGTAATTAGTTGCATATACATTATAAATATAAACTCCTATATTGGGGAATTTTATTATTTACTATTATAGTGAATGAATCAAGATCGTGACAATTCTTAACCTGACGAGCCGAGCGGGGTAATTCATAGAATTTCGGGATTCACCCTAACCCCAGTACGAGGCTCCTTTGTGTCAATATAAATTACTAAGCACATAATTACTTATCTTGATTCAATAACTATATGTATTTTATGTTATAGAAGCCATACATGATTTTCTTTTTATTATTGAATACGATTCAGTATTATCACCAAAGAGAGAGAGATAGTGAAGCTTTTTCATAGAGAGTTCCAGTAGTTCCTATTCCAGTAGTTCCTTTTTGATATTATTTCAGTATTTCATTGTATTCATATCAACGCGTGTGAATCGTGAAGAGTCTTTTATTAAATTCATTGCTATTTTTCATTAATAATAAATCTTATATAGTAACAAGCCTTCACGATCCCCACGTCGGAGATCATTATATTACCTCGTTATTTCATTACTTTGTGAATTAATATTTTATGTTATTCATTTGTTCAACCGGCAATCATTTGTTAGCCGCTTGAATTATATATTTCATATCCATTATCGTTCAAGAATATATATTTGATTTTACCAGTTAATTCTCATGATCATTGAATCACCTTTTATTTTATTATTTTAATCATCTTAATATTCATTAGCCTCAACCATAGTTTAAACATTTCAATTGAGCCCTGTATAGGACTAGGCGGCAACGATCCTATTTACCGGTCTATCCCAGGATAGATCTTTTCTTTTAATTTTATTATTTTCGCGCATGTGACGGGTATCCTAATAGTCGACAGGTCCTCGCTTGTCAATAGAACCGTTCGGATCATTAACCACTCTACCCACACCGTCCGTCACATTTTCGATAGTTCATTGAAGTAAGCGAGAAGGACTATTTCACTGAACGATTTAGTCTTTTTTTCAGTCATCCATTGAGTGACGGTATTATAAGTCTTCTGATAAATGAGTTTCGACTTCTCAGGAAGGGTGTTCCGTAACGCTTCATTTGCAGCCTCAAATAACTCGGGAGGAATGTATCCATCGTTACTATCTTCGTCCATGTTAATATCACGCGAATAGACAAATCGAACGACACAATAAGCGACGTGTTTACACTCGAAAGCAATAAGCCAGAGTGAGTGATTGAGCGCGTCAGTTTTGACAGCGTCAAACAATGAATGAAGGGAAAAGTTTGCGCATGCGTGGCTCTACATGTAGGGCGTAAAATTCAACTTTACGCCCGCAAAACATGCATATTCGAGCGTACTTTACGCCTACTATGACGAAAAGAAATATACGTACCATATTACTATATGTATACGTACGGATATGAAAGAATAAAATATTACGGAATTATCATCCAAGTTAAATGTAAAATAGCATGCGTTTAGCTTCATTATTATGGATATGAAGTATACGACTAAGAATATTGCACATACAGGTACACGTACACGATATAAAATACATACAAATGATGGAGTTGGGTGTATGACCAACTTACATAATACGATATCTTGGCACAATATAGTCATCAACGGCATTAAAACTTTGGTGACGTTCGTAGGCAGTTTGGTGTTCTAACAAACTCAAATTAATGAGAAAAAAACCGTTTTCAGTTCCGGCACTAATGGCAAGTGCGTGGCAATACCCATTAAAAGCTGTTGTTTTTCACGTTGTACACACAGCAAATGCTACATTCTCATGGATGAATATTTTCTCAATCATCTGGAAAATAGGCAAGTGAGAGAGTTTATCTAAGCAAGAGACAATAAAAAACCCTGTTTTATATGTATGATGGAATTTTACTCGATTTGTCACAAGCACCTTAGCGGATAGTGTTAGTTTTGTACCACTGTTCTGTAGGGAAAATTCGGTCACTAGATTTTGGTACATACCAAATTTTCCCGGCCCGGGATATAGCACAGTGTTCAATTCTTTGGTGGATACTTTCCAGTGAAAATACATATATCGCTGATGCTGATTAGCAAGAGTCTTGGCAACGTTTTTAAAGTTACAATACTTGCGGGCTCAATCTTTAAAGTAATTATGCTTCCCTTCGAATCGCATGGACCATAAGAAAATCAGAGGTCCCATACGCTCAATAACAGTAGGATAGTGCAGCATGAAATGATGTTTTGGTATTAAATGTCTTTCAAATTCTATCCGGAATAAATTATGATGTTGTTCTATTAATAATCTGAGTTCTGCTATCATTGCAATAGTCACTACTGAGGAAAATATAATGTCCATACACTGTAAAAGTAGTGTAATCACGCGCCATTTTTGCTTTAAAAGATCGTATTCAGCACACATCGGTTGAACCAGGTCTCCAATTATTAACGGAAGATATCTTGCAAGACACCACGTCTGTGCTGCGTGTTGCCCTATCAGCACACCAGGTTTGTCCAAAACGATTGGACTAGGCTTATCTTTCACGTCAATGTTACCGTAATTAAAGGCTCGTATCCTCTCATTCAATTCATGTAATTTTATCAGTTTCAAAACATCAACAATAAATATCAGAAATAGTTTCATTTCATACTGTGCTACGCCCTTTAAAATGTCGTGCATGATATCGACGGGCATGCTATCAATTGTATTAAAATGCTGCAAATTATTCAAAATACTCCTTGTTTTTATACCAAGTATATGAACTGATTTCTCACTCAAATTTCTGCAATTTTGTTCGTACGAAGCTTTGGTTCTTAACAAGTTTATTTTTTCTTTGCTCATGATTCGCGTTTCCTCTTTGCTTGCTATACACATTCGACAAAAATGACTAGCTGAAAATGATTCCACTATACCAAGGATGATGTTGCCTCCTAAATTGTCAAAGCTTAATGCAATAACTGTATCTCGTATGATAGCGTAATACCTTCAGTTTCTAATAATATTATATCCCTAACAATGGGTTTCAAAACTTCATCGAAGCCGCAAGTTTTTAAATCGGGTACGTAAAATAACGCTAACAAATGGATATTTTGTAATTTTGAATTGAATTCAGGAGGAAGATTACATATGATAACGTATATGGCGCCTAACTTATGCGCATTCGTTTTACTACCAAGTGGATTAGTGACCTCAAATTCGTCGTAGAAAATTTGTAATCCCACGAAAAACATCCAAAGATGTAAAAAAAGCCGCCAAGATACTCACACGAAAATAACAATTGCTTTATAAGCAAAACGGTTCGCCACTCTCTGTCGTGAAATCAAGAAAAAAGCCAAGCACCGAACGTACAACTGCGATCTCTCAGCAATTTGTTAAAAAAAAATAAAAAAACTCAAACTCAAACTCAAGCCTACATCGTGAAGTCGGAGTTTCGTGTGACGATATCGAAGCATCATTCCAAGAGCTACGTACTTGGCGGGCACATTCGGTTTTTTTTTCTTTGTGTTTGTTGTTCTCACGTTGAATTGATATGACCTTATCGTATTTTGCGAACCAGTCTCAAAGTACTATGTTTTCGGTCGCTGGTTATAAACATGTCATGAACTTTGCATCGACTGACGAATGTTAGATTCGCAGATAACATTGGTTCTATAGGTATAAATTTATTTAAAATGCATCTTCCGATCTTGTCGGACGACTATGTCGTGGCAGTTGAAGGATTAGCGCTTGCGAGTTCACAACTCGCAAGCGCTAATCCTTCATTTGCCACGATTGTGTAGTTGCAAATGATTATTCTCCACAAACGAATGAGCAACAATATAGTACATTATGCTACTAGGGAGGAAAGTGTGTGGTTTTTGCTGAGTGCGATGTTCAGCACGAGCACGAGGTGAAAGTTCGCTCCTCCCGTGTGGCATATATCACTTTTTAGCCGACTAGATAAAATGTCCATATTGCATCCACTAGTCAAACACAGCAATTCAATCAATCAAACTTAGAATCGGTCAAATTTAGAGTTTTTTTCTGCCCTTCAAATTTACTTTTTCGACTGCAAAATTCACTTCTTCTTCCCTCTGATCAGAAATTGATTACTTTCCGCCCGCGTTGCAGGGATGGAGTATAGTAATTTTATCGTAGTCGGGTAAAAAATATTTTTGCACTCACGTGAGGCCGAACTGTTACGAAGATGGGTTTCAGGTATTGAAATTGTCCTCCCCACTACGTGTGTATACGCTCGTGCACTTGCATATACGCATGCATCGTGAGCAAGATTGTATGACATAGTATAGGTACACCAATTAAGCAATCATCAACTGAATTTTATATTCATCATTATATCAAACTGTCATACTCTATGCTACTTATAGCATATACGTATATCCGTAGCTGTATGTTTTAGGTTGCATGCCGCAATAGCAGAGTAGAGTTTTCTCGATTCGATCGTTTTGCAAGTGAATAAGTTTATTCTTCCATAATTAATACTACCTAGTGAGGTCTGTGATTCCAGAGTTCCGAGTCTGATTTGATAATTCAATGACAGTGGGAACGACCAAGATTTTTATTGATTATACAAGTATTTATGTCTGTCAAGTCATACACATAGTTAAAGACACGTAGAAGTATTGTCTGAAACGATTATTGGTTTTAATAACTAGTTTTTCATTGTATTTAATTGCTGTCGCATTAAAAACTCAATTTTCGCGTAAAACGAAGCGGGTTGCCCGTATAGCTCTAAGGAACCGCATGTGCCCGCCAAGTACGTAGCTCTTGGAATGATGCTTCGATATCGTCACACGAAACTCCGACTTCACGATGTAGGCTTGAGTTTGAGTTTGAGTTTTTTTATTTTTTTTTAACAAATTGCTGAGAGATCGCAGTTGTACAGTAATGTTCATTAATGCCTTCCCGGTGGCTAACTGTTTTTTTCGGACTTTTTCGGGAACGAGTTTCCATTCGCATTTCATGTGCCCATGACCGACGAAGCAGTTGACAGGCGATTTTGAGAAACCACGACTGTACTCTGTAACCTCCCGCTGCTGTCATTTTAATAACCTCTAAGTCTGTTATTATTTTATTTCTCCGTTAATGACTTATCGCATAACCTCCAAGTCTGGCTATATTCCGCAAGGAGATTAAAATAAGAATACCCTCTAAGCAGAATACATAAGTCATCAATTCGAGACTCAATGTAGGTCAACTATTCATTATAGGTTAGCATATCACGGAGATCCTGATGCCCAGAGCTTTTCATAACCAACGAATATAATGCCGGTAAAAGAACGCTACTGATGGGGTTAACCGTGCAGTGATTTTGACTGTTCTTCAATTCACCGCAACGAATCTATAATAGTATAAGCTGATTACGTATAAAATTATAACACCGACGCGTAGAAAGAACAATGGGCTAATATTTTTCAAATTCATTCTGATTCTCATCGTCAACAAATTATTATAGGTCTGATCAGACTCCAACTGGCAAGTGGCCTCCGAGATGACTGAGCTTTGGATGCAGATCTTGATAATCGATACATAGGGTAGCCCATCATCGTAGAACTAGACTCAAACTGGAAACTATCCTCGGAAATTAACTAATTGGATTGATAAAGGCAGTTTTCACTTAGCTTGTTTTAGATTTCAGTCAATATTTTATATTATTCTAACTTTTATTCATTTGATATTTAATACAAGACGTATCATTTCAATTATTTCCAACCAATATAATACATAGGTTGAATTTTATCTATGCCTCCAGATTCTCATTGAGCCTACTTTGAAGTTATCGATCTAGCTAAGTTGATGAAATAAATTCACTTCACTATACAAATACGTTCTACCATCAAATAACTAAGTTAAACTTGACTTCTCTGATTTATAAAGTCTTATCTTGGACTATAATAAAAAATTTATAAAATTTGTTAACATCAATGACTGATTCTTTCATTTGCAAATTCGTATTATATTATATATATTTAATATTATTATAATATTATTTCATTAGGGATGTAGACTTAAATCTTTGGACGCAGATCTTGATAATCGATGTATGGGTTAGTTTCTCATCGCGGATCTAGACTTGATCTGGCAAGGGGTTTTGAATATCACTTCAATCTTCGGAAGCAGATCTTGAAAATCAATATATGGGTTAGTTTCTTATCGCGGATCTAGACTTGATCTGGCAAGGGGTTTTGAATATCACTTCAATCTTTGGACGCAGATCTTGGTAATCAATATATGGGGTCATTTTTCATCAAGGATGTAGACTTGAACTGGTAAGGGGTTTTGAATATCACTTCAATCTTCGGACGCAAATCTTGAAAATCAATATATGGGTTAGTTTCTCATCGCGTATCTAGACTTTATCTGGCGAGGTGTTTTGAATATCACTTCAATCTTCGGACGCAGATCTTGGTAATCAATATATGGGGTCATTTTTCATTAAGGATGTAGACTTGATCTGGCAAGGGGTTTTTTTCATCCTTGATGAAAAATGACCCCATATATTGATTACCAAGATCTGCGTCCAAAGATTGAGGTGATATTCAGAACCCCTTGCCAAATTAAGTCTAGATACGCGATGAGAAACTAACCCATATATTGATTTTCAAGATTTGCGTCCGAAGATTGAAGTGATATTCAAAACCCCTTGCCAGATCAAGTCTAGATCCGCGATGAGAAACTAACCCATACATCGATTATCAAGATCTGCGTCCAAAGATTTAAGTCTACATCCCTAATGAAATAATATTATAATAATATTAAATATATATAATATAATACGAATTTGCAAATGAAAGAATCAGTCATTGATGTTAACAAATTTTATAAATTTTTTATTATAGTCCAAGATAAGACTTTATAAATCAGAGAAGTCAAGTTTAACTTAGTTATTTGATGGTAGAACGTATTTGTATAGTGAAGTGAATTTATTTCATCAACTTAGCTAGATCGATAACTTTAAAGTAGGCTCAATGAGAATCTGGAGGCATAGATAAAATTCAACCTATGTATGATATTGGTTGGAAATAATTGAAATGATACGTCTTGTATTAAATATCAAATAAATAAAAGTTAAAATAATATAAAATATTGACTGAAATCTAAAACAAGCTAAGTGAAAACTGCCTTTATCAATCCAATTAGTTAATTTCCGAGGATAGTTTCCAGTTTGAGTCTAGTTCTACGATGATGGGCTACCCTATGTATCGATTATCAAGATCTGCATCCAAAGCTCAGTCATCTCGGAGGCCACTTGCCAGTTGGAGTCTGATCAGACCTATAATAATTTGTTGACGATGAGAATCAGAATGAATTTGAAAAATATTAACCCATTGTTCTTTCTACGCGTCGGTGTTATAATTTTATACGTAATCAGCTTATACTATTATAGATTCGTTGCGGTGAATTGAAGAACAGTCAAAATCACTGCACGGTTAACCCCATCAGTAGCGTTCTTTTACCGGCATTATATTCGTTGGTTATGAAAAGCTCTGGGCATCAGGATCTCCGTGATATGCTAACCTATAATGAATAGTTGACCTACATTGAGTCTCGAATTGATGACTTATGTATTCTGCTTAGAGGGTATTCTTATTTTAATCTCCTTGCGGAATATAGCCAGACTTGGAGGTTATGCGATAAGTCATTAACGGAGAAATAAAATAATAACAGACTTAGAGGTTATTAAAATGACAGCAGCGGGAGGTTACAGAGTACAGTCGTGGTTTCTCAAAATCGCCTGTCAACTGCTTCGTCGGTCATGGGCACATGAAATGCGAATGGAAACTCGTTCCCGAAAAAGTCCGAAAAAAACAGTTAGCCACCGGGAAGGCATTAATGAACATTACTGTACGTTCGGTGCTTGGCTTTTTTCTTGATTTCACGACAGAGAGTGGCGAACCGTTTTGCTTATAAAGCAATTGTTATTTTCGTGTGAGTATCTTGGCGGCTTTTTTTACATCTTTGGATGTTTTTCGTGGGATTTCACTTCTTTTTGCAAGCACCAGAATTGAGAAGGATTGCTCATTTAATTTCAGCAGGGTTATACGTTATTATAGTTTGATCACGATAAGAAATACATTCGGAATTTGGACGAGGGAAGAAACATTCAGCGAAAGACAAACACATTTACTTCAATTGTCAACTATGACAAATATAAATAATTTATTAGGCAGAACTTAATTTTGTCTTATACAGTATCAGGTTGAAGTTCGTAACGTTACTTCAACAAAATATTCGCCAAAAAATTCTCAAATTCAAGGCTCGAATTTCGAATGGATCAAGAAAGATGTATAATTCCTTAAATCGTGTGAAACACGTTC